>JAYESA010000012.1:169662897-170262897 GCA_036927795.1 Iris macrosiphon | reverse complement strand
AACTTTTATGCAACAGCCTGCGGTTGTTGTTGATCGAGATATTATGTATAGACTTGTCAATGGATAGTCGAAAATCCGAATTCAATTCGATTCCGTATCCGAAATTTCAAATATTATCCGAAATTTCGAATATCGGATTCGGATATCCGAGTATTTTTCGAATATTATTTTTTTTGGGATACGAATTCGGATATTAATGTATTCGAATCCATTAATATCCAATCCGATTTTAAATTGCAAATTTTGATTATCAGATTCAGATATCCAAAATTATATATAATATATATATTAATACAAGAGAAGATGAAAGGATTTTATTCTCAAATGATTTTTCATGATTCAATATGACTGATTTTTCATCTTCTATTTTTCTATCTTTATATTATAATATAATGTATATACAATACACGATAATAATACAAATTAATTACAATTTACAAAGATATGAAAGGGCCGTCCTGCCAGCTGCTGCTATAGGTGTGGGAGAGGGTGATACTTTATTACTCTTAAAGTACTCCACTTTATATATAAAGTAATTATTACTCTTAAAGTACTCCACTTTATATATGAAGTAATTATTACTCTCCAACTTCCAACTCCACTCTCTTCTACAAATGTACCCGTCCAGCGGCCATTCAGCTCCTCTAGATGACCATTCAGTTCCTCGAGATGGCCATTAGCTCCTCAGGGTGTAGGAAACTCTCCATGTACTCCACTTTCTATCACTAAGCCACTTTTTCTGTCCTTATCTCCATGTCCATCAGTTCTGAAGCCAAGTTTTCTTGAATGTCAGGTATGATGTTCTACTTCATTCTATAGTAGCACCTATGCAAACTGCTGTAAAATTTCTTCCAAGCAAAGCAATTATAGGTTATGCTGAAAAGGAAACTCCAATATTGCCAACTTTATTATGAACTACTAATATATGAATCTTCTTACAGTTTAAAATTGTTGTACATCTCTCAATGACTAGCAAGATCATACGTTGAGGTTGGAGAGACGGTACGGTCTCATCACCATGTACTGAAACAAGGCTTCGACCGCAGCCATGGCCAGGTTAATAGGCAGGGCAAGAGACAGGTTGATAGACAAGGCTTCAAACTCCATTCTCTTCTCCAAATGTGCTTGTGCAGCGGCCATTCAGTTTCTTGTGGTTTTTCATTGTAATGTTCTAATGTACATGCTTGAAATTGTATTAATATGTCTAGAATAAAGAAAGGATGTCTTGCTCTATTGAATTTTAATTTGGTTATCTTCAAATTAATGAATATTTATGTTATGGATTGTAAAAATTATCATTGCTTACAAATTTTTGAATTTTTGAATTTCAGATATTCGAATAATAACAAGGGACTAGGTCGATTCGAATTTCTTTTAGCTTATCAGATCGAATCGAATTTTATCCGATATTCGTTAAACTAAACGGATACAAATTCGAAGTGTCAAAAGAAATATCCGTTTGGATATCGGATCGAATTCGAATATTACAAAAAAAAAATTGGATACGAATACGAATATCGTCCTATCCGTACCGATATGCATCCGTTGACACTCCTAATTATGTATGACCCAGTGTCCCATATGCCTCCGATATATATGTAGTCAAAGGTGCACTCGAGGCGTAAAGGGTCTATATCGTCCAAGGCGCAAGGCGCACTTAAGATGTGGGACGCATATATATATATATATATATATATATATATATATATATATATATATACCTTTTCAAGGATAATTCAAATTAACATAATTTGATTTCATCAAAAGATGAAAATTAAACTACTAGAAGCAGTAACAGTAAAAAAAATAGTATACAAAACAGTATACTGAGAACAATATAAAAAATAGTATACAAAATAAAAAATATAGATACAATAGGGAGAATTTCGTTTACAGGAACAGTATAAAAAATAGTATACAAAAATATAAAAAATAGTATGTTCATATACAAAACAGTATTAAAAACAGTTTAAGAAATCGTATAAAAAAAAGTAGACGGTTTATGCGGTGGATCGGAGAAATCGACTAGGTCTTATGCAAACTAGACGCAAGGATTACTTAAGATGGTTTATGCGTGGTCGTAATGGTCGTAGCCGAGTATTTTGTATTTATAAAAATTAAAAAGGTTAAAACTGAAAGTTATTGGTATCTTGGAAATTGAAAATTATTGGTATTTTGTATTTTTAGTTTTTTTTTTTTTTTTTTTTTTTTTGTGTGCTAGTGAAGTTGTCACTAAAATTCTGGAAAAAAAATAAAAAACATAAACCTGGACGCTATTGCAGTTGGCGCCCAAGCCACTTATTCAATGGGACGCCAACTCTAAGGCCGCGTTTGATTCACAGAATCATGAATCTGAGAAAGAAAAGTTGTTACTTTCCTATGTTTGGATGCCAAAGAAATGGAGGAAATGAAACTAAGAAAATGGTTTCCTCCATCCACCTAAGGATTCACTTTCCTACATTAAGTATTCACTTTTCCTTCCATTTTTTTGGCATTTCCAAATACTAGAAAAAAAATCGATAGAAATTATAACTTTTCAAAAAAAAAAAATTGATTTTCTTTCTTTTCCTTAACGCGAACGAGGCCTAATGGTGCCACATACTCTTGCATGCAAAACGCCATTTTTTAATGGCGTATCATCCCTCAATATATAATTTTCTTAAAAATGTCCTCTTTGACGCAAATTGGATGAATTTTATCCCCTAATCCTAAATTTTCTGATACCAAGCTACAAGTTGCAACCTTTCTTACCCAAAAAAAAGACCACCACTACACCAAACTATGTTCCACTGACACGACTACTACACGATACTACGGACACAGCAACATGGACACAGACCATATTTTTGGCACGCCCTAGTGTTCCTAGACACCAAAATCCAAAACCCATATCCTATTAATCCCACTAATCAATAAGAAAAATGCTCACAATCGCATTGTACAAACAATTAACTCTCTCTCTCTCCTAAAAAAAAACACAAACTTGCAACCTTTCCCATCTATAGAAGACCACTACTACCCCAAAGTACATTCCACGACATGAAACAATATGGACAACACGGCCCGTGTCTTAGTGCCGTGTCCAATTCCGCGCTTCCTAGACACCGACTCAAAACCCCAATTTTCCAACCAATCACCACAAATCAGACCAAAAAACCCCAAATTAGGACCACTTGATCATTCGTTACCTCTGCGAAGGAGGAAGAAATGGCGACGAGGAAGGTGGCGGCGGCCCAGAGGAAGGCGCCGGCAGCGATGACGTAGCAGCGGTTGTAGCGGACGGCGACGAACGCCGCGAGGGGGTAGCAGGCTGACTGGACCGCCGATCGGAAGAGCGTCAGCGAGCCGAGGCCGGTCGGGGTGGCGTGGAGGGCGGCGCCGACCTCCTTGTAGACCGCCGGCAGCAATGACTCGTCGGCCCGCTCCATTATTCCGGCCAGGTTCACCAGCACCAGCGTCCGCCGCTCCTCCCAACGCATCGAAGAAGAAGAAGAAGAAGAAGAGGGTTCGGAAGTAAAAGTAAAAAACAAAAAAATGGGGGTGCTTTATGTGGAAATTCCTAATGTATGTTCCCAAGTAAGAATCTTATTTTGCTATTACAGACACAGAATATTCTTAAAGTTATGGAAGTTTTACAAAAAATGGATTTAGATGTTTTTTACCATAGGATAATGTCTTTGGTAGATATTATAACAATTATATATATATAAAAAATTATGGTTTATGTATCTTCTCCACAACACACGTCACTAAAGATATGTTTGGTAAACCAAACATGAAATATGAATTGAATTTTCAAATAGATGGAATCTCGTCCATGGAATCTTGTCTTTTGGGAGAAACAAATATTTTTCGTTAAGATAAAAAGAAAAAGAAGTAGAAAAAGTAAAATATGAAATATTATATTATATTATTATTTAAATAAATTTAAAATAATAATAATAAGATAACTAAATAATTATTCAAATACTTTACTAATTATTTAAAATTAATCAAGCATTTAACTACTTATATGATATATTTATAACTAAATAATTCTAACTCAAGTGGTTAAGATGTGAAACATTTTTTTTATTGGTTGAGTTCAATTCACAGTAATGATATTTTTTATAAAAAATTTATATTCAATTTTTATAAAAAAAAATTACGCACGTGCAATGTACGTGCACATTACTAGTTATAATAATAGTGAGTGGAAATTATTTTACATAGTAAAACAATAAAATAGTTAAAAACTAATTAAATTAAATAATTAAATCAACAAATTAAGATAATTATTAAATATAAATAATAATTTATTTTAGTTAACTAATTAATTATCTAATTTTATAAGAATATTAATTAAATAGTGTTAATTTGATAATTAATTTTTAATAGGAATATTTTAGCAAATGCTTCCACTAAAATTATAAAAACTAGTATATACTTCCACTTATCAGTCAAAAAATCGATTGTAATAGTGTGGGTATATCTTAAATTATTAATTGTTCCATACAAAGAGCTGGGATCATTTGGTAGTTTAAAAAAATTGATGGTATATGCTAGTTTTTATAATTTGAGTGTGAACATTTACTAAAATATTTCTTAATAGAGATATTATATGTCTAACTAAGTAGTTACTATTTTAAATTAACTATTATGTTTGCAACTTATAACTAAGTTAGAAAAAAGTTGAACTTTTAATATTTGTTATATTTTTTTAATATTTTATATTTTAAATTGATTAAATTTATACTTAACTATTACTATTATCTATTTAAATATTTGTTGTTTACATTAATTAAATTTCCTAACAACTTATACTTTTAAGTATAAAATAAAAAACATATTCCATTAAGAAAATATTTAATTACTTATTAAATATTAATTAAGTATTTAAATTATAATAGAAATTTATTATTTTAATAAAAAAATTAAGTTAAGTATTTTAGTTATCTAATACTAATTAACATAAGACTAGTTGGTTATTTATTAATTATTAAATAATTAATATTAATTAATATTAAAATAATTTACAAATCTAATTCAATATTTACCAAATTTGGAAATGGTTGATTAGAGGAGGAAATAGAATTCATAATTATTCCAAATTTAAATTCTAAACTCAATATTTATTAAATAATGAAAATTTGGTCCAAATTAGGGTGGGTATGAGCCGGTGGTCGGACCGGACCCAAATTTATGGACTTGGATAGGGCCTTTTACAGGGCGAGGTGAGACGAGATGGGACGGGACGGGGACAAAATTATTAGAATCGGACTGGACTCGACCTGTTCGAAACAAGTTCGAATCGGACGACCCGCAGGTCCAAACGGATACAAAAATAGTTATAAAAAAAAAAAAAAAAAAAAAAAAAAACAGATGTTCAAGTCTAATCCTCTCTTTGTCCAAATACGTTAATGGTTCAATCCTTCAAGACTCTCTAAGTAGCATGATGCAGGGTCCATATGTTCAAGGCTCTAGATCAGTTGTTAAGACCAATATCAAATCATATACCAACTTGTATTAGACTAAAACTCTATATGACATGCAATGCAGTATGTACAAAATTTTATGTGCATCGTCATACATCGGAAAAAGAAAAAAAGAAAAAAAAACTTGTATTAGACTAGAACTCTATAACATTAACATGCACTAAACTGAGACGAAAATGAATGGCAAAACAAATTGTTTCAGTATTTGAGCCAAGTCATCGCGTATACAACTACTAAATATAACTTTAAATACTTTGCTCCTGTTACTTCTCTCGCCTGAGAATTAGAATGGCAGTAATCAGCAGAATGAAAAGTAAGTATTCGTCAAATGCAAGGACATGGTGCAAATATATTGAGACCAGGACACTTCAAGTCAGATAGAAATATATACTAACAAAATTACTTCTAAAAAATCATCATAAATAAAAAAGTTGATAAAAAATATCCAAAAATGGATAACAGTTACATACTATACTAATAGCTCAAACACTGAGAAACACTTTGATACAGATGGTTGTATCAAAGTTTTGATACAACCACTGTATGACAAGTGTATCCCACCTCAAAGTTTACATATATAAAAAATTATACGTATTATGTAGAGAGAGGAAAACTCATTTGTCATACAGTGGCTGTATCAAAACTTTGATACAATCATCTGTATCAAAGTTTTTTCCCTCAACACCCAACTAGGAAATATTCATTCAAATGACTTAAAGTCTGAAATAAATGATTTTTTTTTTTTTAAAAATAAACGGATCGGGCAGAGTTTTCGTTTATTTTTTAAATATGTTCCGTTCTGTCCCGTCTCGTTTATTTTTTACGTTCCGATCTGACCCGTTTAAATATAAAATTTAGGAAACGTCCCCCTTGGCCAATACACGGTTCAGGATGGGTTGGAATCGTTGGTCCTGAACCCGTATGTCCAACCCTAGTCCAAATCCATCCAATTTTTGGATTTTAGCATAATCCATTCAAAAATCCTATGAGAAAGGAAGAAGATATAAAGAAACAAACCTTAATTAATTAAGGCTTCTGACAATGGCACTACTAAATATACTTTAGACTAGTCCAGGATTGGGGCTAGCCCATTAATGAATGAAGTTTACTTATACTAGTCCAAAAGTTTACTCATACTAGCCCAAACATTACTCTCACCTTCCAAACCCCCATAACCTCCACCAGAGTCCTCCTCCCTCCTCCTTTTTTTTTTGTCGGAGCCCTCCTCCTCTTCCTCCTCCCCCGTCCTCCACCGCCGCCTCCCGTCTCCGCCTCCGCTTGCTCCCCCGTCTCCCGCCGCCTCCCGCTCCTCCGTCTCGTACCCCCTTTCGGTGCTCGACTATCTCGACACCCTCGGCGTCCGCCACTCCTCCCTCCCCTCCTTCCTCCGCCGCTACCACCAAGTCCTCCACTTCAGCGTTGTGGAGGACTGTCAAAAATTTTTAGACAGCCAGTAAAATACATTTAAATGCAACCTAAAACTAGTAACAAATAAGTTAATTTCAACAAACCATATCTGATCCTTTTACTAACTGAATACTGTATAGTCACATAGACATTGGTCAGATGACATGAATAATAGCACAATGACAAAGAAAAATAACAACACACAAGAAATCAAAAAAGAAGAAGAAAAAATGGAAGGACTGTCAAAATTTGACATATATGTTGATTTTTTAGGACTGTCAACCAATTGGAAGGACAGTCAAAATTTTGACAGTCCTAAAAAATCAACATATATTTTTAGGAATGTTAAAATTTTGTATAGTCCTACCAATTGGAAGGACTGTCAAAATTTTGACAGTCCTAAATAAGAGAAGTTGGCCTATGGCTCATATCCCGTTTAACACACACACACACACATACACACACACACACATATATATATATGAAAAATTGGATATGAACCAATGCACATGTGGACCAATAGGAATGGATTCTTACATCACATATGCACATGAGATATAGAAATTCATTCCTATTGGTCCACATGTGCATGGCTCATATCCCGCTTACCCTATATATATATATATATATATATATATATATATATATAAGTGCACATGGGATGTAGGAGTTCATTCATATTGGTCCACATGTGCATGGCTCATATTTCGTTTATCCTATATATAGGAGGACAAGGAAGTAGGGGTGTACATCGATCGGTGGTCGACCTATTTGGTCACAACTGCAGCCAAACCAAAGTTAATCGGTTTGAAAATAATCACAGTTGAACCATACCAACCAATTGGTCGGTTCGATTTTGAAACCGACCGACTTGGTTCAGTTTGGTTCGATTTGGCTGATTATTTTTTATCACAACAATAAATTTAAAAAAAAAAAAAAACACTAAGAAACAGTGAAACAGATTAGGATTCACATTCACAAACATCACATAGCAAATTGTTAATAATCTCACAGACTCATACATAATATAAGTCATTTGAAATTTAATACAATAGAAATTTAATAAAATGTGAAGCTTTTGCCAAGTGCCAACATGAGATTCAAATTCATAGACACAATCCACATTTCAAATTCAATATTAATACTCAAGTGAAGCTCCTGCCAAGTGCCAAACAAATATTCAAATTCACCTTCTACCAAGTTGGGTCTATATATACTCTATAGTTTTTCTGAATTTTAAGCAGGCAAATAATATTAGTGATTCTGAAAATAAAAGGTACTATGTAGTATATAACAAAATCCATCCTGGCTTTTGGTTGCTCAACCAGATTTCACTTTCAAGTATGCAACATTATTATAAATAAAATGAAAAAAAAGGTATAAAGAGCGAGAGGTCTAGGGTTAGAATATAGAAATGACAAATGAGAAGAGTAGCCACCCGCAACCCTCTCCCTCTGGATACGATGGACCAGATCTATCACTGTTAGTAGTAGGTTTGGTTTGGTTTGGTTCATTTAGACGAAATTTGGAATGACCTAACTTCACCAGAACCAAATCGGTCGATTATTTAAAAAGTCCAGTCGAATCAATCCGATCGAACCATTGGTTCGGTTTGGTCCAGTCGGATTTGGTCGGTTTGACCCATATGTGCACACCCCTACAAGAAAGTGCATGAATTCCTTAACATGTTTCCTTCTTGAAAGTGCAAATTCGAATCTTTCCACACTTATGGTTTACCAAAAAGTCTCTAATTGTTCATGGGAACTTGCTTCGTTCACAATGTACGGATCATTGGGCCCACCTGTTGTGTGATAGAAATTTCGTATATATAAATTGGATGTGTGGTTATGTCAGATAAGTAGCCCTCGAATCAATGGGACACGACACACGATGACAAAAAAATATTAAGTGGGACAGACTTAACACGTTGCAATGGTAAATTCTTGAGTCTTCTCTAATAGTGCAATAACACACTACTAAAGACTAAGTTAGAGAGAAACATAACATAGTGTGTCATGGCACTATTGGAGGAGACTCAAGGCTCACCATTGCCACGTGGTGGGTCTGTACCACTGAATAATTTCTTCGAGATGACACAATACTACATCTATTATAACTAAGCAAAAGTGCCCGTGTCCGTGTTATATTAATCTGTTGTGTACTCTGTGTTGCACTTTTATTCCTAAAATTGTGTAAAGAAAATAGTAAGAACTAGAATTTAAGAACAATGAGTAAAGATGATTCGAGGCACGTTATAGAGCATTAATTGTCCTTGAAATAAATTTCATATCTACGAACAGTACAACAAGAAAGATCACGATCTACTTTCGAGATATAAAAAATCCAGATCTGGCCAACGTCACGGTGCACCAAATAACAAATCGAATGATCGACCAACAAGTCATTGTCCGATGGAGAAGAAAAACAGAAGATGACTTCAGAGGATCTTTTGGTTTTGGAGGATTTTCGTGTTCTGTCTCCGTTCTCAAGATTTTTCAGAGCGAGAAGGTGAAAAAAATAGAAAACTGTTTTTAACCCGATCCTTTAAAATGTTTATAGGATAATCGTGTCACTAATTATGAAATGAGATTAGGCGAGACTTGTGGCAATGTCCAAATGGACACAAATAGGACACAAGCTCCTATCCAATGGCTCATTCTCTAAGTACTCCTTGCAATCCAAGCTCGAATGCTCCTTAGATGATGTAATTGGAAAGAAATGAGAGTAAATTTAGTGATTTGGTGGAGGGGTGAATCAATTTGGGGAATAACACAATGGAGATCTAAAATGGAATAAAATGAGAGGGAGAGTGTAAACCCCCTGATTTTTTCAAAATTTTAAAAACTGGATTTTTCACAATTTTCTGGAATTTTTCGAGATTTTTCTGTAATTTAACAACAGGGTTTTGATTATTCAATAATTTTTAATTGACAATAAATGATATTAAAATATTATAAAAATAATATTTTTGGATGTAAAATGAAAAACTGGACTTAGGATAATTTTTCTGGAATTTATTGGGCCTCAGACCTATTTTTAAATGCCTAAAAAGTATTTAATTATTTATTTATTTATTTATTTATTAAATTACTGATTTTATTATTATTATTATTATTATTATTATTATTATTATTTTTTTTTTTTTTTAAACCCGGCCCGGCCCACTGGGCCCAAACCCAGCCCTGGCCCACGACCCGGCCCAGCCCCTTACCGGGTCGGGTCGGATCCACCAGACCCGACCCGCCCGTGCCCGAACCCGCGCCCCCTCTCTCCCCTGTGCCCGCGTCTCGCGGCGGAGACGCCGCCGCCGGCGCAGCTCCGCTCTGCCCGGACCACCACCCACGCCGCCGCTTTCTTCGCCACTCCACCGCCCGTCTCGGCCCCCTCAACCCCCGGCCACCCCCTATATAAACCCTCCCCGACGAGCCCCACCGCCTCAGACTCTCCGCCCTCTCCCACCCAGACCACCGCCACGGCGCCGCCCGCCCTCGCCGACGACCACCCGGCTCCCCCTCCTTCTTCCTCCCCTCCCCTTCGTCTCCGGCGACTGCCACCGCAGTCGACAGCAGCAGCCGGCAGCAACAGCAGCTCACCGACGCCGCTGCCGGCCGCCCTGAGCCGCCGCCCCCACCGTGGATGCCTCGCCGCCCTCCGCCGCAGCACCCCCGGCCCCCTCCGCCTCAGCCAGCCGCCGCCCTCCGCCGGAGTCGGCCGGAATCCCAAGCTCTAACCCTAGCCCTAATTCCCTGTGTCCGACACGAGTCGGACACGTGTCGGACACGAATCGACCCCGGTTTTCGGGTCCCCTTCAGGTACTTGTAACTTTCACCTCGTAGCTCTGTTTTCGATTCCGTAAATTGCGTTGCGAAGCTTGTATGACCCTCTCGGTGCCCGGATAAACCGTTCGGGGCATCGCGTCCAGTGGTGAGCGCACATCGCGATCCAAAAACAGGAAAAACCAGACCCTGTTTCACCCCAGAACCGAGTACGCCCCGCCAAACGGGACGACTTGGTCGCGTGCGGTCTTCACAGATACGTGCGCGTCGTCGATACGGACGTGCGGGATTTTGCAGAAGTCGATTCGGGTGTGCGTGCACACCGGAATCAACGCGTATCCGCGGACATCGCCCCGTATCTGACCTTTCTGGATTTTACCCTAACTTTGTGTACACATGTCGGATCGAGACGAAACTTGCGCCATCGGACTCATAGCAATACGCTGGTCCTGTGGGTCAAGTTTGGTTCGATTCTGAGAACGTTGACAAAATCGCGTGTCGTGGGCCCCACAGGCCCCGCTCGACGGGCGATTTTGGGTTCGGCTCATCGGAATTCAATTCTGAAAGTTCCGTTGGGTTCATATCATCGTTCCTGACCTGTTGACACTAAGTTTGGTGAATTTGGAGACCTTTGACCCTGACGTATTTTTCGGTGCAAAGCGGGCCCACATGTGGACCCCGTCTTGACCCAAAACTGCCGTTTCTGTCCTTGTCTCCAAATTGGACCCAAGGACAGGCGTTTCTAGCTGATTGATATTTTTTGGATCTGATGGTGATGTTTGTTTCAGTAACCGAAGTGCCGCCTGTAAATCCAACTGAAGTCAGAGCCGAAATCAGAGTCGGAACCACAAGCAAGTGTACCTTGCCAAATCCTGCAGCTTGCTACTTATTTTCCTTGACTTGTTTATACATCAGTGGGCAATTAAAGCTTGTCAAATTGTATTAATTCCTGTTATAGAACTTTGCCTGAATTCCTGTTTAAATACATATAAACTTGTTTCAACTGTTAAACCCAGGACCGAGTGGCTTTACTTAGTGTCCGATTACCAGTCGGGTGCCAACTCCGTACGCGGAGTTGTGTAACGTCACATAGAGATGGTTATCGAGACCCGATAATGCTCGTACTTGTCTTATCAAGTACTCCAGAACCCAGGACACTTGACACTATTCATGAGACAGAGTCTTCTTGAGACATTCATGGTGATTCTGTATAGGATACAGGACTTGACAGAGATACTTTATAGACAATATGACTTGTTGCATTAGCTATAATCCCGCTGACATAGACATGAGACGTTATGGTCATGATACGCGTGATTACATGGGGTGGGGAGAGACACACAGGCTACAGGTTGATGTTATATTATGCCGGCGTCTTAAGTCTCACTACGAGCTAGACAACTACATGATATCACTGCTACCGGCTCCCCGACACAGAGCTTGTAGTAGTTTCAGCCTGAGTTCTTGTACTGCTCTCATGTTGCATATCACTTAGCTGGTTACCTAGTTTATCCTATTGCTTATTTATTGCTGCACTGCATTTATTTGGCTTGTATTTTCTGTACCTTGCTGTCCCCTGAGGACCTGGATCCGGATGATGTCCCCAGGTATAACCGAAGAGATCCATCCAGAGCTACACCGTACAGGAGCACTTCCAGGAGCGGTACCAGGACCCGAGGACGAGATCGTACCAGAGGACTTCTCTTGAGCAGTGGCTGTATGTAGTCAGTTATTCTATTTCCAGTTGATTATTTCCTGTCTATTTGCATTGTTGTACCAGACATATTCTCGGATTGTTTCCCGAGAAATTTATTGAGATTTGACAGTTATTTCTAATTGCATTACTCTGTCTTTTAATCTGTGATTATCTGTTGTGGATGAGATTAGAATGACCTGTGACTTGTAGCATTTGCTCTATTTTACTGCTAGACTACAGCTTAAGCATGTCCTGATGGATCCATTAAATTGGGTAGTCCATCGGTGCGTGCTGCTGGCCATTGCCACGCCCCTCCAGTCCCTCGGCAATTTTGGGACTGGGGCGTGACAGAGAGAGAGAATCTCCCCTCTCTGTAGGGGCCGACCACTACTTGGCCTCCAAGTAATTGTGTAATGACACAATTATCCCACAGGTTTGTCATGATAGATTATAATTAAGGAGGAAGCTTCTACTCCTAATGGATGTTTAATGAAAACACTAACTAATCCAAAGGGTGACTAATTATTGGGCCTAAATGGATCTAACTTAATTGTTGGTCCATGGTTCATGACAAGTCTACTTGAGTCCACTAACACAAGTCCAATAAATAATTTGGCCTTCTAACAATAAATAAATGATACAATAAATAAATATTTAACATGCACAATAATTATGAAATGACCAAAATATTATTTTCTACAAAATATGGTAGTGACATGATGTGATGCGGTGCGAGTATGGTGCTGGTGCGAGTTCTACGGGCTGGGTTGTGGAACCTTGGGCCGGGATGTAGTCTACGGACTGGGTTTATAAACCTTCGGACCGAAATTTGTTATAGGCCTTCCAGCTAAAATAATATTCACGTATTCGAATATATATATATATATATATATATAAAAGAAAAATTAACGGTGAATTCAGCGACTAAAAAAAAAAAGCACCATACAGACACCAAAGTAGCGACATAAAAAATGATTTCGCCAAAAACGTGTCATCAAAATCAATTTTATTTTAGCGTCGAGAGACAAAAAAAAAAATTAAGGGTCCATTTCCGAAGGTACATTTCTTGTTTTGAAGGTCACTAAGTGTATACATTTCTCCTGTATTTTGTGATGTAATTGATGAGTATCATGTTATGTTGGAAAACATACAGTTAGGTTGAAGACAAGAACAAAGAGACAAAGCTCCACCATATGGTTGTCAGCGTGGAGTAGATGAATGATGGAGCCTTTGACAATATGGTTGATCGGCAATTCTATATATCATTTTTTTAATTGTTATGTGGCGCCCACGTGAAGATCGTCTATTGGATAAGATACACTACCAGAAAAAGTCAAATTAGCGACGTCTAAAAACGTCGCTAAATAACCAAAAATCGTCGCTAATTAGGTTTAGCGACGTAATTAGCGACGTTTCAAAGCAGTCGAAAAACACCAAGTCGCTAAAACAAAAAACGTCGCTAAACGTCGCTATGCCGACGTTTTTTAGCGACTTTAATGTGTCGCTAAATTTAGCGACGTTTTGCGACGCCAAGTCACTAAAAAGCAACGTTTAGAAAAGTCGCTAAACGTCGCTGATTAGCGACATCTATCGCGACATTACACCGACGTCTTTAATGACCTGGCTATACTGCCATGTCAGCAATTGGCGACGTTTAGCGACGTAATTAGCGACGCCATTAGCGACGTCCTTAGCGACGTTTTACAGCGTCGCTAAGTAGCGACGTAATTAGCGACGTAAATTAACGTCGCTAAACGTCGCTAAACGTCGCTAATAACGTCGCTAATTTTTAAAAAAAAAATAAAAAAAAATAATGTGCAGAAGCAAACATTGGTGATTCCCTGCAGTTTTACATCATCTTCATCATACACACCAACATGATTCAATCTAGTTAACTATATAATCCAATTAAATTAAAGACCACAAGAAGTATCAATCCAATTAAATGTGGGTAACTATATAATCCAATTAAATTAACTAAAAAATTAAAGACCACAAGAAGCATCATACATCATGTCTATTGTTGAAGTATCAATAATTCATAAATAATAATAAAAATAACTATACTACTACGGATCTGCAGGAGGCTGATCAGCGGCACGCTTGAAGGATAACAACTCCTCATACTCGTCCCGTGGAATCGACACCGATGTCGATGGAGAAGGCAGTGACGTCGGTGGAGGCCGTGCCCGCTCCAAGTATGCGAGTCGCTGGTTATAAGAATCCAGGGTAGATAACAGCCTCGTACTGCTATCACCCATTGAATCCTGCATCCTCGTCAGGTTCTCGCCCATCGATAGCTGTGACGCATGCATCCTCGTCAGCTTCTCGCCCATCGATAGGTGTGACGCCTGCAGCTCCATGATGTTGCGATCATTGGAGGCTCTAATATCATTTGTCAATTCTCGTAGCTCCGTCATGCTGCGGTCGAGCATATCCAATCGTGCGATGAGCATCGGATCGTCCGCCTGCGATTGGGACCGGGACTGGTCCTCCATACTTCGCAGCAAGTCGTCACGGAGAGACGCAATTTGACGGTCAACGGCCTCCTGGACTCTGGCCGACGACTGCGAGGGCTGCGACTGCGAGGGGTGTGTGGAATGCACAGCTGTCGGGGAGGCCCTAGATGACTGCGTCGCAACCAGGGCGCCATAGGAGCCCGTACCGTAGTACGTACCCCTCTGGAAACCACCAGCTGCGGTCACCCACAGGTCGTCCGCCGACGGAGATGGACCGGGCTGCGACGAAGCACCAGCCTCTCCAGGTGTAGGTGCACTAGCAGTCGCCCGCTCACGAAGCCTAAGATACTCGGCCTAGAAAAGGTTTAAAAACTCAATAATTGCCTAAGTTATATTAAAATAAACACAAAGTAAAGTAATACTTACATAGGTCTGTGAGGCCCTCTCATCAATGAGATTTCCGTCCTTGCGATGGGTGGCTAAGAAGACGGTCACCATGTTTGCATCCTCACCCCTCTGTACCTGTTAAAAATATATTTTTTATTACTAAACTTAAATATTTTTTCCAAGTACCATTTTATGGTACTTATATTAAAATAATATATTTTAAAAGAAAAAACATACCAAACGACGGAAATGTTCCGTCATCGGAATCGAGCCACCATACCACTTGGCAGCATTCTGCCTAGCCGCCTTGGCCTTCTTAGACCTTTCCTTGTAGCTCGGATCGTCGAATCTAGCCCTCATCGCAGTCCACTGCTCAGGCGTGATCCAACCTTAGATCGGTTTTCCAGCACGATCACGAGCCTTCTGGTCATCCAGAGCATCTCGGATAAGCTTGGCGGCAACGGTAGGAAAGAGCCGCTCGATCAACTCGGCCCGGTACGGAGGATAAAAATACGTTTGCTACAATAAATAATTCATTAAGTTAGCATCACGAATATGCATAAATTAGAAGATTTATTTGATATACTTTTACCTGGAAGTGCGCAAACCAGAATGCCTTCCTCTCCTCCGGAGCCTCAGAGTAGTTGATCCAAGGGCCACCGTAGTTGTTCCTCAAAAATTGGCCCAGGCGTCTCTGAACCGACGATGGACGATATCTATACAGAAATAATAATTTAGATTACTGAAAAAGTCAATATACGATGAATAAAGAGAAACACAAATATATACTAAACCATCTAATTGACTTAGTTTGTACCGTAGGCCCAAATCTCTGTCCTCGTCTCCTCCGGTGGTGCGCATGGAGGATCTTGCTGATGCTGGGACAACATCGGCACGACCTCCTCTACATGCTCATCTGTCTCCATGGTTCCGTCAGCAGGAGGAACGCTGGACGAGGGAGTACTATCACGCCTGGAACTACTCGTCCCAGGAGTGATGCCACGCAACGTCGTCGCAGTCGGAGATGTGACTGATCGATATACTGGAGTACTGGGCGACGATGATCCGGAACCAACAGTAGGCAGTACCGGAGTGGCACTCTGTCTACCTCGGGACCTGCCGAATCCTCCGCGTCGTCCTGTCATATCTGATAACAACATATGATGAATATAGAGAAACACAAATATATACTACATTCTACAGTCGAAATGTGATACATATCTCAAAGCATTATACAGTCAAAATATAATACATATATTCGTTAATGTCAACATCTACTTCTACATGCAATATTTACAGTCCAAATACAGTTACATTCTACATGGAATATTTTATATTTTCAATTATCTTCAGAAAATTCATCTTGTTCGCCTTCCTCGTCCTGCTCTTCCTCTTCCTCGTCTTCACTTTCATCTACTTCGTCGTCCTCTTCGAATAATTCTACATCTTCTACATTATTACTCGTGTAATGAGTAACTTCCGTTGAGTCCACATCTACAATATTTGTTACAAGAGGTAGATCGTCCTCCTGATAAGCTATTTCGTCAATGTCAAAGGTATTTCTAGCTTTAGTCTTGCATACTGCCCACCAATTCGACCTCGCTGTCCCCCGTCTAGGATAAGTTGTGAAGTACACGAGCTGAGCCTGACTTGATAGGACAAATGGTTCGTAGCCTTGATATCTACGCTTGTAGTTTATATCCACAAGGTCATGCTTGTCAATTTTCCAACCTTGATCTTGAATCGGATCGAACCATTCACACCTGAATAGCACGATATTAGCAGGTTCTGGGCCATAATTATATGTCAACTCCACAATCTCTCGTAAGATGCCAAAAAAATTATTGCCCGGATTGACGTCTTTGTAGTTTGTAGATTTGATACACAAACCACTATTTTTCGTGGAATCAAGATCCAGAAAGCTGTCTCTGATAGGAGCATTTGTTGACTTGAACCTGAACCCATTCACACAGAAACTTGACCATATTTTTACGGCAGTAATTGGTCCCTTGGCTAGAGTCCTAATAGATTCAGTCTCGGGTGATATTAGACGATCGACCTAAATACCAAAGTAGCGATAGTAAGTTATTTGTTTTGCAAGTGCAGAAATAAAAAGTAATTACCAAGCATCTTACATATGCGCTCAACCAAAAAGAAAAATGGCATCTCATATCTTGTTCTACTTCTTCGTCTGTTATGTAGGGTCTAACCGACCTCAACTCATCATTATATGTGCTGAAAAACAATGAAGCAACTGCTGATTAGTAGCATAATAGTATCTTATACTATTACATTGAGATGATGTAAACGTGGATGTATTAATTACTTACCCCTCTAGCTTCTCCACTTTATCCTCGTCGCAATTGAGTAATATATACAATTGAGCAGTCCTTAGCTCATCGTCATTCAAATATCTCTTCTTCATTTTTCCCGAGGGCTTTCCGGATGCATTGAATACTTTGAGTATTGCATCATTAGATTCCTGATATGCGTCGTCGTTTCTGGGAGCTTTCGTCCTATTAGTAGCAACATGCGGTTTGAAATACGTCGAGCAAAAGTTTGTAATCTCCTCGAGAACAAAGCTTCACAAATAGAGCCTTCAACCCGTGCCTTATTTTCCACCTTTCTCTTTAGGTGATTCAGATGGCGCTCGAAGGGGTACATCCACCGATAACCGACAGGACAACCAACACGTGCCTCATAGGAAAGATGAATTGGCAAATGCTCCATAGAGTCGAAGAATCCAGGAGGAAACACCTTCTCGAGCTTACATAGTGTTACCGCAATGTCCCTCTCTTGCTTTTCTAGACGATCGACGAGCAACTTAGTACAACAAAGATCTCTGAAGAATATGCTCAGCTCTGTCAATGGGTCCCAAACGACCTGCGGTAAGAATTTCCGAAATGCAATCGGAATTAACCTCTCCATGAATACGTGACAATCGTGGCTCTTCATACCTACTAGTTTGTTCTCCTTGAGGTCGACGCATCTTTTCAAGTTCGACACGTACCCGTCTGGAAACTTGAGACCCTGAATCCACCTACAAAGTCTACCTTTATCCTCTTTATCCAGTGAGAAAACTGACTTAGGTTGCTTTAACTTTCCATTCCCCTCCTCTATCAAATGCAATGCAGGACGTCTACATATGTCTTCTAAGTCCAACCTGGCCTTCAGATTATCTTTCGTCTTCCCCTTTACATCCATTACAGTATTAATTATGTTATCAAACACATTCTTCTCGATATGCATGACATCAAGGTTATGTCTGATCAGATTGGTGCTCCAATATGGCAGATCCCAGAATATACTCCTCTTCGTCCAGTTATGGGTGCGACCAAATCCGTCACACTTGTACCCCTTAGCAGGCTCTTCGATAGCACTTGGTAAATCTTTTACCTCTTCCCATATCGTGCATCCGGGCCACCTTGGCGGTGGATTGGCCTTCTCCACAACTCCCGTACGAAAAGTATTCTGATTCCTCCGGTACGGATGATCCTTCGGCAAAAATTGTCGATGACAATCGAAGAAGCACGGTTTGCCTCCGTGTTTCAAACGGAAAGCCTGAGAACGGTCCATGCAATACGGACATGAGAGACGACCATGGGTGCTCCATCCCGATAACATTCCATAGGCCGGAAAGTCGTTGATGGTCCACATAAGTGCTGCCCTCATCTGAAAATTCTGCTTCCTAGAAACATCGTACGTGTTGGCACCTACTTCCCACAGCTGATTCAACTCATCTATCAAAGGCTGTAAATACACATCGATGTTCCTCTTCGGATTGTTCGGACCCGGGATAATAACGGTTAGGAACATATACGGAGTCTTCATGCACATCCAAGGCGGTAGATTGTACGGAGTGACGATCACAGGCCAACACGAATACTGGGAGCCCGAAAGTCCGAATGGGGTAAAACCGTTAGAGCAGAGCCCCAATCTGACATTACGTGCTTCCTCGGCAAAATGTGGATACTCTCGATCAAAGTGCTTCCATGCTTCTCCATCGGATGGATGATCCAATACTCCTTCGATCTGTTTTTGCCTGTGCCAACTCATGTTTTCTGCAGTCTCCTTAACCATAAACAACCGCTGCAACCGCGGCGTCAAAGGCAAGTAGTGCATCGAATCGGTAGGCTTTCTTGCACCGACAGACTTTCCTCTAACAGTGGCCTTGTAGCGATCAGCACCACAGAATCTGCATGCATCTTCATCCTTGTCGTCTTTGTAGTACAACATGCACCCGTTGCGACATGCATCGATTTTCTCGTATCATATCCAAAGTGATCTCACTATCCTCTTAGATCGATAGAAGTCTTTAGGCAACTTTGCACCCTCGGGCAAGATCTCTATAATCAAATCGAGCAGTCGATTATAGCATTCTTGCGACATGTTAAAATCGGACTTGATGCTCAATAATCTTGTAACCACCTCCAACGGTGAATGATCCTCACAACCAGGATATAGTGGAGTCCTTGCATTCTCAAGCAACTCCATAAACTTTGCAGCATCGGCATTCGGTGCCTCCTCAGCTGCATCATAATTGTCCGGATTGAAACTCGGTCCCGCCGCATCATAATTGTCAGGAATGAAACTAGGCCCCGCCGCATCATAAACCATGTTCACCAACCCGTCGTCGTAAGCATCGTGGTCTTGGACATCCATATACGGCTCCACATAGGGCTCCGACTCCGATGCTAGAGATACAAGTTCTCCGTGCGCGGTCCACTGATAGTAATTCGGCGTAAAGCCCTTCGAGTATAAATGATACGTAACTTCCACTTCTGGATGATATTTCCTGTTGCGACATCTCACACACGGACACTTAATTTTGGTACCGTCCATGTACTGAGGGAACGCCTTGGCGAACTGCAGGAACTGCTGTACACCCTCAATGAATTCATCCCGCACACCGCACATGTCATCAGGATGACGGTTGTACATCCACGAACGATGACGCAAATAGTAATTCATATCCATTTCTAGATACTTCTGCAAAAATGACAGTATGTATCATATAAATCATTACATACAGTGGTTTATCACCTAGCTTCATAACTTAACCGTACTATAAAAATCATATCTGATATAATACATACTTTCATTTATCAAAGTCTAAAATAAGCAATATTCATGCTAACCCATCTTAAACCAACTAACCAATACCTGGACACTAAGCTAACTAAAACTAGTATATATATAGCTCACTAAATGCAACTGAAAACGGATACTGATACAGTGGGACTTGTTGATACTTACTGATACATGGTTGCTGAAATGACACAGTGCTGATGGTTTTCCTCTTCGGTTGCCTGCTCACTGTTGCAGACCTCCTTCTCACTGCCCACTACAAGGCTCGAGCATGCCATCCCGCTTATTCTAGATACCATCTTAGTACACTCCTATCTAACATCTCTAAACATCACTAACCTACATATCTATATATACCCTATTAACACTTGACTTTATACCTTGCCTGCATCAACTCCTACAATTGCCTGTACTGATACCTCACACAGTCCCTGATACGTATCAGTGTATAAGTACTGATGACTGATACCAAACTGAAACTGAGATGCACTAACGCATGCCTCTGCACTGCCTAGGGACTGCCCCCAAGCCTAACTAACAGGCACCATTTGGGTGCACTGCTGCAGTGCCCCATGCCAGAGCCCCAAGTCTGTGTCCATGTGATATTAGTGTCTGTGTCCATGTGATATTAGTGTCTGTGTCCATGTGATATTAGTGTCTGTCTGTGTCCATGTGATATTAGTGTCTGTGTCCATGTCAAAAAACTTAATCCTAACCCTAGGTCCTTATTAGTGTCTGTGTCTGTGTGTGTGTGTGTCGTGTCGTGTCTGTGTCACCATCTGTGTGTGTGTGTCGTGTCTGTGTCAGTATCACATGTGTTCTGAGAGAGAGAGAGAGAGAGAGAGAGAGAGTTAGGCTTTACCTAGAGCTCGAGGAAGAGGAGGGGGATGCCGGAGTAGCCGCGGGGGAGGTCGACGGAGCAGGCGGTCGACGGAGCGGGGGGGGGCGGGGGAAATTTTGTTTCGTTTCGAAATTTCAACACATGGGGAAAAATGAAACCGAGCCCTAATTAACCAAATTTTAGCGACGTTTAGCGACGTCAAATAAGGACGTCGCTAAATTAAATTATAGCGACGTTACGGTCGTCGCTAAACACGTTGCTAAATATTTCTAATATAAACGTCGCTATTTGCGTCGCTAAACGTCGCTAACTTAGATATATTAGCGACGTTTAGCGACCAAAATTGAACTTATAGCGACTAATCTTATAAAAACTGAACATAAGTCGCTAAACGTCGTTAAATGTCGCCAATTAGCGACGTCTACCGACGTTTTACATGGAGTCGCTAAATTAGCGACGTTTTTACCTGGAGTCGCTAAAAAACGTCGCTAATCCCGCTTATTCTAGTAGTGATAGAATATGTAGAATTCGATGTCCTCCATGTGATCATCACATGACAGAAATATCATGTGGCAGTCATTCATTAGATGAAAGGTGGGACTGAACGTGACTCACATAGCAGGATGGAGAGAGAGAGTTGTAAGAAGGTTGTAAACATTCGGTAGTAAACTTAGCATTTTCCATAGTCGATAGGCATTCCATTTTTGGCACTATGTCACCTAGTTTTTTTTTTTTTTTAAAGTAATACAAACAATGAAAAAATAATTTTGTCCGTCTCCGAAATGTCTATACTGGTCCGCATCCACATGACCGACAACCATTTGATCCCCTGCTAGCTCGGATCCATCCGGACCGAGGGAACCAATGGCTGGCCGCCACGTGGCTGTGGACCGGCACAAACACCTCCCAGGACGAACAACATAGCATAGTCCTAAAAATAATTGCAGTTATTTGCAAATGTTCACGGTCAAAATCTTATTGCAAAACTAAAGCTAAAAATCTTTGGACTACTGTCACTTAAAGAGCATCCACAGTTAGGACACTCCAAACACATACTTCAAATTATTGAAAATTGTATAAATTATTTAATTTTAAGTGTCTCCGTGATATTGGAACACAAATGTACACTCCAAATTAATCTCCTCTTTTTTCTTTTTTCTTTTTCTTTTTTTCCCTATTTGGTAATATTTTCTCTTTTTTTTTCTTCTTCTTTTTTCTTTGTTATTTAGTTACTTTTGGTGGGCCCATCAATTAATATAGGAGAGATATGGCACGTTCCAAATCTAGAGTGTCTCGTAACTTTCTAGCAATTTTTAAGTATGCACAAGTGTCCACTGCAGTTTTCAATGCTATAAAATTTGAGTCCATTTTTGTTCACCCACAAATACTAGAATATTTGTTCACCCTCCAACAGAAAATACACACGTGGCATCTTCATCCAAACAAAACATCTTTATAGCATCCAGTTACGTCAGTTAGTATTTGTGGGTGAACAAAAATAAACTCATAAATTTTGATTAAAATTAAAATGTAGCGTTGAAATCTCTTCCACCAACTGACGTAATCTTCTAAATTCTGTCACGATATTAGAGCCCTTAGTTAGAACTGCATTACTATATATTACAATTTTCAAATACATGCAAATATATACTATTAACAGACATAGATCTGATTTTAAGGCCACGTAACTGGATAATCACGAAATATGACGTGGACACTCGTGGCATATTTTTTGATTCCATTATTTCTAATTTTTATTATTTATAAATAAATAAATAATATATATTTTGTGTTTCGATTTATTAATTTTTTGTCATTCAGTCTGAACTTTTATGTTTCTCTCCGATCATTTCAATGATCACTCGAGTTTGGCACGTAACTGGCTTAATCGATATCATTATTTTGTAGCATATGATCATAACTACCATGGATTTAATTTATTTCTTACTTTCTAGCTAAGCAATTAAACCTAATTAGTAGGAATTGTAACGTTATAGTTGCAATTTACAAGAAAAATAGTCACATGCTTAGTAAGGCCTACTCTATGGTCAAAATTCGAGTAAATTCTTATCAACAGATAATTAGTTGTTCAACTACTCACACTTTTATATATATATATATATATATATATATATATATATAAACGGGATATAAGTCATAGTATTCATATTTCTACATGAATCATGCACATGTGGACCAATAGAAATAGATTCATACATTTCATGTGCATCCATGTGCACTAGTACATTCTATTTCTATTGATCAACATGTGTATGATTCATGTAAAAATATAAACACTATAGCTCATATCTCGTTTACCATATATATATATATATATATATATATATATATATATATATATATATATATATATATATATATATACTGTCGAGGAAATGACGAGAGAAAAGAGTAGAAATAATTTCTTTTATAGTAATACTATTCACCAAACTGTTCCTCAAAATCATTTATTGTCATACGGCAACTGACGTAGCATATTAAATAATATTATTTACATCTAATATGACATCTGATATGGTAAATTTTAACAAAAAAAATTTAATTATTTAGAAAAATTAATATTAATATTAGTAATAATGTTAATTTTTATTTTAATATTAATGTTACTTTTAATTTTAAAATTTGTTACGTCAACTGTCACATTAACAGCTATATTAGCACCACGTTAGCTGCCACATGCATTAACCGTCACGTCAGCCGTCGAGGGATGGTTTGAAGGAACAATAAATAGCATTATTCTTTCTTTTATACCTCAAATGTTGTTCTAATGGGAACTAGCTAGAAATATATATGGGAACTACAACTATATCTCCGATATGATCTATCTATGTAATGAAATATGTAAAATATGGTGGATAGTTTTAATTTCTTATACACAAACACTTTACTTCAGAAGAGGCTAATTTCATTTAATTACTTCCAATTTTGAAGCATTTGTTGATTGTCCCCCTTACTTTTTTTTTTCTTTCATAATTAGCACTTTAATGGGTTTCTTAGATTTTGTTTTGCTTTAAGGGGTCGCAGAAAGAAAGCATGAGGCATGTCCTAGATTAATCATGTGCTTCGTAAGTCAGCTCAATTTAATTGAAGGCTATCAGATGGTAGTTACTCACATAGCTAAAAAATGCAAGCTAACGATTTTGCTGATTGACACTAAATAAACAGGACCAGTAGGTGTCAAAGTCTCCTACATGTGGAAACATAGCTTATCCTGGATGGATGGATTTGATCCCACGAGGAAACAATATCCCATCTAATTATGAGTTTGATCCCACAAGAAAGTATGTTATAAGCCCATCAATTATGGTGAAAGTTTATATATATATATATATATATATATATATATATAGGAAGTATGTTATAAGCCCATCAATTATGGTAAAAGTTTATATATATATATATATATATATATATATATATATATATATAATATTAGTCATAGTGTTCATTTTTCTAAATAAGTTATTTACATGTGGATCAATATCAATGAATTTCTACATCCAATGTGCACTCATGTGCACTAGTACATTCTATTCCTATTGGTCCACATAAGCATGACTCATTTAGGAAAATAAATACTATGACTCATATTTCGTTTACCCAAACATATATATATATATATATATATATATATATATATATATATATACACACACACACATACTAACTACTCCTAAGTTTTAGACTTATTACACGTGGTACCCCTACTTTTAAACTAATTGCACTAGACCAACCATTCATTTAGAAATAAAAATAAAAATTGGGGTATTTAGTGTCATAACTTTTCATTTTTATCTTAAAGTAGGGGTATCCCGAGTAATAAACATAAAACATAGGGGTGGTCTGTGTAATTAGTTTAAAAATAGGAATACCCCGTATAATAAGTCTAAAACTTAGAAATAGTTAATTTAAATAACCCATATATATATATATGGATCCGGATCAACTTATTTTTAAACGCCATATTTTTCATTTGTTGTTATTTTTAAATATGTAGAGAATCAAATAAGGACGTTTTTTCTCTATATAATTTTATAAACTTATTTTTCTATGCGTAATTTAATATATATAAGAAAAATCTAAGGCCAAAAATACTGCAATAAAAATCTTTCTTCCATAGTAAGTATGTAAATGATGAGGGGAATTAAAACCCTATTTACAAACAGAGAGAAGAGACGATGAAGAAGAGAGTATACAAATGCTACGTACAGCTACTTAGTACTGCTGCTAGTAGTGAAGATAACAATATAATTGATGATGGAAATTAAATTGTGTAATATTATTACTTGATATGGTAGTAACCTTGTAGCTCATTCTCAATTCCTAATTAACTAGTCCGAAGAACAAATCCAAGAGTCCGTCAGTCCTTCCGTTCCTTTCTCTGAATGGAACTCCGTCGCCACCGACGACATCGATCCCGGAAAGTTCATCTTGCAGCTTGCAACCGCATCCTGCTGCTGACGGGTCTGATTGCCGCCCGACCCGATAACACCCGGTAGACGTAGCTCGCCAGAGGAAGAAGCTATAGCCTGCTGTTGCGGCATGCTGACTAGCTGCGGCTGGAAGTTGATGGGCGGAAGTGGGGAAGTGGAAGTGGGAGGGGGTTGGAATTTGTTGGGGAAGGGCTTGAGGAGGAGGGAGGGAGGGGCCGTGTTCACGAGGGAGCGGGGGAAGTGGAGGGGGGAATTGAAGGGAGGAGAGGGGATTCCGGTGAACTCCTGCACCATGGCACGGAAGTTGGAGGTGTCGGTGGTGAGGACCGTGGTGGGGGGCCGCCCCCGCCGCGACGCGCGAGAGAGCTTCTTGGACGTCCTCCCGGTGGGCCCGGGAGCTAAGGTGGACGGCTTGGTGGTTGGCTCCGCTGTCGGCTGGGCCCAGCTGGAAGTGGCGTTGGAGGTGGGGAAGGAATTAGGGGTGTCGAAGAAGTGGGGGGAAGTGGGGAAGTAGCGGTCGATGGCTCCGATGGAGGTCTGCATGCTGCTGCTGGTGTTGTTGTTGATGGAAGAGTTCATTTGAAGAGAGAGAGAGAGAGAGAGAGAAATGAAGATGATGGTTACATAAGTAAGTGGTTAATTAAAAGAACATATTATAGAAGAAAGTAGGAGGAGAGATTGTGATTGCAGTGATGAAACAAACGATCAGTGAAGAAGAGGAAAAGGTGGTGCTTTTCTTTTTCTTAGCTCTGTTCTGAGAATACCACGTTTTTTCCTTTTTGCTTGGGACCATCGTCCAAATTCCTACAAGTTAGGTGGTCTGTGCTCACGGGACTGTGTCATGTTGCAAAAATCAGATTTATTGTTTCATTAATTCTAATTTATATTATACTAGTATATATGCACGTGCTTTGCACGTATATTAGAGTGAATGATGTTGATGGGTTAGCTTATTTCTACTGCTTTTAATTATATAGGTTAATGGTTCAACCCTTCGAATTCTTTGGTAACAATTTAAAAGACTTAGCAAGTAGCATGAACCCTTTGATTTCCGTAAATGGTTGTCATTATTGCATCTCTTAAATGGTTGTCAGTAGAATTTATTGTAGGTATTCTTTTTAATTACTAAATATGTTGAAGAGTATTTTTGGAACAAAAATTTTTTACGGTACCTAATTTTGACATTATATAGTAGAATAGATTTTTATTATATTATATGTGAATTTTTATTTTATTTTATACCGATTGTTGATGGAAACAAAATATATAATAGAATTAGGGGACAGCAGATCAGCATCAAAAGAAAAGAAAAAAAGTCCTATGAGAGAGAGAGAGAGAGAGAGAGAGAGAGAGAGAGAGAGGGGGGGGGGGGGGGGGGGGGGGGGGCGTGCGGACAGAAGCTGGTGATGATTGGTGGCGACTGGTAAGCGGTCAAAGTGATCCAGAACCCTTCTTCTGCAACCAACAAATGAGAGGGAGAGGGAGAGGGAGAGGGTTTGATTAGTGGTTAGACTAATTTGTAATTAGGATCCTTCAAACTCTCTCTTAATTAATTCATACAACAGACTTACTGTTGTAATATATAGTCCAACAATTATTATTATTAATTTTTTTTTTTTTGCTCAATCAAATGAATTCGGATGAATATTATATTTTCATTCTTGATTTAGTGGCATGCATGCGAACATGATTCATTGTTGATGAGACGCATGACAGATATTTGAATTATCTATCAATGGGATTTTCAAACTACATCGGTGGTGTATAAAGTATAAATTCTATCATTTATTACTTCTTAATATCGACTTTAATGTCTTATACTTTTGAGATTTTTGAGTTTAGTCTAACATAATAATAATATAATTTTAGACTTATATTTTACACTTTTCTGTTTATTAGATTTATATTTTATTTTTTGTCACAAAAAATATTTATTTTGTTACGAAAAACTGTCGTTGAATATTTTTTATGATAAAAAAATAAAATGTAAGTCTAATAAATAAAAAAATGTAGGATGTAAGTCTAAAATTATATTATTAAGTGGAACTAAACTCAAAAATATTTTATGCTTTTTCAGCATTTCAAAGTTACTAAACGTAGAGAATAAAAATAACAATTAATTTTTTTGTCTATGCAGCAAGTACTCTTCTCAATCATCATTTCAAAGATACTAAACGCGGAGAATAAAAGTTTACAAATTTTTCTTTCACTTTTACTTTCTATGCAACAAATTTTTTTTTCGTACAATACACATGCACGTTAATATATATATATATATATATATATATATATATATATATAAAAAAGTTAATTAATACTTTACTAAACTTACATGAAATCGTCAATTCTCTTAATAAATCAAATTTTAGTTTGTCGAAAACCCTATTATGTTTGTTCCATATTCATATTTCATTTTATATCCATATATGTTTCTTACTGTGTTCCATCCAAATCCAGTTTTTTTTTTTTTTTGCATATACTTATTAATTTTCATATCCGAATAATATTGTCCATAGTCTTATTTGTTATCAGAAAATATAAAAGACAACGATAATAACCATATTCGGATAATCAGTATCTGCTCCTAATGCATCCTACGTAGTGTACTGTATCCACGGTCCACCCAAACTCCGTCAATTGAACTAACAATCCACCAGATCCATATTTTGATCAGTTTCCACTGAAAAGGTCTCGAGTAGCTCAAGTAGAAAAAATATTTAGAATATGAGTTCCACGATGCCATCAAAATTGGAGACTTCGACGACACTGTCAATTCCACTCGTCATCAATTTTTTTGATATCTTCTTTTGGATTCAAGGGTAAGGGATAACTAAATTTAGCTTCAACTAGGACAATCCAACCTCCCTCTCGGTCGGCCCTGAATGCGAAATAACCAAATTTAGATTCAACTAGGACAATCCAACCTCCCTCTCGGTCGGCCCTGAATGCGAAAAAACCAAATTTAACTTCAACTAGGACAATCCAACCTCCCCCTCGGCCGGCCCTGAATGCGAAGTTGGAGGACGATAATGTACATCACATTAAGTTGTGGGCTGGATATTTAGCATAGTTATACATGTTAAATATCTACCATTTTGTCGGAAAAAAAGGAGAAGAGAAAATTTACATGTCACTGTTTCAAAAGCACTAAATCTATTTCCGCAAATGGAATATATCTAACTTAAAATTATGGGATAAGCAAGAATGAGATTAGTTACGTGGTTGAAGGAAAGATCTGAGTAACTCTACTGCCACCAGAAGTAATATAACCTTTTGTTTTAACACTATTTGCTAGTCCAGGCCGCTCAAGTTCTTGTGAGTTTCGTGATCTCAAAATATTCAATCCGAATCTATCACGATGGTTGTACAATCACGGCGAGGATGTTATAAATGCGCTTGACTTGATACTTCTTTCTTGTGGTTAACCACTGCCTTAACAAGTACATGAAATGTTAGTCATAGTTTACAGTTCCTAGATATAATTGAGAGAGAAATACTGAGAATGGATACACATGTTTTATAATTTCTTGCTTTGAGTCATTTTTATTGAGATCTATGATGGGTCAATGTTGATGATGAAGTCTTTGGGTGAGTAGACATTGCTTAGTTAAATTCTCTAAGAAGTCTTCCTTCTTTCTACCCCCGTCAATCTCTCTCAACTCTACATTGTACAAGTCTTTGAAAAATATCATGGTATAGTAATCTCTTGCTGGTATTTTTGCCTTTGACTGAGTAGATCGTGTAACACCTCGTTCCGCTCAAGCGGACCGCCGATTCAAACGGCAAAAAGTGCAATGTCCCGACTCGCTTTGCTCAGGCAAGAATATTCGTTTGAGGCAAAGAATATCCAGACTTGTCCCTACAGGAATTCAGCTTAGGCTTTCAGAGACCGAGGCGAGTCATCGCTAAGGTGGGTGGCTACGGTGAACTTGTCTTTGCTTAGCCAGCACACATAAAATGTGGAATGATACATGCTAGTCGCTAGGTGAATCACCCCCTGCATGCTAATAAGAATCCAACGCACCTAGCTAAGGGAATAATTCCAACTTGTATTGCTTATGCTAGAACATGAAAATGAAATATTGCTTATATTCAGACCCTCGCATGCTACCCTAGAACGTGTCGCTCGGGAAGTCCCCTAACGGTTTCACCTCTCGGCTTACCTTTGGACCCGAGCTAACGTGAATGTTGTGATTATACAAATGCATGCTTGTCTGCTTGTATGTTGCCTTATTTTCATCCAAACTCCGGGAGACTACTAAGTAGTCATTCCGTGCATGATTGAACCTGCAAGTATCCGGGACCGTCAGGTCACCAAGGCAGCCCCGAACCAGGGGAATGCATCAAGGCAAGTCATTCACTGAATAAAGAATCAAGATTCAAGTATCTCGTGTACTCGTGTTCTCGTGCACTCGTGTTCTCGTGTATCTCATGAAACTGGAAAGACCCTGACCTGCATGTCGCGAACAACTCGAAAATGAGGTATAGTTCCATGGACGGTCACCGGGGGACTGGGACCGTTCCGATCCGGATGGAACTTCACGTGTAGTCCCCTCGTGTGCAAGACGAGTTGGTTTGTAGCGCCTCTTGTGCTTTCGTTGCATTCCACTTGGCCTGGGACTACTTCATGTGCAATCCATTTGGACCACTTCATGTGCGATCCATCGTGTGTCGGGCGAGATGGTTCATAACGCCTCTTGTACTTTCGTTGCGTTCCATTCTCGTCTAGGGATTGGTCCTTTTGTAAACCCCCTGATTTTTCAAAATTTTCAAAACTGGATTTTTCACAATTTTCTGGAATTTTCTGGGAATTTTCTGTAATTTAAAAATAGGGTTTTAATATTTAAATAATTTTTAAATGATAATAAATGATATTAAAATATTATGGAAATAATATTTTTGTGTGTAAAATGAAAAACTGGACTTAGGGCAATTTTTCTGAAATTTATTGGGCCCCTTACCTATTTTTAATCACCTGAAAACTAATAATTAATTATTTATTTATTTATTTGGTTATTTATCTATTTATTTATTTATTCATTTATTTATTTTTTAAGTCCGGCCCAATTGGGCCCAACCCAGAACCGGCCCACCGGCCCAACCCGTATAGCTATCGGGTCGGGTCGGGTCCGCCCAACCGAACCCGACCCGCCACGCGACCCGCCAGACCCGTTCTCCCACTCCGCCCGCGTCCCCCGCTCCGCCCGAGTCTTCCGTCGCGCGTCTCGACCGCCCCGCCCGCCTCGGTCGGCCACGTCGCCCACTCCGCCCGCCACGCCCGGCCGACCCCCGCCGCACCCTATAAAACCCCCATCGCTTCCCTCTCCGGTACCTACCCCGACCCCCTCCCCGCTTCTCACCGCAGCGTCGCCGGACCCGCCTCCGTCCGCCACTCCCCCGCCGCCGTGCCGCGTCCCTCGCCGCACAGCCGCTCCCCGCGAGGCCGCCGCCGCAGCTTCCCTTTCTCCTCCCCTTCTTCCCAGCCGCAGCCGCCCCGAGCCCGACTCCGGCCGCCTCCGGCAGCCTCCAGCGTCCCCCGCCCGCTCCGACGCTGCCGCCCTAGCCCCCGGCCGGTCTCCCCCGCCGCAGTGCCGCCTCCGGCCGCCTGAGCTCCGTCGAACCCTAACCCTAGTTCTCTGTGAACAGGACACGTGTCGGACACGTGTCAAACACAGAAAATTTGAGTTTTTCGGACACTGTTCAGGTACGCATATCTTTCTGCTCGTAACCCCGTTTTCGATTCCGTCTTTTGCGTTGCGAAGCCTGTATGACCCTCTCGGTGTCCGGATAAACCGTTCGGGGCATCGCGTCCTGTGGTGATCGCACACCGCGATCCAAAAACAGGAAAAAACCAGACCCTGTTTTACCCCGGAACTGAGTACGTCCCGCCAAACGGGACGACTTGGTCGCGCACGGTCTTCACAGATACGTGCGCCTCGTCGATACGGACGTGTGGGATTTCGTGGAAGCTGATTCGGGTGTGCGTGCACACCGGAATCAACGCGTATCCGCGGACATCGTCTCGTATCCGTACTTTCTGGAACGCGCCCTAACTTTGTGCACACACGTCGGATTGAAACGAAACTTGCGCCATCGGACTCGTAGCGATACGCTGGTCCTGTGGGTCAAGTTTGGTTCGATTCTGAGAACGTTGACGAAATCGCGTGTCGTGGGCCCCACAGGCCCCGCTCGACGGGCGATTTTGTGATCGGCTCATCGGAATCCAATTCTGGAAGTTCCGTTGGGTTCGTATCATCGTTCCTGACCTGTTAACACTAAATTTGGTGAATTTGGAGACCTTTGACCCTGACACATTTTTTGGTGCAAAGCGGGCCCCCATGTGGACCCCGTTTTGACCCGAAACTGCTGTTTCTGCCCTTGTCTCCAAATTGGACCCAAGGACAGGCGTTTCTAGCTGATTAATATTTTCTGGATCTGATGGTGATGTTTGTTTCAGCAACCGGAGTACCTCCTGCAATTCCCGCCGAAGTCAGAACTGTAAACATAGCCGGAACCACAGGCAAGTGTACCTTGCCAAACTCTGCAGCTTGCTACTATTTTCCTTGACTTGTTTATACATCAGTGGGCAAGTAAAGCTTGCCAAATTATAGTAATTCTTGTTATAGAACTTGTCTGAATTCTTGTTTAAATGCATATAAACCTGTTTAACTGTTAAAACCCAGGACCGAGTGGCGTACTTAGCGTCCGATTACCAGTCGGGTGCCAACTCCGTACGCGGAGTTGTGTAACGTCACATAGAGATGGATATCGAGATCCGATAATTCTCGTACTTATCTTATCAAGTACTCCAGAACCCAGGACACTTGACACTATTCATGAGACAGAGTCTTCCTGAGACATTCATGGTGATTCTGTATAGGATACAGGACTTGACAGTGATATTTTACAGACATTATGACTTGCTGCATTAGCTATAATCCCGCTGACATGGACATGAGACGTTATGGTCATGATATGCGTGATTACATTGGGTGGGGAGAGATACACAGGCTACAGGTTGATGTTATATTATGCCGGCGTCTTAAGTCTCACTACGAGCTGGACAACTACATGATATCACTGCTACCGGCTCCCCGACACAGAGCTTGTAGTAGTTTCAGCCTGAGTTCTTGTACTGCTCTCATGTTGCATATCACTTAGCTGGTTATCTAGTTTACCCTATTGCTTATTTATTGCTGCACTGCATCTATTTTGGCTTGTATTTTCTGTACCTTGCTGTCCCCTGAGGACCTGGATCCGGATTATGTCCCCAGGTCGAAGAGATCCATCCAGAGATATACCGTACATGAGCACTTCCAGGAGCTGTACCAGGACCGGAAGACGAGCTCGCACCAGAGGACTTCTCCTGAGCATTGGCCGTATGTAGTCAGTTATTTCTATTTCCAGTTGTTTATTTCCTGTCTATTTGTATCTGTTGTACCAGACATATTCTCGGATTGTTTTCCGAGACATTTATTGAGATCAGCTTATTTTATTTGCATTACCCTGTCTTTATCTGTGTTTATCTGTTGTGGATGAGATTAGAATAACCTGAGTCTTGTAACATTTTACTGTTAGACTACAGCTTAAGCATGCCCTGATGGATCCATTAAATTGGGTTGTCCATCGGTGCGTGCTGCTGGCCATTGCTCACGTGTCCAGTCCCTCGATAATTTGGGACTGGGGCGTGATATGGTTTTTGTGGTGGCCCATGCAGGTCTCTACGACTAATTTGTTCGGTTTCAACTCAGGGACCGAACAGGCCTACAAATAAGATAGGATAAGTTTAGGATCTCATCCACTTGCTTGAAAACGTTCTTGGTATCCATATCGACTTCTAATTAATTCCTTGACTTGCATCCTGCCTTGATTCCTGTGCGCCTCTTATTGTTTATTTTGATTGCAGGGTTATGGATTCACGAGCAAACGACGAGACTCCCATAACGTCACCACGAGTTGCTGAGGTAACCAACGAAGATGAAGTAACACCAGTAGATAAAGGACAGTCAGCTCAACAACATGCCCCGAGAATCCAGCAAGATGGCATTCCACCAACGACGCCAGTTACTCCATCAATGCCCATAATTCCACCAGGGCAGGCCATGGACAGACAGCAGATGTTTTCAATGGTCTATGCAATAATGCAAGCTCAACAAGAGGCGTTGAGTCGCAGCCTAATAACTGCACTGGAGCATGCCAACCTACCAGCTCGACGGCCAACAACAGGCTCTATCACCGACTTTCGACAGCTGAAGCCCCGTACATTCTTAGGCAAGAAAGAGCCAACTGAAGTTCATGAGTGGCTCACCAACACTCAACATCAACTAGAAGCAGCTGAGCTTCCAAAGGAACGTTGGATGACTGTCGTCAGAATGCAGTTGACGGACAATGCACATCACTGGTGGCTATCTGAGGAAGCGCGGCTCGGACCAGACCGAGTCACTTGGGAAGAGTTCTCTAGACTCTTTCAGAAGATGTACATTCCAGCTATCGCTCGATCAGAACTTCGGGACAAGTTTAATCACCTTACTCAGGATACTAAGACGGTGGAAGAGTACAACGCTGAGTTCATTCGTCTAAGTCGCTTCGCTCCAACATTGATCCCGACAGAAGAAGAGAAGGCTGAGAAATTCTTCGACGGACTAAACATTGAGCTACAGAAACTAATTAGATCCGTTGCACCTACTTCGTACTCGGACGTTCTTGCTGCAGCGCGATGCATTGAGTGCGTCATCAGGAGAGAGACTAGTCTGAAACGGACTTCCACTTCAGCACAACAAGAAGAAGTTGCAAAAAGACCTCACGTACACCAACCACCAGAAGCATCTCCACAGACAATACCTGTTTGTCCATATTATCGCAAGCGAGGCCATACTGAAGACGAGTGCAGACGAAAGAAGAGATTATGCATAGTCTGTGGATCCAGTCAGCATTTATTAAAGGAATGCCCTGAGCGTCGAGACAGAGCACCAAAGGGTAACCAGCAAGCGAGGCCAGCCTCTCCAGCATTGGAAGCACCGCAAACGGAAGTTCAAGAAGTCCTACCACCAGCTCCAGCAGGGTATCAGCCGAGGCCACCCTTGATACCCCAGGAAATACTCTTCCAACAGGCTCAACAGCAGAAGAATCAACTGCAAGGACGCGAGCAAGCCCTGACGATGACCGTGGAGAACGCGCAGACTCGTGGAGTAGCTGATGCGCGTAAGTGATTCGTAGTTATCCATTTTTAGTCTTGTTGTAGCTCGTGCCTCTTGGTTCGTGACCTCAGCCCCAACCTAGTAATTTGCAACTTGTTAATAACAACCTGGTTTTTATAAAAGTATAGTTTTAACTAGATTTTCCTGTAAAGTGTAAACTTTCAATCTTAGGGAAATGGTATTTTCCTGAAGTCTCTTGTGATGTGCTTTCAAACGATACCTACGACCGTGTCATCTTTGCTGACCGGTTATTCTTTGATTGCGAGGACGCAATCCTCTTAAGGGGGTAGATTGTAAACCCCCTGATTTTTCAAAAATTTTAAAACTGGATTTTTCACAATTTTATGGAATTTTTTGGGAATTTTCTGTAATTTAAAAACAGGATTTTAATATTTAAATGATTTTTAAATGATAATAAATGATATTAAAATATTATGGAAATAATATTTTTTTGTGTAAAATAAAAAACTGGACTTAGGGCAATTTTTCTGGAATTTATTGGGCCCCTGACCTATTTTTAATCACCTGAAAACTAATAATTAATTATTTATTTATTTATTTGGTTATTTATCTATTTATTTATTTATTCATTTATTTATTTTTTAAGTCCGGCCCAATTGGGCCCAGCCCAGAACCGGCCCACCGGCCCAACCCGTATAGCTATCGGGTCGGGTCGGGTCCGCCCAACCGAACCCGACCCGCCACGCGACCCGCCAGACCCGTTCTCCCACTCCGCCCGCGTCCCCCGCTCCGCCCGAGTCTTCCGCCGCGCGTCTCGGCCGCCCCGCCCGCCTCGGCCGGCCACGTCGCCCACTCCGTCCGCCACGCCCGGCCGACCCCCGCCGCACCCTATAAAACCCCCATCGCTCCCCTCTCCGGCACCTACCCCGACCCCCTCCCCGCTTCTCACCGCAGCGTCGTCGGACCCGCCTCCGTCCGTCGCTCCCCCGTCGCCGTGCCGCGTCCCTCGCCGCACAGCCGCTCCCCGCGAGGCCGTCGCCGCAGCTTCCCTTTCTCCTCCCCTTCTTCCCAGCCGCAGCCGCCCCGAGCCCGACTCCGGCCGCCTCCGGCAGCCTCCAGCGTCCCCCGCCTGCTCCGGCGCTGCCGCCCTAGCCCCCGGCCGGTCTCCCCCGCCGCAGTGCCGCCTCCGGCCGCATGAGCTCCGCCGAACCCTAACCCTAGTTCTCTGTGAACAGGACACGTGTCGGACACGTGTCAAACACAGAAAATTCGGGTTTTTCGGACCCTGTTCAGGTACGCATATCTTTCTACTCGTAACCCCGTTTTTGATTCCGTCTTTTGCGTTGTGAAGCCTGTATGACCCTCTCGGTGTCCGGATAAACCGTTCGGGGCATCGCGTCCTGTGGTGATCGCACACCGCGATCCAAAAACAGGAAAAAACCAGACCCTGTTTCACCCCGGAACTGAGTACGTCCCGCCAAACGGGACGACTTGATCGCGCGCGGTCTTCACAGATACGTGCGCATCGTTGATACGGACGTGTGGGATTTCGTGGAAGCTGATTCGGGTGTGCGTGCACACCGGAATCAACGCGTATCCGCGGACATCGTCCCGTATCCGTACTTTCTGGAACGTGCCCTAACTTCGTGCACACACGTCGGATTGAAACAAAACTTACGCCATCGGACTCGTAGCGATATGCTGGTCCTGTGGGTCAAGTTTGGTTCAATTCTGAGAACGTTGACGAAATCGCGTGTCGTGGGCCCCACAGGCCCCGCTCCCGCCCACGATTTTGTGATCGGCTTATCGGAATCCAATTTTGGAAGTTCCGTTGGGTTCGTATCATCGTTCCTGACCTGTTGACACTAAGTTTGGTGAATTTGGAGACCTTTGACCCTGACACATTTTTCGGTGCAAAGCGGGCCCCCATGTGGACCCTGTTTTGACCCAAAACTGCTGTTTCTGCCCTTGTCTCCAAATTGGACCCAAGGACAGGCGTTTCTAGCTGATTGATATTTTCTGGATCTGATGGTGATGTTTGTTTCAGCAACCGGAGTACCGCCTGCAATTCCCGCCGAAGTCAGAACTGCAAATATAGCCGGAACCACAGGCAAGTATACCTTGCCAAACTCTGCAGCTTGCTACTATTTTTCTTGACTTGTTTATACATCAGTGGGCAAGTAAAGCTTGCCAAATTGTAGTAATTCTTGTTATAGAACTTGCCTGAATTCTTGTTTAAATGCATATAAACCTGTTTAACTGTTAAAACCCAGGACCGAGTGACGTACTTAGCGTCCGATTACCAGTCGGGTGCCAACTCCGTACGCGGAGTTGTGTAACGTCACATAGAGATGGATATCGAGACCCGATAATTCTTGTACTTGTCTTATCAAGTACTCCAGAACCCAGGACACTTGACACTATTCATGAGACAGAGTCTTCCTGAGACATTCATGGTGATTCTGTATAGGATACAGGACTTGACAGTGATATTTTACAGACATTATGACTTGCTGCATTAGCTATAATCCCGCTGACATGGACATGAGACGTTATGGTCATGATATGCGTGATTACATTGGGTGGAGAGAGATACACAGGCTACAGGTTGATGTTATATTATGCCGGCGTCTTAAGTCTCACTACGAGCTGGACAACTACATGATATCACTGCTACCGGCTCCCCGACACAGAGCTTGTAGTAGTTTCAGCCTGAGTTCTTGTACTGCTCTCATATTGCATATCACTTAGCTGGTTATCTAGTTTACCCTATTGCTTATTTATTGCTGCACTGCATCTATTTTGGCTTGTATTTTCTGTACCTTGCTGTCCCCTGAGGACCTGGATCCGGATTATGTCCCCAGGTCGAAGAGATCCATCCAGAGATATACCGTACATGAGCACTTCCAGGAGCTGTACCAGGACCGGAAGACGAGCTCGCACCAGAGGACTTCTCCTGAGCATTGGCCGTATGTAGTCAGTTATTTCTATTTCCAGTTGTTTATTTCCTGTCTATTTGTATCTGTTGTACCAGACATATTCTCGGATTATTTTCCGAGACATTTATTGAGATCAGCTTATTTTATTTGCATTACCCTGTCTTTATCTGTGTTTATCTGTTGTGGATGAGATTAGAATAACCTGAGTCTTGTAACATTTTACTGTTAGACTACAGCTTAAGCATGCCCTGATGGATCCATTAAATTGGGTTGTCCATCGGTGCGTGCTGCTGGCCATTGCTCACGTGTCCAGTCCCTCGATAATTTGGGACTGGGACGTGACACCTTTATGGCTATGTCAGCGACTCATGTTCATATAGATAAGTCATCCTCGCTTAACGGCTATCCGCGTGCGAGTCATTGCATCGCATCAAGAAATAACTGAACACCTGAACGATCATGATATGACAATACTCGTGTTTGCATATGCTATTGCCCCTGAATGTTTATACATGCCCGTGCTTGAATTAACAATGTTTGCCTTGGACAGGGAAGGCCAAAAGGTAAGTTGGTAAGTCTCGCCATGTTTTCTCTTATGTCGCACGGCGCACTGCCACACGTATTAGGCTATTCAGTCTTTGCATGAAACTGATCATAAGGCAACTAGAAAGACAACTTAATAGTTGGTGCACGGAACCGATATTACGTGTTTGGATTTGTCGAGTGGGCGAGTAGCCTCCCCACCAGTGCATTCAATGTACTGATAATCCACCAGATCATTTGCAGGGTGCGGGAGAACCTCGTTCGGTGCGGATGCCTCCTTCGTGCGTGCTAAGGCCAGGAATTCCCTCTGAAGCCTTGGAGCGCTGCGTCCGGAACATAAGCACATATAGAAGACATAATGTTGGAACATAGCCTGAACATCGCATGTACAATCATTCCACAATTATAGCCACTTGGCACGCTTTTATTGTTTCAGAGAGAGAGGCTTGAGCGACTTGTAATCTCGGCTATACGCCGCTTGTAACACTTGTTATTATCAATAAAAGAGCTTATTTTACTTCAACTTGTGTTATTCAATGCTTCCACTATATTGTCGACTCAGTGAACTTGTTACCGATCGCCTATGCGTTCATGACTCTACTGCACTCGGACAATTTGTGCGACTCTGTGGCTTAGAACTCTTATCGCCAGTCAATGAACCACGGCCTTGCACGGACGTGGCTCACGCTCGTGCGGCATCACGCCCGGATGGGCCAAAGCGATCGTTCCGAGGGAGCGCTGGCACGGTAATTCTCGCCTAGCGGGAACGGCCGAATTGTCTGCAGGAGATCGGGGCGTGACATGTTGGTATCAGAGCTTGGCTTATACGCCCTTGGACTTCGTTCTGAATATCTTTGTTTCGAAAGCTCGTTCGTGGGTTATGTGCATGCTCTCTCTCATTGTCCCAAACGAAATGTTCCAACAATAAGTCTAAATACTTTCAAAATGCGTTTTGAATGATATAATTGCTTGTATAAAATCGTGATACGAGTGGCCTTTGTGCCAACCTGTGCTAGACCCTTGAGAGTACGCAGTAGCTTGTCCGATTTCACTAACTCTAAGTTTGGTTGAATGCATCTGTTTGAGGTACGCCTTGAACTTGTGCATAATCCAAGACTTAAGAAAATATAAAACTCGAGTGCTAAGACTTCGCTATCGCCGAGTTGGTGAAGTGTATGTGTTTGGAGCGCTACAAATATGTGTACAATCCAGACTAGCGATATGCTGATCTCGAATGCTTGTGCAAGTGAATATCCAAATAAACAAGTACAATGACTTGTGTAGGTTTACCTCAGCCCTGTATCGTTAAATCAAAATTGATTGAATCGTACTGCTTGCCCTCAGTAAGTCTCGAGGATGAGATTTTTTCTGAGTTGGGTAGGATGTAACACCCTGTTCCGCTCAAGCGGACTGCCGATTCAAACGGCAAAAAGTGCAATGTCCCGACTCGCTTTGCTCAGGCGAGAATATTCGTTTGAAGCAAAGGATATCCAGACTTGTCCCTACAGGAATTCAGCTTAGGCTTTCAGAGACCGAGGCGAATTATCGCTAAGGTGGGTGGCTACGGTGAACTTGTCTTTGCTTAGCCAGCACACATAAAATGTGGAATAATACATGCTAGTCGCTAGGTGAATCACCCTTACATGCTAATAAGAATCCAACGCACCTAGCTAAGGGAATAATCCCAACTTGTATTGCTTATGCTAGAACATGGAAATAAAATATTGCTTATATTCAGACCCTCGTATGCTACCCTAGAACGTGTCACTCGGGAAGTCCCCTAACGGTTTCACCTCTCGGCTTACCTTCGGGCCCGAGCTAACGTAAATGTTGTGATTATACAAATGCATGCTTATCTGCTTGTATGTTGCCTTATTTTCATCTAAACCCCGGGAGACTACTAAGTAGTCGTTCCGTGCATGATTGAACCTTCAAGTATCCGGGACCGTCAGGTCGCCAAGGTAGCCCCGAACCAGGGGAATGCATCAAGGCAAGTCATTCACTGAATAAAGAATCAAGATTCAAGTATCTCGTGTACTCGTGTTCTCGTGCACTCGTGTATCTCGTGAAACTGGAAAGACCCTGACCTACATGTCGCGGACAACTCAGAAACGAGGTATAGTTCCACGGACGGTCACCGGGGGACTGGGACTGTTCCGATCCGGATGGAACTTCACGTGTAGTCCACTCATGTATCTCGTGAAACTGGAAAGACCCTGACCTGCATGTCGCGGACAACTCAGAAACGAGGTATAGTTCCACGGACGGTCACCGGGGGACTGGTACTATTCCGATCCGGATGGAACTTCACGTGTAGTCCCCTCGTGTGCAAGGCGAGTTGGTTTGTAGCGCCTCTTGTGCTTTCGTTGCATTCCACTTGGCCTGGGACTACTTCATGTGCAATCCATTTGGACCACTTTATGTGCGATCCATCGTGTGTCGGGCGAGATGGTTCGTAACGCCTCTTGTACTTTCGTTGTGTTCCATTCTCATCTGGGGATTGGTCCTTTATGGTTATGCCGGCGACTCATGTTTATATAGATAAGTCATCCTCGCTTAGTGGCTATCCGCGTGTGAGTCATTGCATCGCATTAAGAAACAACTGAATACCTGAACGATCATGATACAACAATACTCGTGTTTGCATATGCTATTGCCCCTGAATGTTTATACATGCCCGTGCTTGAATTAACAATGTTTGCCTTGGACAGGGAAGGCCGAAAGGTAAGTTGGTAAGTCTTGCCGTGTTTCCTCTTATGTCGCACGGCGCACTGCCACACATGTTAGGCTATTCAGTCTTTGCATAAAACTGATCCTAAGGCAACTAGAAAGACAACTTAATAGTTGGTGCACGGAACTGATATTACGTGTTTGGATTTGTCGAGCGGGCGAGTAGCCTCCCCACCAGTGCATTCAATGTACTGATAATCCACCAGATCGTTTGCAGGGTGCGGGAGAATCTCGTTCGGTGCGGATGCCTCATTCGTGCGTGCTAAGGCCAGGAGTTCCCTCTGAAGCCTTGGAGCGCTGTATCCGGAACAGAAGCACATATAGAAGACATAATGTTGGAACATAGCCTGAACATCGCATGTACAATCATTCCATAATTGTAGCCACTTGGCACGCTTTTATTGTTTCAGAGAGAGAGGCTTGAGCGACTTGTAATCTCGGCTATACGCCGCCTGTAACACTTGTTATTTTCAATAAAAGAGCTTGTTTTACTTCAACTTGTGTTATTCAATACTTTTGCTATATTGTCGACCCAGTGAACTTGTTACCGATCGCCTATTCGTTCATGACTCTGCTACACTCGGACAATCTGTGCGACTCTGTGGCTTAGAACTCTTACCGCCAGCCAATGAACCACGGTCTTGTACGGGCGTGGCTCACGCTCGTGCGACATCACGCTCGGATGGGTCAAAGCGATCGTTCAGCGGGAGTGCTGACGCGGTGATTCTCGCCTAGCGGGAACGGCCAAATTGCCTGCGGGAGATCGGGGCATGACAGATCGTGTGGGACTAATCTTGCTTTGAGCAACATTGATCTTTATCACCCCAGCAAGCAGATATCCATCTTCTCCTTCCTCTTTTCTCTCTTTGTAATTTGTTATGTTCGTGTGCAGCTGTGTTTGCAAGGAAGAACAATATCGTTCTGATTTTTATAATACTGGCAGTAATTTGTAATCTGAATTATTTTATAGTTGTTCGTTGGAATCAAGAATTCAGAGGGCAAACATGCTTGCTGGAACTTCGGAGTCTCGACTACAACTTCAGGATCAAACAGATAATAGAATGTAAAAATTTCTTGAACCTCTGTTCCTAACATGTTCTACCATCTTTTTTAAGCCTCGGGATTAAAAATCTTAAAGCAAGATCCGAGTAAGATATAGAGAACAATAGTACAAACATTCTCGATACAAGTTTTAATAAACTTGAGAAGTTTGACGGAGAGCATTACAACATCTAGAAGAGAAATGTTAGACTTAATCTTCAACTCGTAAACATGGATTACGTATTGACAGATCCTGAGCCTATTATTCTGGAGCTTGAGGATGTTACTATTCAGGCGATTGCTAATACAACTGCTGCGCAGAATAAGTGGAGGAGAGACAATAACCTCTGTAAGCTGCTGATTCTGAACTCCATAGATGATACTCTGGCGGAGCCATACATCAAGGCAGACCATACAAAGGTCGTCTGAGAGTCACTGGAAAGTATTTCAAGGCGGATGAGAATCGCAACATGATCCATGTGACTGAAAAGGTCTGGAAGATGCGATTTGAGGACGACAAGTCGATGTTGCCTCAAGTCAAGAAATATTTCAAGCCTCGTCAAAAACTTGAGGATGATCGCATGCCCATGGTCGACACTTTTATCGTGGGAGATATTATTGCCAAGCTCCCACCTGGATGGAGCAACTTTATCTCGGACATGCACCAGAAGAAGATGGAAGTCAGCCTTGATCAACTATTATACAACATCCATGTTGAAGATGACCAGAGGGCTCAAAACAAAATAGACACGCTGTCCAAGCAGTTGGCAAAGGCCAACTTGGTGCATGTTGGTAACTCCAATAGGAAGCAGAAGACTTCTCACAACAAGACAAAGGACTTCAAAGTCCATCTGAAGGTGAAGTCAGCTTCGTTCAAGCTGAAGCCCAAGTCAGATGTGGTTTGCTTTAACTGTGGCAAGAAGGGCCACTACCGAAAAGACAATAGATCTAAGCCCAAACACACAGAGCAAGGTGAACCTAACAAGTTGCTATGATTGTGCAAGTTGTGACTGCTGGTGTCGACACTAACTGTGTCACGCCCTGGCCCCGCAAGGCCGAACTTCCACGCATGGATGTGATGTCGCGTGAGCCTAAGTTGCACCCGCGCAAGACCAGGCAAAGAACGAACGATGAGATAACTAGTTCGCAAGGTCGATATAGCAAAAGCATAGAACGAACACAAGTATGATACAAAAACTAGATATTTATTGATTTTAAATAAGTATTACAGGCGGCGCTAGGCCGAGAATACATGTCGCTCATGCTCTCTCTCGAAACAATAAAGGTGTGCCAAGTGGCTTACAATATGGAATGATACATAGGCGATGTTCCAAAATTATGTCATATATATGTGCTTCAGCGCTGGACGCAACACTCCAAGGCTCCAGAGCGAACTCCTCGTCTTAGCGCGTACGAGGGGACACTCTGCATTGAACGAGTTTCTCCCGTACCCTGCACACAATCTGGTGGGTTATCAGTACATTAAATCTACTGATGGAGAGGCTTCTCGCCGGCTCAACGTATCTAACATGTTCAATAGTTATGTTCACTCTATCATTATTGTCTTTCTAGTCTTTCCTTAGGATCAATTTTATGGCAAATATATAAAACCTAACTCGTGTGGCAGTGCGTCGTGCGGTATAGAGTAACACGGCGAGACTTACCAACTTACCATGCGTCCTTCCCTGTCTAGAGATAAAACTAAGTTAAACCAAGCACGAATATATATATATATATATATATATATATATATATATATATATATATATATATATATAAAATAAAATCCACAAAAATTGCATAAGCAAACACAAGTGTCACGAACATGTTCTGATTCAGGTGCATAAGTTACACGGATTGCTCAGAAGTGTTACAGAAGATTGCTCAAGTGTTCAAATATGTACAAGTATACACAGAAGTCTAATACTCATCTCCGTTCAGGGTTCCAGATTGTTAGATGCGATACAATGACTCGTACGTGGATTGCCGCTAAGCGAGATGACTTAATCTATATGAAAAGAGGTCGTTGGCGCTACAAGCCATTTGTACGAGTCTCTAGAGAGAGATGGGTATTGTAAACTCCCTCGACCAAATTTCAGTAATTTAGGATTAATTTTGACTAATTAGAATTAGTGCAACTTTTTAAAATTTTATTTATTATTATATTGATTGTGCACCTGTTCATTACACAATTGACTAGGGCATCACACTAGCTGTTAACCCTAAACAAATTTCACATTCCTACTCTAGACTAGTCAGACTACTTTTTCTGTATTCTGTGCAACTTCCAGAAACCTCGTTTGATGCTTCGTTTTAGTCGCACAAATATCGTTACAAACGTATGTATTTATTTCCTATTTAATTTTCTGCTCTTTACCCATCTCTGTACCCTTAGAGATTTGAGGACCAGTAGGCACCTGATTGCCCAACCAAAAATATGATAATATTCTACTCTAATTATACTTCAATTATCGTTTTGACACCGTAGAGAAATTATGACTCTAATAGCCTCTAAATAATTAGTGAACACCGTGCGCAGTATTTATTAAATAATAAATACGATGACTGTATCACCTGCAATATCAGACCCTGCACCTGCCCAGAATCACCCCACACTGTCCAAAACATTTTTCCCCAGCTAATTCCCTCATTTTTGTACAATTTAGAATTTCGAAAAATCAGTATTTAAAATCAGGTAAATTGCAAAATTACGCAAAATACAATTTTATGCATTTATGCAATTATTGAAAAGTTAGGGGTTTATATGCAAAATTGCATGCTAGGTGGCCAAATCCTATTGGCTAGACCATAGGTGGGTAGGACCCACCATAAAATCCAGAAATTTCTGCTGGAAAATATCTCCAAAATACAAAATTACCCAAATACCCTCACACTTCAAAATATTTACAACTTTGCCATTACCCCTAATCCTATATAAACCCTAACCCTTCTATTCAAAATTCCTACAACCCTTCCCTCCGGCCACCTCCGACCACCGCCTCCGGCCAAACTCGGCCCAACCCTTCGCCACCCTCCCCTCTCCCCTCCGGCCAAGCACCACCGCCGGCGCCGTCCTGCTCCGCCGGCTACAGCCCCCGCACCCTCCCCCTCTTCTCACTGTCCACAGCAGCACCACCACTCCCATTCACCTCCCCCGCCGCCTCCGGCCGTCGCCGACCACCGCCAACCTACCCAACCGCCTCGCCGTCGTCCCCTCCACCGGACCACCAACCCCCACCTCCCCACGACACCGCCTCCGGCCGCCCTAGCCCCCGCAACACCCTCGGCCACCCCCAACCCTAACCTGCCACTTCTCTCCCCGACGCCTCTAGCCGCCACCACCACCGCCGTAGACCCCCGCCACCACCGCCAATCTCACCGCCGTCCTCCCCTCTACCGAACCCTCCGCCTGACCGGCCACCTCCGCCGCTCCTCCGCCGGCCAGCGCCCCCGCAAGCTGCAACTGCTGCTGCTGCTGCCAGTGTACACTGCTACTACTGCAGCTCCTCCGGCCGCCTCCGGCCAGCTCCGCCGCCGTCCTACCGCCGGCGACACCGCGTGGGACCCCCCTTGCCATCTGTAAAGGTATATATACCTATACTATACTAAAATACGTAAATACGCTCTAATACATGAATATATGTATATAATACATGTATATATATGTATATATATATATGTATATTACTATGTATATTTATATATATATCTATATATATATTATATTATAATATATATACTATTATTATACAGTATATATTATAATATATACTATACTTTATATACTTATATTATATACTATACATATATAATTATATATGTATATATGAATATATGTGTATATGTATATATGAATATATTATATCATAATTACTATTATGTATATATTTAATTCTGTTAAAATATATAAATATATGTGTATACATATATTTATATAATTGGTATATAACATATATATTATTCTATGCATTTTTTCCATTTATTTATTTTCTGCATTTAATTTCCTGCACCTATATTATATATATATATATCTATATATATATATATTATCTATATGTATATATATTAAATATCAGCTGGATAATACAGCTTAATTATTTATATTATATTTCAATTACTGCAATGTCATTTATTACATAATATTATATGCTGGATATTACAGCCTATCTATAATTATATAATTATTAACAGTGGTCACATATAGACCCTGAATATATATGTATTTAATATTCTGTCCTGTCATTTTAATCTATCTATATTATTATATCAGAGGATAAACCCTGATAATACTATATTATAATATATTGTATAACAGCAGTGGATATACCCTGCCACTAATACCTGCATTTCTTTACTATTCTTTATATATTATACATACTGATATATATATATATATATATCTATATATATACATACTATATCTATACTATATATGCTTTATATTACAAACTACGATATTCACGAAACCTATCTGTTTTAACATAAACCAACTTCAGCACAGCTAGTGACCCCCTGTCACCAGCACCTTCACAACTGACTGTAAAATCAGGGTTTCAACACTATCAGGGAGTAGGCAAGTATACCTTGCCAAGTTAAATGTTTAAATTCTCAAATATTGTTATATGCTTCTTGTTTCTGAAATTCATATACCATGACCACCTGAGACTGCCTTGGGTACAGTCAACTGTTATGTTGACATGATATTACAGACTCACCAACAGCTGAGAGAATATCCTAATATATTCTCCTAAACCCTATCACGGAAACACGCAACATGGTTGCATTTACATATATGGATGTGAGCTGCGTATTTGGTTAGCTACCAGTACGTGTGACCCGCATCACGGATTAGAATAACTTAGGAAATGTACGATTTGACATTTAGATTCATTGGGATGGGAAAGATAACTAGTTGACGTATGGGACACCCCCTCCAATAATGTTTTATACCTTCGTACCAATGATGGTCGATTGCAGAGTTCCCTGAGTCGGGGGCATACGACACCTATACTAGCCAGTCGCCACGATTGGTGAATTACGTCAGCGTATGTCTAGCCACACATTCCCATGCGTACTACTGGATCTTTACTTGCATTTTCACTTAGTATGGTTAGCACCCTGTATTTATTTTATTTCTTTATTCAGTATTTTTACATTACATGGCATGTCATTTGTCTGTATCTTGTTACGTCCCACTGAGGACCTGGTTCCTTGCCAGATCTAGATGAGACTTTCTACCCCACAGTGTACGGGCCTGATCAGGAGGCCAGATGTGCTACCGAGGAGGAGCTCGAGGAGACACCCTCAGAGTAGGCTTGACCCTAGATGCTGCTACCTAGAGATGGAGATGTTTTGATCAGATAGACACTGCTTAGTCTATTTGATTTTTCTGCGCTATTATCAAGTTTTTGTAGTAGGCTTGTAATCTCACCAGTTGTGTACTGTATCAGACTCAGTTATATATATATATTTCAGCATTTGTTTTCTGATATTTTGTTGTGGATGAGATAGCTTTACCTGTTCTATACTTGTAGTATTTTAGGACAGCGTATCACGTCCCTTTGGGTCCATCAAAGTGGATTAAGCCCTTAGTGACGTGTCAGCTGGCCAGTGACACGTGGCCTAGTTCCTGACATTTTGGGACTGGGGCGTGACATGGTTTTAGTGGTGGCCCATGCAGGTCCAGTTTTATTTGCTAGTAGGTATGATGACATGCCCAGCAAAGCCTGCAATAGAATAGAAATAATAGGTCTCATCCACACTGACACCATCCTTACAAATTCTATTATTGCATCTTGCTTGATTATCATTATTTATCTCTTTTGTGTTTTCTAATTATCCTATTTTCCTCAGAAATATGGACATACCCGGGAAACTTGCGAATAATGGGGCTGACCAAGCAACAGACCCTTCGCCAAGTGCCCAAGGAACTCCGTCCAATCACCAAAATTCTAGCCAGGAGACGACACCAACTCCACATGCAGAGACACCTTTGTCTCCACCTCCAGCCTTGCCTATCCAGATGCCACAACTTGAGGGTCAACCTCAAATGTTGCAGTTTCTCCAGACTATGTTGCAGAACCAGTGGCAACAAACTGAGGCCCTGAGACAGTCTCAGTGGCAGCAAACTGAAGCTCTGCGACAGACGTTGATGACGGCTTTGGAGAGAACTACTACTCCGACACCAGTACCTGTCCTACCAGCGGGCACAGTTCGAGGCTTCCGTCAAATGAGCCCGAGGGATTTCAAAGGCAACGAGACTCCTGAAGAGATCTCCGATTGGATCTCCAATACCGAAATGCTGCTAGAAGGATCGCAACTCACTCCCGACCTATGGATGACCGCTGTGAGGGGCCAACTTCTTGGCAACGCCCATCACTGGTGGGAATCCATAGAGCGCAGCGTCGGCAAAGACCAAACTTGGCAACAATTCCTGGAGCATTTCAACGCCAAGTACTTTCCAGCGACAGTCCAGAATGCCCTATACTCCCAGTTCCTGCACCTGGAGCAAGGAAACATGACGGTAGATGCCTACGACGCGGAGTTTAGCAGACTAAGTCGTTTCGGTGCTGATCTGATCCCGAACGAGCTGAAAAAGGCTAAAAGATTCCACCATGGCCTTAACCACGAGCTTCAGAGGCACACAACAACGCAGTCGAGAATCTCCTACAACGAGGTTCTTACCGAAGCCAGGGAGCAAGAAGCCATTGGCCGAGGAGCCAGACGCTCAAATCCAACCTTCCCGGCCAAGAATCAGCACGGAGCAGGAGGACCTATACGTCGTCCCCAATATCAGACGCAACAGACGACGGGGCCTTACCAGAAGAGGGAGCTTCCGATTTGTCACTTTTGTGGCAAGAAGGGGCATTTTGCCAATGACTGTAGAAAGAAGCTGGGGTTATGCCTGCTATGTGGAGCTAGAAATCATATGGCCAAAGACTGCCCACAACGTAGAGATGCAGCACCTCAGCAAGGGCAGAAGCCAGGAGCACAAGCTCAGAAGATGCTTCCCCCCACATCAGGAGGATATCAGAGAGGAGCACCTCTGCCTACTCAGGAGACCCAGTTCAAGGCCAGACAACAAACCGGTGGACAAAGGCAGGGACAAGCCTTTGCGTTAGCTGCCGTTGCAGAAGAACCTGAAGGGGAAACTATAACAGGTACCATTTTAGTTGCATCATTACCTGCAACTGTATTATTCGATTCTGGGGCTACTTTGTCTTTCATATCCAGTAGATTCGTAGCCATGCACAAACTATCTACTTCGCCGCTACCCAAGTGTTGGAAAATACTTACTGGAGGAGGTATTGTTCCAGTTACCAACATTATCAAAACCTGCCCAGTAGTTGTTTGTAGTAGAGGACTAAGAGCGCAATTTTTGGTACTTCCAATGCCAAATTTCGATGTTGTCTTAGGCATGGACTGGCTAAGCCAGAATAATGCTGTCCTAGACTGCCGAAAGGGTAGTGTTATCTTTAGACCCCCAGATCACCCAGAGTTCGAATATGTCCGTGGAACCATCGAGCAAGGAGTAGGCCAGACTCCTAGAGCTTACATGGCGATGGAGACAGCACTTCCCTCAATTGTAGCAGAGTTCGAGGACGTATTTCCAAAAGAATTGCCAGGCCTACCGCCTGACAGAGAAGTGGAGTTCATTATTGAGCTGATACCCGGAGCTGCACCAGTATCCTCCAATGTATACCGACTGGCGAAGAAGGAGCTTGACGAGCTGAAGCTTCAACTGGAGGAACTACAGATCAAGGGATTTGTTCGTCCTAGTGCATCACCCTGGGGAGCACCAGTGTTGTTTGTACCAAAGAAGGATGGAACATATCGCATGTGCATTGATTACAGAGCCCTCAACGCTCTGACAATCAAAAACAAGTACCCCTTGCCGAGAATTGACGACCTGTTCGATCAACTAACAGGAGCCGTAGTATTCTCGAAGATAGACTTGAGATCAGGCTACCATCAAGTCAAGGTACGAAGAGAAGACATTCCAAAGACAGCATTCAGAACTCGTTATGGTCATTACGAATTTCTGGTGATGCCGTTTGGATTGACTAATGCACCTGCTGTATTCATGAACCTGATGAATCGAGTCTTCCACCAATATCTGGACCAGTTCGTGGTAGTCTTCATCGACGACATTCTGGTGTATTCAAAAAGCCACGAGGAGCATGAAGAGCACTTAAGGTTGGTATTAGAGACGCTGAGACGGGAGAGCCTTTATGCTAAGATGAGCAAGTGTGAATTCTTCCTGGACCGTGTCGTATTTCTTGGACACGTTATCACAGGAGAAGGCATCTCGGTAGACCCAGCAAAGATCTCATCTGTTGAGACGTGGCCAACCCCGACCAACGTCTCAGAGGTGAGAAGCTTTCTAGGACTTGCCGGATATTACCGGAGGTTCGTAGAAAACTTTGTAAGAATCGCGGAGCCGATTACCCGTCTTACTCGCAAGGAGCAGGAGTTCATATGGACTGAAGATTGCCAGACAGCTTTTGATGACTTGAAGAAGCGTCTGACTACAGCTCCCATTTTGACTATACCATCTGGATCCGGAGGTTTCGTCATATATAGCGATGCATCCGGAAAAGGATTTGGTTGTGTCTTAATGCAACATGGGAAAGTTGTAGCTTATGCCTCAAGACAGTTGAGGACTCATGAGAAGAATTACCCCACTCACGATCTGGAGCTTGCCGCAGTCATCTTCGCCCTGAAGCTATGGAGACACTATCTATATGGCGAAAGAGTGGAGATATTCACCGATCATAAAAGTTTGAAGTACGTCTACACCCAGAAGGACCTAAATCTGAGACAAAGACGATGGCTCGAAGTGATGGCGGATTTCGAAATTGATCTACAGTACCATCCAGGGAAAGCTAATATGGTGGCAGATGCTCTAAGCAGAAAACCCTCGGCATTCTTTATGATCACCCAACCAGATCTGCTGAGAGATCTAGCAAAGTTGGGAATAGAGATCATTGTGCCAGGAATTGATGGTCAATTATCAAACTACCAGCTGCAATCAACCTTGGTGGAAAGAATCAAAGCTGCTCTACCAGCAGATGCAAGATTTCAGAGGCTTCGACAGAGAACAGAAGCTGGACTCCAGACCGGTTGTCGCATACACGAAGATGGGACTCTAAGATGTGGAAATCATCTTTATATTCCAAATGGAGAACTTCGTAATGAGTTAATGTCAGAAGCTCATAGCTCAGTATACTCTATACATCCAGGAGGCACAAAGATGTACAGAGATCTGCGGCAATATTATTGGTGGCATGGAATGAAGCGGAAGATAGCACGCTTTGTGGCCAAATGTCTGGTGTGTCAGCAAGTCAAGGCTGAGCATCAGAGATCTGCCGGTCTACTTCAACCCCTCCCAATACCCGAGTGGAAATGGGAACACATTACGATGGACTTTGTTACGGGCTTCCCAAGAAGTCCTAGTGGTCGTAATGCTGTCTGGGTAATTGTAGACAGACTCACTAAGGCTGCTCATTTTCTACCTTTTAGAGTCGGGCAATCCACAGAAGTCTTGGCGGACATGTACATGAAGGAGATAGTGCGTCTGCATGGAGTGCCAGTCAGCATAGTATCTGACAGAGATACGAGATTTACATCTTACTTTTGGCCAAGTATGCAAGAAAGTCTTGGTACCCGCCTCAAGTTCAGCACCTCGTATCACCCACAAACAGATGGCCAATCAGAACGCACCATCCAGACACTTGAAGATATGCTGAGAGCCTGCATGCTTGATTTCAGCGGATCATGGGAAGATCATCTACACCTGGTGGAATTTTCCTACAACAACAGCTATCAAGCGAGCATTCAAATGGCTCCCTTTGAAGCTTTGTATGGAAGGAAATGCCGTTCCCCAGTATGCTGGAGCGATGTTGGCGAGAGACAGATCTTGGGACCAGAACTGATTATTCGTACGGTGGAGAAAGTAAAGAAGATCCAGGGACACCTTCGAGCTGCACAAGACAGGCAGAAGCACTGGGCCAACATTCACCGACGACCTCTAGAGTTCCAAGTAGGGGAGCATGTGTTCTTAAAGATCTCACCTACTAGAGGAACTATCAGATTTGGAGGAAGAGGGAAGCTAAGTCCAAGGTACATTGGACCCTTCGATGTGCTAGATCGCGTCGGAGAAGTTGCTTACAGACTAGCTCTACCTCAGACTTTGGAGGGAGTACATGACGTCTTCCACGTATCTCAGCTGAGGAGGTACATTCCAGACCCGAGTCATGTGCTAGACTACTCAGAGATCACCATCGGGCCAAGCTTATCTTATCAGGAGGAGCCTGTAGAGATTCTGGACCGTAGCGAGAAAGTGTTGCGAGGCCAGACTATTCCTCTCGTTCGTGTTGCATGGAGACATCATGCACCAGGTGAATCCACCTGGGAACGAGAAGAGGATATTCGTCAGCGTTATCCCCACCTATTTCCAAACCAGGGTATGTCCAATATTTCAAATTCAATCTTTCTTAATCATCATATGTCCTTTTTCATTCTCATTATATGGTTATTTTTATTTCGAGGACGAAATATTCTAAGGAGGGTAGATTGTAAACTCCCTCGACCAAATTTTAGTAATTTAGGATTAATTTTGACTAATTAGAATTAGTGCAACTTTTTAAAATTTTATTTATTATTATATTGATTGTGCACCTGTTCATTACACAATTGACTAGGGCATCACACTAGCTGTTAACCCTAAACAAATTTCACATTCCTGCTCTAGACTAGTCAGACTACTTTTTCTGTATTCTGTGCAACTTCCAGAAACCTCGTTTGATGCTTCGTTTTAGTCGCACAAATATCGTTACAAACGTATGTATTTATTTCCTATTTAATTTTCTGCTCTTTACCCATCTCTGTACCCTTAGAGATTTGAGGACCAGTAGGCACCTGATTGCCCAACCAAAAATACGATAATATTCTACTCTAATTATACTTCAATTATCGTTTTGACACCGTAGAGAAATTATGACTCTAATAGCCTCTAAATAATTAGTGAACACCGTGCGCAGTATTTATTAAATAATAAATACGATGACTGTATCACCTGCAATATCAGACCCTGCACCTGCCCAGAATCACCCCACACTGTCCAAAACATTTTTCCCCAGCTAATTCCCTCATTTTTGTACAATTTAGAATTTCGGAAAATCAGTATTTAAAATCAGGTAAATTGCGAAATTACGCAAAATACAATTTTATGCATTTATGCAATTATTGAAAAGTTAGGGGTTTATATGCAAAATTGCATGCTAGGTGGCCAAATCCTATTGGCTAGACCATAGGTGGGTAGGACCCACCATAAAATCCAGAAATTTCTGCTGGAAAATATCTCCAAAATACAAAATTACCCAAATACCCTCACACTTCAAAATATTTACAACTTTGCCATTACCCCTAATCCTATATAAACCCTAACCCTTCTATTCAAAATTCCTACAACCCTTCCCTCCGGCCACCTCCGACCACCGCCTCCGGCCAAACTCGGCCCAACCCTTCGCCACCCTCCCCTCTCCCCTCCGGCCAAGCACCACCGCCGGCGCCGCCCTGCTCCGCCGGCTACAGCCCCCGCACCCTCCCCCTCTTCTCACTGTCCACAGCAGCACCACCACTCCCATTCACCTCCCCCGCCGCCTCCGGCCGTCGCCGACCACCGCCAACCTACCCAACCGCCTCGCCGTCGTCCCCTCCACCGGACCACCAACCCCCACCTCCCCACGACACCGCCTCCGGCCGCCCTAGCCCCCGCAACACCCTCGGCCACCCCCAACCCTAACCTGCCACTTCTCTCCCCGACGCCTCTAGCCGCCACCACCACCGCCGTAGACCCCCGCCACCACCGCCAATCTCACCGCCGTCCTCCCCTCTACCGAACCCTCCGCCTGACCGGCCACCTCCGCCGCTCCTCCGCCGGCCAGCGCCCCCGCAAGCTGCAACTGCTGCTGCTGCTGCCAGTGTACACTGCTACTGCTGCTGCTCCTCCGGCCGCCTCCGGCCAGCTCCGCCGCCGTCCTCCCGTCGGCGATACCGCGTGGGACCCCCCTTGCCATCTGTAAAGGTATATATACCTATACTATACTAAAATACGTAAATACGCTCTAATACATGAATATATGTATATAATACATGTATATATATGTATATATATGTATATATATATATGTATATTACTATGTGTATTTATATATATATCTATATATATATTATATTATAATATATATACTATTATTATACAGTATATATTATAATATATACTATACTTTATATACTTATATTATATACTATACATATATAATTATATATGTATATATGAATATATGTGTATATGTATATATGAATATATTATATCATAATTACTATTATGTATATATTTAATTCTGTTAAAATATATAAATATATGTGTATACATATATTTATATAATTGGTATATAACATATATATTATTCTATGCATTTTTTCCATTTATTTATTTTCTGCATTTAATTTCCTGCACCTATATTATATATATATATATATATCTATATATATATATATTATCTATATGTATATATATTAAATATCAGCTGGATAATACAGCTTAATTATTTATATTATATTTCAATTACTGCAATGTCATTTATTACATAATATTATATGCTGGATATTACAGCCTATCTATAATTATATAATTATTAACAGTGGTCACATATAGACCCTGAATATATATGTATTTAATATTCTGTCCTGTCATTTTAATCTATCTATATTATTATATCAGAGGATAAACCCTGATAATACTATATTATAATATATTGTATAACAGCAGTGGATATACCCTGCCACTAATACCTGCATTTCTTTACTATTCTTTATATATTATACATACTGATATATATATATATATATATCTATATATATACATACTATATCTATACTATATATGCTTTATATTACAAACTACGATATTCACGAAACCTATCTGTTTTAACATAAACCAACTTCAGCACAGCTAGTGACCCCCTGTCACCAGCACCTTCACAACTGACTGTAAAATCAGGGTTTCAACACTATCAGGGAGTAGGCAAGTATACCTTGCCAAGTTAAATGTTTAAATTCTCAAATATTGTTATATGCTTCTTGTTTCTGAAATTCATATACCATGACCACCTGAGACTGCCTTGGGTACAGTCAACTGTTATGTTGACATGATATTACAGACTCACCAACAGCTGAGAGAATATCCTAATATATTCTCCTAAACCCTATCACGAAAACACGCAACATGGTTGCATTTACATATATGGATGTGAGCTGCGTATTTGGTTAGCTACCAGTACGTGTGACCCACATCACGGATTAGAATAACTTAGGAAATGTACGATTTGACATTTAGATTCATTGGGATGGGAAAGATAACTAGTTGACGTATGGGACACCCCCTCCAATAATGTTTTATACCTTCGTACCAATGATGGTCGATTGCAGAGTTCCCTGAGTCGGGGGCATACGACACCTATACTAGCCAGTCGCCACGATTGGTGAATTACGTCAGCGTATGTCTAGCCACACATTCCCATGCGTACTACTGGATCTTTACTTGCATTTTCACTTAGTATGGTTAGCACCCTGTATTTATTTTATTTCTTTATTCAGTATTTTTACATTACATGGCATGTCATTTGTCTGTATCTTGTTACGTCCCACTGAGGACCTGGTTCCTTGCCAGATCTAGATGAGACTTTCTACCCCACAGTGTACGGGCCTGATCAGGAGGCCAGATGTGCTACCGAGGAGGAGCTCGAGGAGACACCCTCAGAGTAGGCTTGACCCTAGATGCTGCTACCTAGAGATGGAGATGTTTTGATCAGATAGACACTGCTTAGTCTATTTGATTTTTCTGCGCTATTATCAAGTTTTTGTAGTAGGCTTGTAATCTCACCAGTTGTGTACTGTATCAGACTCAGTTATATATATATATTTCAGCATTTGTTTTCTGACATTTTGTTGTGGATGAGATAGCTTTACCTGTTCTATACTTGTAGTATTTTAGGACAGCGTAGCACGTCCCTTTGGGTCCATCAAAGTGGATTAAGCCCTTAGTGACGTGTCAGCTGGCCAGTGACACGTGGCCTAGTTCCTGACATTTTGGGACTGGGGCGTGACAGGTATAGCGCTAAAAACTCGAGGTGCACACCATGCTGCCGAAACATGAGAGACCAGGACTCTTTTGACGGAGATGGTGTAGCGCTAAAAACCCGAGGCACACACACCATCCCGCCAAAGCTCAAGGAGTCCCCATATGATTCCTCCCAGGCAGGCACGATCCCGGTGCCCCAGTGATCGTCCGAGGAATCCACAATTACCTCGTACACGAGTTGTCCGCGACCATGCAAGTCTTGGGTCTTCCAGATTTACGACATGACATGATCAATCTTGATTCACTTAACTATTGGATTATGCGTAGTCTCTTGGACGGAGATGGGTATAGCACTAGGTACTCGAGGCGCATACATAATCTCATCCGCTCGAGAGAGACTACCAAGGATCCAAATACCTGAATGAGTCTTGCTCTACGAGCTGTGATTCTTTTTTTACTTGATATGATGCAATCCTTTAGTTCAGAAAATGCCTTAGCGACCTAAAAGTCCAGAATACTTTCAGGTTCATACTTGCACGGAATGACTATTCAATAGTCTTTCGGCTAACTAGATCAATGCAAGACAGGATAGTGTTACAGGGTCAAGGCATGAATCTATGAGATAAGCATAGCGATTATGTAAAGCAGACAAGCATTAGAACAGTATGAATATAACTTTTAGGGAAACATGTGGTATAGCCTTACTTTAAAATATAACCGATTTTGCTAGCACGAGTCTAACGGGGTAGTACGAGGAACTAACATTAAACCAAGTTTTATTTCCATGTTCTATGCAAGCAGTATAAGATGGGATTATTTCCTTAGCTAGGTGTGTTATATTCTTATTAGCATGCAAGGGGTTATCGCCTAGCGATCAAGCATTTATATCCAAATTCTTAGGTGTGTTGGCCAAGCAAAGATAGGTTCATCGTAGCCACCCACCCGAAGGACGACTTGCCTCGGCCAAGCGAGACTCCGAGTGAACCACTGAAATTCCAAGTCTAAGTGTTGATATGCCGTTTGAGTCATCTTGCAGAACTGAGTGAAGTGGGCTGTTACATAATACACCACTCAAAAGAAGTTTCATCCTCGAAACTTACTAAGATAGAACTCATCCAAGAACAACACTTCCATTCCAAACTTGGACATATCATGTTTATCTTCAAATCCACGAGTACACTCATCGTTCCTTTATCTATTCCAAGTTCGACTATATCCTTGCAGTCTATAAAATTCTTGCCTCAAACTCTATTGCACCTAGCACAGAGCTGCACTACCCAATACAGGGGTATGCTATAACTTGCTCACACAAGGGATAAACTAGAATTATGTTGAACCACCCAACGTCCTATCACTTAACTTTCGAGTCATGAACAAGTTTCAGCAATCACTTGGTATCGCCTGACTAAATCCAGTGTTATGCCTAACCAACATCCCAAAAATTCTTTGATGCATATCCACCAATTCCTTGCATGTGATATTTCTCAAATCTAGCTCCAAATCATATTTGATACACAGTTCTCTATCCTGAGTCATCGTTTAATTACGCTAAAAATCTTGCACTATCTTCCAAGTTTATCACTTGACACCTAAATATTTTATCTTCCAAAAACTTAATTCATCGAACAAGACTTAGCCAATCCCTTATTCATTCCTTATGCATATAACAATCATATTCTTTTAAACACGATACACATTTCGAAGATATTGTTTGCATCATAACCAACTCAAAATTCATGTTTGTTCCATCATCCCGAACGATCTTCAACTTTCTTCCATCCAGACATATATCAACTTAATATCCAATCCTTTAATAAAAACTTCTTTTTGTTTCCAATCAATCCTTGCTATTACACGATTCATCATCAAGCATCTCTCGCCTTATGAAATCACTATGATACCACGAGCGGGGTCGATTAAAATCTAAGTCAATTCCAATTCGATTTTAAATCCTTAGTATTGTAATACCATCAAGAACATCTTCCAAGCACACGATTTTTATTTTTATTCAATGCGTCATCCGAGTTTTCCACGATTTATTTCATATATTCAACACCAACACGAATCTGACAAGTCCTCAATATTAACATATACTTTCGCTTGCACGATCCATTCGATTTTAAGTAATTCCACCGATAAATCTCTAATTTCCATCATTTGTTTCGATCACGTCGAACACTAACTCTTCAAAGACACGTATCTCAAAATCATGTCCTAATTCTAACTGTTGCTTCCCCTGTCATACCCCGATCTTCCACTATCCCGATGGCCCCTCCGGACGTGAATCACCACGGCAACGCTCCCGCGGGACGGTCGTTCCCCTCGGGACGTGATATCATGCGAGCCTGAAGATGCTCTCGCACAAGGCAACAACATAAGTCGTCTTTGTTATCATCGAACTGATCGAGTTTGCAGCGAAGGAGCAGTATTACAAACAATAATCCTTCTGAGTATACGAGATAAAGCTCATGGCACGAGGTTCTCTGAATACAACGTTCCATACATTATGCCCCTCTATACAAAAGTAGCTCAAAACATAACTCGATATGGCTCAAGGCATAGACACCAGAATTTTGGGTCTGGGGATGAGGCACGGCTATCCCTTCCTCAGATGCTCCAGCACCTGCCAACAAGTAAACTGTTGGTGGGTCAGCACTTTGGAAAAAGTACCGGTGAGTATAAAAATCAATGAACAGAAGCAATACCCTCTAAAACCAACACTAAGTAAACATGTGATAAAATATTATTTTACTTGTGATCTTTCTAGTTTTACCTAGGTTCGTTATATGCAGTACAAGAGCAGAGTCATATTACTTCTTTTGGATACATCATTGAAATCAGAGTTTATTTCAATACAACTAAGCATACAAGGCAAGCAATTCAAGCACGACGTGCCAATCAGGGTGTGCGCAACGTGTCTCGTGAACTATACTCAAAGACTCTAGGGACAATGCAGCATCTAGTGGACTATTCTTTTATACTATAAGGCGACCATCATATTCAAGCAAGCATGCAAGTTTATGTACGATGCAAGACAATAAGCAAAAATTAGCATATCACTTATTTAGTGGCTCTTATCCCTTGCCGAACGGTTATCCCTGCAGCAGACATACAAGTTAGCAATAATTTGCATATATAAACAATGTTCTATTTTTTGCCCGTCTCTGCATCAAACAGTTAGGTATGTGTCACGCCCCAGTCCCAAAATACGTAGGACCAGGAATACGTGACACGCCAGCTACGCATTCGACCAGACTCTGGTCTGACTCGAATACGTATAAGCTGTAATATAAAGGGCACTATCTAGATATTCCATAAATGTAAACCTCTATGTCTCAATCCACAATGTACAGAAGTATACAAGAAAAAGCTATATGTGCTAGAGTCGGCCGCCCAATAACATACTAACTCGAATAGACTCGGAAAGAAGTATGAGTCTATAAAACTAGGCTACAACAGCAGATGAATAAACAATGTACAATAATCATAATATCGGTAGATAAGATGTGAGTACCTGGTACCATGCCCGTAAGACATGCAACTCCAACAGTAACTCCAAATGCTCCGTAATCATCTATGCTGCAAAACTAGCAGGGAACCAGGTCCTCAGAGGGACGTAACAAGGTACAGAATTACAACATGCCAAGTAAACAGAAAGTACAAGTGCAACAACAGGGTACTCTAGCACAACCAAATAAGTGTGACACAGTTTAAAGACAATATTCGACGCGTGGGCTGTCCAAAATAAAACTGTAGCTCCGGACACGGAAACACACGGCACGTACCGCAGCTCCGGACAAGGAGTCACACGGGTGGTACAACTACTCTAGATACATGATCACTACAGAAATAGTATATATATATATATATATATATATATATATATATATATATATATATATATATATATATATATATATTGTAAATCCCCTGATTTTTCAAAATTTTTAAAACTGGATTTTTCACAATTTTCTGGAATTTTCTGGGAATTTTCTGTAAATTAAAAATAGGATTTTAATTATTCAATGATTTTTAAATAATAATAAATTACATTAAAATATTATGGAAATAATATTTTTGGATGTAAAATGAAAAACTGGACTTAGGACAATTTTTTGGAATTTATTGGGCCTCAGACCTATTTTTAAAATGCCTAAAAAGTATTTAATTATTTATTTATTTATTTATTAATTAAATTACTGATTTTATTATTATTAATATTATTTTTTATTTTAAAAAAAAAACCCCGGCCCGGCCCACTAGGCCCAAACCCAACCCTGGCCCACGACCCGGCCCAGCCCCTTACCGGGTCGGGTCGGATCCACCAGACCCGACCCGCCCGTGCCCGAACCCGTCTCCCTCCCCCGCTCTGCACGACCCCGACCCCGCATTCTTCGCCGGCGGCTCCGGCCACGTCGCCGGAGCCCGCGCTTGACCCGCCCGCGTCTCCCGGCCTCCCCTCCGCGCTACCCGGCCCACGACGACCCCGTCCTCCGCCATTCCCGGCCGGCCATCTCCCCCTGAACCCTATAAATAATCCTCCGGCCCCTCCGGCCAAGTCCCCTCCCCGCCGCCGCCAGCCTCCGGTGCCACCTCCTCCCAGCACCTCGCCCGGCCCCTCTCCCCCTCCTTCCTCCTCCGTCAACCGCCCTAGCCGGACTCCCCAGCCCCTCGTCTTCCCCGTTCCAGCCGCAGCTCCCTCCGGCCGTGCTTCCCTCCGGCCGCTCGACGCCGCCACCCGCCGGGCAGCGCTGCCGCCCTAGCCCCCGGCCGGCCTCCCCCAGCCGCCGTCTCGCCTGAGCTCAGCCCATCTCCGGCCAGGAGTCGAAACCCTAACCCTAGCCCTAACCCTAGAATCCTGTATCCGACACGTGTCGGACACGTGTCGGACACGATTTTACCCTGGTTTTCGGGTCCCCTTCAGGTACGTGTATCTTTTTACTCGTAGCTCCGTTTTTGATTCCGCAAATTGCGTTGCGAAGCCTGTATGACCGTCTCGGTGCCCGGACAAACCGTTCGGGACATCGCGTCCTGTGGTGATCGCACACCGCGATCCAAAAACAGAAAAAAACTAGACCCTGTTTCACCTCGGAACCGAGTACGTCCCGCCAAACGGGATGACTTGGTCGCGCGCGGTCTTCACAGATTCGTGCGCATCGTCGATACGGACGTGTGGGATTTCACAGAAGCTGATTCGGGTGTGCGTGCACACCGGGATCAACGCGTATCCGCGGACATCGCCCCGTATCCGTACTTTCTGGAACGTGCCCTAACTTTGTGTACACACGTCGGATTGAGACGAAACTTGCGCCATCGGACTCGTAGCGATACGCTGGTCCTGTGGGACAAGTTTGGTTCGATTCTGAGAACGTTGACGAAATCGCGTGTCGTGGGTCCCACAGCCCCGCTCGACGGGCGATTTTGTGATCGGCTCATCGGAATCCAATTTTGGAAGTTCCATTGGATTCGTATCATCATTCCTGACCTGTTGACACTAAGTTTGGTGAATTTAGAGACCTTTGACCCTGATGCATTTTTTGGTGCAAAGCGGGCCCACATGGGGACCCCGTTTTGACCCGAAACTGTCATTTTTGCCCTTGTCTCCAAATTGGACCCAAGGATAGGCGTTTCTAGCTGATTGATATTTTTTGGATCTGATGGTGATGTTTATTTCAGCAACCGGAGTACCGCCTGCAAATCCAACTGAAGTCAGAGCCGAAATCAGAGCCGGAACCACAGGCAAGTGTACCTTGCCAAACCCTGCAGCTTGCTATTTATTTTTATTGACTTGTTTATACATCAGTGGGCAAGTAAAGCTTGCCATTAGCAGTAATCCCTGTTCTAGAACTTGCCTGAATTCTTGTTTAAATGCATATAAACCTGTTTAACTGTTAAAATCCAGGACCGAGTGGCGTACTTAGCGTCCGATTACCAGTCGGGTGCCAACTCCGTACGCGGAGTTGTGTAACGTCACATAGAGATGGATATCGAGACCCGATAATTCTCGTACTTGTCTTATCAAGTACTCCAGAACCCAGGATACTTGACACTATTCATGAGACAGAGTCTTCCTGAGACATTCATGGTGATTCTGTATAGGATACAGGACTTGACAGAGATATTTTATAGACATTATGACTTGCTGCATTAGCTATAATCCCGCTGACATGGACATGAGATGTTATGGTCATGATATGCGTGATTACATTGGGTGGGAAGAGACACACAGGCTACAGGTTGATGTTATATTATGCCGGCGTCTTAAGTCTCACTACGAGCTAGACAACTACATGATATCACTGCTACCGGCTCCCCGACACAGAGCTTGTAGTAGTTTCAGCCTGAGTTCTTGTACTGCTCTCATGTTGCATATCACTTAGCTGGTTATCTAGTTTACCCTATTGCTTATTTATTGCTGCACTGCATCTATTTTGGCTTGTATTTTCTGTACCTTGCTGTCCCCTGAGGACCTGGATCCGGATTATGTCCCCAGGTATAGCCGAAGAGATCCATCCAGAGATATACCGTACATGAGCACTTCCAGGAGCTGTACCAGGACCGGAAGACGAGCTCGCACCAGAGGACTTCTCCTGAGCATTGGCCGTATGTAGTCAGTTATTTCTATTTCCAGTTGTTTATTTCCTGTCTATTTGTATCTGTTGTACCAGACATATTCTCGGATTGTTTCCCCAGATATTTATTGAGATCAGCTTATTTTATTTGCATTACCCTGTCCTTATCTGTGTTTATCTATTGTGGATGAGGATAGAATAACCCGTGACTTGTAACAATTGCCCTAATTCTTGTTAGACTACAGCTTAAGCATGCCCTGATGGATCCATTAAATTGGGTTGTCCATCGGTGCGTGCTGCTGGCCATTGCTCACGTGTCCAGTCCCTCGATATTTTGGGACTGGGGCGTGACATATATATATAAGCGCGTGCAGAGTAGCCCAAACGTCTAGTAACTGTCTTCCCCTTCCCAAGCGGTCAACGATTGTGCGCTGAACCTGAACCTCTATCTAACAGTATCGACACACGAAAGATAACTCAACAGACGCGACCCTAAGGTCGTCCCAGTCTCTGGTCAAGATGTCAGTAACAGGATACAGGAATCTGGCACGATCACAGTGTATGAGTGTGTCCTGGGGTATCGATATACTCAGGTACGCATATCGGGATGCTACGAAACATCCAACAATCCTTCTAAGGCGTTACGACGTACGTCTTCACCCGGTTGTAAACCGGTCGCGAAGTATCGAACGTCAACATAACTACGTGCACAATGTACATAATAAAACAATAAATATCTGTAAACTGAAAATACAGGGTGGCAAGGTACACTTGCCTGCGTGAGGCTGCTGATGACGGGGTCCCGGTACCGCGTCCAAGTCCTCAGGTCCCGCAGTACCTAGAGATGAGATACAAACCAATAATCAATAATCTATTCCATGACAGACAGGGATGCGACACACATCTACACCTAAACTCAGTCTCAACTCAAATAGTTAACTACTAATTTTATAATTCTCAATCTCTGATCCTTGATCCGAATAATACCTATCTCAAAATTAATCATCTGTATAATATCATCAGACCCAATCCTCAAATACGATATTCGGTTAATCACAGCCTGATCCAATCCTCAATTACGATATTCGGTTAATCACAGCCTGATCCAATCCTCAGTTTCTCCTCAGTTTCCACAGATGTTAACATGCACGTTGATGTCTCAAACTCAAACAAATAATTAATATTCACTGTCCTCAGTCACTCTATCCACAACTTCTAATATTTACCCAAGGGTCGATATCCCTCCATCATTTTATTAAATTAAATCTGCTCCATGGTTTAAATCAATGAGTCACTATCACCATTTCTTCTCAGTGTTTAAATGCAAGCACAACAACCATAGTCAATAATGCATATAATAATATGAACACCCTAAATGTCTCATATTGCACTTAAAACCCAACCTCATTATTATCACATTTCCCACAGTCTCGTTTATATATTTTATCCCCTCACACATGAACACCAATGCAAATTTAAATCAAAATCGATCAATTAGCAATTTCCATCTATTGTGTATTACAAATGCATTAAGCCTAAAATCTCTCCTGCAGATATAATCCCAAAATTTCCAGTGCATATAAGTAACCTATACAATCCTAGAACTCCCATGCAAATCTTTTAATTCAATTTCAATTACATAGGTAAGCTCAAACCCTAAACCTACATTAAGCCCTAGTCACACCTCATTCAAGCACAAGATCAATTACACCACACAAAACAAATATATATAAATGTATAGAGAGGGGGGAGAAGGGTTCACCTTGGCGCGATGACGGTGCCGGCCGGTGGGGTACTGGCGGATGGGGGTGTGCTCGCCGGAGACGAGGGAGGAACAGCTGGCTGGAGCGGCTCGGGCTAGCCGTGAGGAGGTGAAGCAATGGCCGGGGGCTCGAGGGGTGCTGGAGATCCTTGCCGGCGTCGAAGTGGTAAGGGCCGCAGTCGGGGAGGGCTCGGTGCAGCAGTCGGTGTTGAAGTGGGTGGCTGGAGCAGGTGACACACTGGAGGAGCTTGAGCCAGCGGGGAGGAGTACAGCCGTCGGAGCAATGGGAGGAGCGTCAGTCGGGCGGAGCGGGGGAAATGCACTGTGGATTGGCCGGACTACACAGCGGGGCGTCGGAAGGATCTCAAAGTTGGGCCAGAGAAACTGTACAGTGAGTCGGCCGCCTCGAACTGGCCGGAGTGGTCGGTGATTGTGTGCACAGGCCGGGCGGGGGAGAAGACTGTACAGCGGGTGCTTTAGTCGGCCGCCGGTCTGATGCGGGGGTGCTCGACCTAGCCGGAGCCGGAGGAGATGCTGCACAGCGGTCGGGTCAGCCGGACGGTGCTGCACAGTTGGGTCAGGTGCGGGATGCAACACTGCGGGGCGGCGGGGCTGTAGCCGGAGCCGCCGCGGGGTCGGTGAAGTCGGCCGGTCGGGTCTTCTTCAGGGAAGAAGAAGAAAGGAAGAAGAAGAAGAATAAGAATGGAGGGAGGTTACGTATGAATGAAGAAGGAGGGAGGAGAGAGAGAGGGTGTAGGGTTTTCTATGCATTGGGATTAGAGCCGGCTTGGGAGGAGTGAAGGGTGATGTGATGGTTTTATAGGGAGTGGTGAAAGAATGGAGGGTGGAGATGTTGCCATTCAAAATAGAGGGCCAAGATTTCTCATGAGAAGAATTATTTTTTTCATGAGAAAAGAAGGGGGGGTGAGTCTAATTCGGTCACCACACATGTAACCTCAACATTTGGTTTTGGCCAATGGGGTGAGGGCACCTAAAATTCCTAAATTGCAACTTAGCCCCCTAAATTCGGGAAATTGTATGAACACATAAAATGACGCAAAAATTGTGGAGAAAATTGTGTTTAGTAATTTTTATGGTGAGAGGGTGTTGTGCGTGAGATACGGGTTTAATTAAATGGGCATTGGGATTAATTAAAGATTAAAATAGGATTAGGGAAAATGAGTATCCCCGATTTAAATAGAAATAAAGTGTCCCGCGATTTTAAATTAAATGGGGGTACTTGGGGTCAAAATTCGAAAATGACACAAAGGCCAAAAATGGTGGGGGCTTGGAGTCAGTCTTGGACCCTTTAGTTGGTCCGGCTCAACGGGTTAAGTTGGTATCTCAAAATTGAGGGTGACGACACAGGTGTCCGACACTGAATTAAATATGGATTATGGTTACGGAAAATTATGCAATTAATTTAAAGCACAACAAAAATATAATTTTGAGTGACAAAAAAGTCCAGTGCCTAAATTGGCGAGTCAAGTCAGAAGTACAAAAGGCCGATAGAATTTATGGGCTGATACTGGCTCCGAATATTTAAACTATGATAGGGCGCGCCAAGGATTTTAATTAAATAAAAATAAAATCACAGACAAACTCAACTCTACTCTAAACCTCATCCTCTTCTGAAAAATCCAAAATTTTCCAAATCCAAACCTGACTATCTATAGAATAAATCAAGGGGGTTTATATTCTTCCTAACTTAGAAAAATTTCGTCCCCGAAATTAAAAGTAAGGCACGATAATATCAAAGAATTTTAAAAACAACTAGTAATCAAATTCCGTACGTAAATTCGTACCTTGCTCCTCATATAAGTACGGAAACTGCTGCCGAATAGAATCCTCGCGTTTCCAAGTAGACTCGCCTGGTGAATGGTGCTTCCATGCTACTCTGACCAGTCGAATAGTCTGCTCTCTCAGAGTCTTCTCGCTGTGAACGAGAATCTCAACCGGCTGCTCTACGTAAGACAGACTGGGCCCGACTGTAATCTCTGAATGATCAAACACGTAGCTAGGATCTGCGACATATCTCCTCAGATGTGATACGTGAAATACGTCATGTACTCCCTCTAATGATGGAGGCAATGCAAGACGGTAAGCCACTTCGCCAACTCATTCCAAGATGTCAAAAGGTTCGATGTACCAAGGACTCAGCTTGCCTCTGCCTCCGAATCTGATGGTACTACGAGTAGGCGATATCCTCAAGAATACATGGTCACCCTCCTTGAACTCCAATGGTCTACGGTGCGCATCTGCTTAATATTTTTGTTTGTCTTGTGTTGTACGGAGGTGGCTCTAAATCTGCTTGACTTTCTCCACTGTCTGTGTCACCAACTCTGGACCAAGTATCTGACGCTCTCCCACGTCACTCCAACAAACTGGCGACCTATATTTCCTGCCGTACAGTGCCTCATAAGGTGCCATCTGTATGCTGGCCTGGTAACTGTTATTGTAGGAGAATTCCACCAAGTGTAGGTGGTCCTCCCAAGATCCTCCAAAATTAATCATGCACGCTCTCAACATATCCTCTAATATCTGTATCGTGCACTCTGACTGACCATCAGTCTGTGGATGATATACAATGCTGAACTTGAGATGAGTTCCTAGGCTTTCCTGCATACTCCGCCAAAAATGTGACGTGAATCTAGAATCACGATCCGATACGATGCTGACAGGCACTCCATGTAATCGTACTATCTGCCTCATATACATGTCAGCTAGTATCTCTGTGGATTGCCCAACTCTGAAGGGCAAAAAATGTACAGACTTGGTGAGTCTGTCCACGACAACCCAAACTGCATCCTTCCCGCTAGGGCTTCACGGGAATCCGGTGATGAAGTCCATGGTAATGTGTTCCCACTTCCATTCGGGGATGGAAAGTGGCTGCAATAATCCTGCAGTCCTCTGATGTTCAGCCTTGACTTGCTGACAAATTAAACACTTCGCCATGAATCTTGTAATTTCTTTCTTCATCCCATGCCACCAGAAATGCTGCCTCAAGTCTCGGTACATCTTCGTACCCCCGGGATGAATGGAATAAATTGAGCTATGAGCCTAGGTCATCAACTCTTGGCGTAGCTTGCCACTCGGAATATATAGGCGATCTCCACACCTCAATATTCCGTCTTCATGAATCCTGAGTCCTGTCTGCATGCCGGCCTCTGTTCTCTCTCGCAGACGTCAAAATCTCGCATCTATAGGTAATGCTGCCTTGATCCTCTCAATGAACCTCGAGACTGGCCATCTGTCCATCCATGCCTGACAATACATTCTCAATCCTGAGTTCCTGAAAATCCTCTAACATCTGGCGACGAGTCGTAAGCTACATTCGCCTTGCCAGGGCGGTACTGCGACTTGATTTCATAATCTGTCATCAATTCCAGTCAGTGTCTCTGTCCCATGTTGAGCTCCTTCTTCGTGTAGACATACTTCAGACCTTTGTGTTCTGTATAAATCTCAACACGCTCTCTATAAGGGTAGTGTCGCCATAGCTTTAGTGCAATATCACTGCAGCTAGCTCTAGACTATGCATCAGATAGTCCTTCTCATAAACTCTCAACTGTCATGATGCGTAGACTATCTATTCCATCTGAACATATCTCATATTTGCGGAGCTTGGCGTACTGCCTTTCTGTCTCAACATCTCCATTACGATCCTGAGATGTCTCTCATGCTCCTCCTGACTCTTGGAACATACCAATATGCCATCGATAATTATCACCACGAACTTATCTAAGTTCTGGTGGAAAATACTGTTCATTAGGCTCATACTTACTGCTGGCGCGTTGGTTAAACCAAACGGCACGACTAAAAACTCGTAGTGGCCATACTTCGTCCGAAAGGCCGTCTTCGGGATGTCCTCTCTCCGTACCTTGATCTGATGATAACTGGATCTGAGATCGATCTTCAAAATACATATGCGCCACTTAGCTGATTCAAATTAATTTTTAATGCGCGTCAAGGGTACTTGCTTTTTATCGCTACGGCATTTAATGCCCTGTAATCGTTATGCAATGTACCGTCCCGTCCTTCTTTGGTATAATAAGATGGTTGCTTCTCATGGAAAAACACTAGCCCGACCGAAACCCTTGTCTAAGAGATCCTCCACGATGGACCTTCAACTCAACCAACTCTATCGGTGCTACTCTGAAGACGGGAAAATAACTGTCTCGGCTCTTGGAGTCAACTCTGTAACAACTCTTTCTGTCAGGTGGCAGGCCCAAAAGATTCTCTAGAAACACATCCTCAAACCCTGATATAATACGGGGGTACACTGGTTCACCTTCTGCAATGTGTGTCTCTAAGGTAAATGGGCACCATGTTCCCGGGCTCCCTGAAGTAACTCAAACTCAGTGTAATCTAGTGGTCATAAATAATATAATCACGTCGACAATCTCGCGTCGTGAAGTATTGGCTCAACCAATCCATGTATAGGATAAGGTCATAGTGTAGACTAAACCCCAAAATAAATTCTCTTGTTCTATTTTTAACATCAATCCCCAAAAGAAAATGTTTCCTTACCTAATGTAAAATTTCTCTTCTCCTCAAGGTTTTCCTTAAAATTTTATTCCTCGAATTTCTTCTTTTCGTTATTCATCTCTCCAAGTCACAATTACAATTATAATAATGATGTCACCCAAGCACATACTAAAATTTCTGGTATTAGATCATCATCTTCCAAGTGAGAGCTTAAATTTTTTTCTCCTCTAGTCCATAATGTCATTCCTGGTATTGCTATCATATACAACCACTAGTTTCCATCATCAGGCTATGCATTTCCCTAAATTATTCTAGGTCATGACCAACAATCCTTCCAGCTCTTAGTACTTCCAAGATCACTGCTACCTCAAGCACGGGTAGGGTACTACTGGGTCCAACTCTCTTGCCAACCTTCCACACTAGTTCTAGAATCCAAAGAACCCATCAATCTATCCTGATAAGGTAACAATCTTCTCCGAGAAAGGTATACGAATTCTGTCTTCTGTCGTCTGGTCTTCGATCTTCTGAAGGGAAGTCATCAGTCACAAGCATTCGTCTCCCCGAACAATAGGGGATGAGGAACAAGGATAGCGATATTGACGAAGATTGAACGAATGCAAAGTGAAAGTCCAAGGACGATAATCACATACAAAGAGTTTTAAAATCGATTATGGATTGAGATCCTATTCAACAATCATAACATCTATTCCTAATTTGCAGGCTCGTTTGGCACAGTTAGGTGACCAAGACGATTTAAATCGGACCTGCATGGGCCACCACAAAAATATGTCACGCCCCTGTCCCAAAATACGTAGGACCAGGAATACGTGACACGCCAGCTACGCATTCGACCAGACTCTGGTCTGACTCGAATACGTATAAGCTGTAATATAAAGTGCACTATCTAGATAATCCATAAATGTAAACCTCTATGTCTCAATCCACAATGTACAGAAGTATACAAGAAAGAGCTATATGTGCTAGAGTCGGCCGCCCAATAATGCACTAACTCGAATAGACTCGGAAAGAAGTATGAGTCTATAAAACTAGGCTACAACAGCAGATGAATAAACAATGTACAATAACCATAATGCCGGTAGATAAGATGTGAGTACCTGGTACCATGCCCGCAAGACATGCAACTCCAATAACAACTCCAAATGCTCCGTAATTATCTATGCTGCAAAACTGGCAGGGAACCAGGTCCTCAGAGGGACGTAACAAGGTACAGAATTACAACATGCCAAGTAAACAAAAAGTACAAATGCAACAACAGGGTACTCTAGCATAACCAAACAAGTGTGACACAGTTTATAGACAATGTTCGACGCGTGGGCTGTCCAAAATAAAACTGTAGCTCCGGACACGGAAACACATGGCACGTTACGCAGCTCCGGGCAAGGAGTCACACGGGTGGTACAACTACTCTAGATACAGGATTACTACAGAAATAGTATATATATATATATATATATATATATATATATATATATATATATATATATAAGCGTGTGCAGAGTAGCCCAAACGTCTAGTAACTGTCTTCCCCTTCCCAAGCGGTCAACGATTGTGCGCTGAACCTGAACCTCTATCTAACATTCTCGACACACGAAAGATAACTCAACAGACGCGACCCTAAGGTTGTCCCAGTCTCTGGTCATGATGTCAGTATCAGGATACAGGAATCTAGCACGATCACAGTGTATGAGTGTGTTCTGGGGTATCGATATACTCAGGTACGTATATCGGGATGCTACGAAATATCCAACAATCCTTCTAAGGCGTTACGACATACGTCTTCACCCGGTTGTGAACCGGTCGTGAAGTATCGAACGTCAACATAACTACGTGCACAATGTACATAAAGAAACAATAAATATCTGTAAACTGAAAATACAGGGTGACAAGGTACACTTGCCTGCGTGCGGCTGCTGATGAAGGGGTCCCGGTACCGCGTCCAAGTCCTCAGGTCCCGCAGTACCTAGAGATGAGATACAAACCAATAATCAATAATCTATTCCACGGCAGACAGGGATGCGACACACATCTACACCTAAACTCAGTCTCAACTCAAATAGTCAACTACTAATTTTATAATTCTCAATCTCTGATCCTTGATCCGAATAATACCTATCTCAAAATCAATCATCTGTATAATATCATCAGACCCAATCCTCAATTACGATATTCGGTTAATCACAGCCTGATCCAATCCTCAGTTTCTCCTCAGTTTCCACAGATGTTAACATGCACGTTGACGTCTCAAACTCAAATAAATAATTAATATTCACTGTCCTCAGACACTCTATCCACAACTTCCAATATTTACCCAAGGGTCGATATCCCTCCATCATTTTATTAAATTAAATCTGCTCCTTGGTTTAAATCAACGAGTCACTATCACCATTTCTTCTCAGTGTTTAAATGCAAGCACAACAACCATAGTCAATAATGCATATATTAATACGAACACCCTAAATGTCTCATATTGCACTTAAAACCCAACCTCATTATTATCACATTTTCCACAGTCTCGTTTATATATTTTATCCCCTCACACATGAACACCAATGCAAATTTAAATCAAAATCGATCAATTAGCAATTTCTATCTATTGTGTATTACAAATGCATTAAGCCTAAAATCTCTCCTGCAGATATAATCCCAAAATTTCCAGTGCATATAAGTAACCTATACAATCCTAGAACTCCCATGCAAATCTTTTAATTCTATTTCAATTTCTTAGGTAAGCTCAAACCCTAAACCTACATTAAGCCCTAGTCACACCTCATTCAAGCACAAGATCAATTACACCACACAAAACAAATATATATAAATGTATATAGAGGGGGGAGAAGGGTTCACCTCGGCGCGGTGACGATGCCGGCCGGTGGGGTACTGGCGGATGGGGGTGTGCTCGCCGGAGACGAGGGAGGAACAGCTGGCTGGAGCGGCTCGGGCTAGCCGTGAGGAGGTGAAGCAATGGCCGGGGGCTCGAGGGGTGCTGGAGATCCTTGTCGGAGTCAAAGTGGTAAGGGCCGCAGTCGGGGAGGGCTCGGTGCAGCAGTCGATGTTGAAGTGGGTGGCCGGAGAAGGTGACACACCGAAGGAGCTTGAGTCAGCGGGGAGGAGTACAGCCGCCGGAGCAATGCGAGGAGCGGTCAGTCGGGCCGGAGCGGGGGAAATGCACTGTGGATTGACCGGACTGCACAGCGGGGCGTCGGAAGGATCTCAAAGTTGGGCCGGAGAAATTGTACAGTGAGTCGGCCGCCTCGAACTGGCCGGAGCGGTCGGTGATTGTGTGCACAGGCCGGGCGGGGGAGAAGACTGTACAGCGGGTGCTTCAGTCGGCCGCCGGTCTGATGCGGGGGTGCTCGACCTAGCCGGAGCCGGAGGAGATGCTGCACAGCGGTCGGGTCAGGCGAACGATGCTGCACAGTTGGGTCGGGTGCGGGGTGCAACACTGTGGGGCGGCGGGGCTGTAGCCGGAGCCGCCGCGGGGTCGGTGAAGTCGGTCGGTCGGGTCTTCTTCAGGGAAGAAGAAGAAAGGAAGAAGAAGAAGAATAAGAATGGAGGGAGGTTACGTATGAATGAAGATGGAGGGAGGAGAGAGAGAGAGAGGGGGTAGGGTTTTCTATGCATTGGGATTAGGGCCGGCTTGGGAGGAGTAAAGGGTGATGTGATGGTTTTATAGGGAGTGGTGAAAGGATGGAGGGTGGAGATGTTGCCATTCAAAATAGAGGGCCAAGATTTCTCATGAGAAGAATTATTTCTTCATGAGAAAAGAAGGGGGGTGAGTTTAATTCGGTCACCACACATGTAACCTCAATATTTGGTTTTGGCCAATGGGGTGAGGGCACCTAAAATCCGTAAATTGCAACTTAGCCCCCTAAATTCGGGAAATTATATGAACACATAAAATGACGCAAAAATTGTGGAGAAAATTGTGTTTAGTAATTTTCCTGGTGAGAGGGTGTTGTGCGTGAGGCACGAGTTTAATTAAATGGGCATTGGGATTAATTAAGGATTAAAATAGGATTAGGGAAAATGGGTATCTCCGATTTAAATAGAAATAAAGTGTCCCGCGATTTTAAATTAAATGGGGGCACTTGGGGTCAAAATTCGAAAATGACACAAAGTCCAAAAATGGTGGGGGCTTGGAGTCAGTCTTGGACCCTTTAGTTGGTCCGGCTTAATGGGTTAAGTTGGTATCTCAAAATTGAGGGTAACGACACAGGTGTCCGATACGGAATTTAATATGGATTATGGTTACGGAAAATTGTGCAATTAATTTAAAGCACAACAAAAATATGATTTTGAGTGACGAAAAAGTCCAGTGCCTAAATTGGCGAGTCAAGTCAGAAGTACAAAAGTCCGATGGAATTTATGGGCTGATACTGGCTCCGAATATTTAAACTAAGATAAGGCGCGCCAAGGATTTTAATTAAATAAAAATAAAATCACAGACAAACTCAACTCTACTTTAAACCTTATCCTTTTCTGAAAAATCCAAAATTTTCCAAATCCAAACCTGACTATCTATAGAATAAATCGAGGGGGTTTACAGTATGCAAGAAGGCTAGCCTATCATGCATCATTACTATCCGAAATGCAGCTATTTCCATGAATAAGCCAACTTTTCTAACTCAAGCTCTTCCCAACAGAAGCATCGCCTCCCATCTAATAGCCATACCCTCAAGGCATACTATTAGTCTCACCCCATCAGTAGTCTCCATCCACCATTCTAATAGCCACACCCCGAGCTCATGGTGCACTATCAGTCTCCAAACTTGTTATTTAGCCTCCATCCACCAGTCTGATAGCCACGTCCGATCTCAGGGCGTACTATTAGTCTCACATCTTCTCTATAACAAGCATATCACAAGCATAACACAATGTGACAATACAAGCTTTTTATTCCTATATTCTCAGTGGGATGGTGCAGGCACTTCTCAGTGGGCTGGTGCGGGCACTACTCATTGGCCTTACTGGGGTACTTCTCAGGCGACGGCCGGTATGAGCACTACTTAGTGGGATGGTGCGGGCACTTCTCAGTGGGCTGGTGCGGGCACTTCTCATTGGCTTGAGTGGGGCACTTCTCAGGCGACGGCCGGTGCGGGCACTTCTCAGTGGGCCCTTGAAAGAGATTCTCAATGGGATAGCCTATTCGCCCCCGGCGATACCACTTATTCGCATATCTTGACAACTCCATCAGCACCGATGCCATCTCAAGTGGAGGACAGTCAAGGAGGTGGTGATGATGCAGCCCCAGAGAATAAACGAGAAAAGAGGGACCGACTCAATCTAAGAGATATTGATCGTCCGAACTATCGAAAATTAGCCAAGAGAGGTCGATGAATTTGTTATATCAGTACGAATTTTATTTAAATGTAACTTTGTTCTATTTCAATGAAATTACATATTGTTCTCATAAAATAAAATTATTTGAATCTATCGACAATGCCTTTATTCTCTTTGTTGGTTTGTACATCTCCTTCTATTGTGTCCTAAACCATTGCAGTTGCTACATCGAAGATCTCTTGAAGCTTGATCATTCGCTTTGATCCGGTTCTTCTTTGGTCTTTCCGTCTTGCGTCGTACATCTGGTACTCCAATGTGTCCTCTAACCAATGTATTTTGGAGGTTGTAGGGGACTAAAATTGGCTCTAGGTGCAGCTCATATACGCTTCTTAATGCTTGCTTAGAGAAAATACCTGGATAAAAACTCTCGATGCTAATATTTTTACACTTACACGCATAACATGCATGTACACATGGAAGCAAAGTATGATACCACTTTAAACATGAACAAGATTTTTTATCTAAGTCTACAACATGTGTTCTATTTGTTTTATAATCTAATATTTCAAACAAATATCTAACTATATTCAACGTTTGCAGTCGGTATTTTTCTTTTATGATAAGAGCCATAGTTTGTAACATCTTAGGACAAAAAATAGTTTAAAGATTTTTAGCTTTTTGCCTGTTCTTGTCCCGAAGTGTTATAATTTTGGCTCGAATTCCATCAAGTAGTGTCGTTATTGGTTTATCACGTAAATGTTTTACCCAGTTATTGAAGCATTCAGCAAGATTCGACGTGTAAATACCTAATCTAGGACAAGGAGAATACACTGTTATCCAGTGTGAAAAAATACGAGTTTCATCATTTACTCTAACGAGCCAGTTGTAAACATCTACGTTTTTAGATTTTGTTTTTTCCAAACAATAGTTCACATATGTTTCATTATAGCATATAGTAAGATAGTCTAAACTATGTTGAAAATGTGAAAATCTGAATACCATTTATTTCGGATAGAGCAAGTTTCCTAGCTTTCCAAGCTTTACAATATTTAATATATATTCCATGTTCTCTAAATATATTATTTAAAACATGCGATGAACTATACGACTGATTATCTCGAATTCTATCAATAATCTTATTTTTAACCCATACAGTAGTAGCTAATAGATGAGAACCTATTATAAGTCCCCCTAAACAAGAATGTACGTTTTCTAGCATTGATATAACAAAACTTTCACCTTTACCACTTGCTTTAGTGTATACTCTCCAATTACAACTTGAATCGTTACATTTATATATAATCCCACTAGCATTGTTTAAAGTAGCATGACAAGTAAAATTATGTGCAATTGCTATATCACTAAGAAAACATCTAAATTCAGAACGATTATCAAATTTTCTTCCAATGATTAATCCTGAAATGCTAGCTAACACTATCAACATTGCCATCAAATTCATCATCTAAAATTTTAATTAAATCATCACTGTTTTCATCGTCGTTATTACCATCATCTACTATATGTTCTTGTTCAGTAAATAAAATAACTTGATGAGAAGAACTAGGAGCAGTATTAACTTTATTAGAAGCACGTATACTACTTACAATATTATTTCTAAGTGGTGGTGAAGTTACATAAATATTAATATACGTTGCTTGTACATTAACTTCTATAATAAATTTTCATGCTTGTTCACTAACTAACTTTATACAATTAGTTAAATAAACATGAACCAATATAAATTCATAATCAATAGAACATTGCTCAACAATTTGATTATGTAAACTATTAAACGAAATATTTCGATCAATTAAAAAAAATTCAGTTAAACCTCCTTCATAAACTAACCCATTAAGCACACCTCCGACCGAACATAATATTGTTAAACTTTGATCAATCATAGAATGAGCTTCTAAATACAGAGTGATTGAGCTTCTATTTGAAAGTATAATAAGTGGATTGAGTGATAAATGAATAGCAAAAGGAAGGAATTTATAGAAATAAAAAAAATTTAACCGTTGTCAAAATTTAGCCGTTATAAAAATTTATACGTTAAAATATGAACGTAACTATGACAGAATTACTATTAACATACATGTATCTATGACAGAGTTACTATTAACATACCTGTACCTATGAGAGAGTGAGTTACTATTAACATACAGACTTACTATTAGCATACCTATAAAATAAATCAAAAAAAAAACCACAAAGAAAAAATAACACAAATAAAATAAAAAATAAAAAAAACCAAAACAAATAAACCCCTAAAAAAATAACCAAAAAAACCAAAAAAAAAATAAACCCTAAAAAAAACCCAAAAAAAAAACCAAAAAAAAACTAAAAATTAAAATTTCGCCAACTAGGTTGGCGAAAATTCAGTTTTTCAAATTTTCGCCAGCACAACTAGCGATTCCTATCGTCATTTATAAATTTATCAAACTTCTATCGCTGTATTTAATTATTATAAAAATTTTATGGGTACAGTAAATTTTTTTAAATTCTGACGAGCAATAATGAGCCATGGGCTGCTGCTAGGCTCTGCTAGTATTGGTTTTGATTATTTTGAATTGATGAACTGCTGCTGGTAGTTATTTGTTAGAGACAGAAGTGAAAAAGAAAATTAAAGAGGGAGATAAAAGACTAACAGTTTTGAAAGCAAGCAAAAAACAAGATTTCAAAACAGAGTGACCTTTCAGTTCTCATAGTAAGTTGTGTTATTCATGGAAATGAATAATTTTTAATTAGCTTTTAACAACAACACAAATTTGGAAATTGAAAAGTCAGAGTTAAATCGGTTCAAAATCCAGTCAAATCAGACGGTTTGGTGGTCTAATCGGCCGGGTCGACCGGATTACACAAAAGAATTCGATTTTTGGAAAAAACAGTGGGTCAATATTGAACCAGTCCGAAAAAGTTACTAGTTCACGGGTTGACTGGTTCAACCGGTCGGTCCGGTCCGATTTTTAAAACACTGGTTGAAACACATAAATATGTTCAACACTCAACAGACTGTCAATCCAAACAACCTACATTATTTCATCCATGGCTCCATCTCTCCATGGCTCTGGTTCCATTTCATACATTTTTCAAATCAAATTCTCTTTTTCTCCATAGCTTTACCTCCATCTCCATGGCTATGCGATTCTGCATCCACCATGCCTCCTCCTACGCGCTCGGCAACCTCACCAGGATTAAAAGGAAATGTCGTGGTGAGAAGAGAAGTGGAAGTGCGACAAGTGCTCCAAGAAGAACTTCGTCAAACTTGTTAGTAATTTCTTGTATTAGCTCTGTAATCTTGTTAGTAATTTGTTGTTTTTTCATCATTTTGTATTAGCTCTGTAATCTTGTCAGTAATTTCTTGTTACGTTGTTAAGTAATTTTGGATCATTTTGGCAAACTGATAAAATATTTATCATTTTTGATAATTGAAGTATTTTTAGCATCTTGTTATCTTGTAATATAATTTTGGATAACCGATAGTTTGACAATTGAAGGATTTTTTTTAATAGTTCTGTAATCTTGTAATAGGAGCTGTAGCAATTTTAATTTTAAAGTCAACCTTAAAGATTCTGAACTAAATCCTAGTAAGCCCATTTGACCCACGACCCAGCCCAACCTATGCATGGTCCTGTCCGGCACAAAGCTCACTGTGCCTTAGACCACGTGTCGGCCTGGGCTAAGATATTTCATATTTGGCCCGGCCGGCCCAGTCGGTTACAACGCTTGAGCCTTACGAGCCCAGTCCACCCAAATTCGTGCTGGGCTGGGCCGGGCCGACCTGGCCCACTTGACAGGTCTACTTGGGGGGTGTTTGGTTGGTTGGTTGGTTTTAAGAGTGATGAAATTGAAAATTCGAATTTGAGAAGAGTATCTTCTATTTTACGTATTTGTCTGCAGACAAGATTTATTATGAAGTAATATGAACAATAAATTTTGTCTATCACAATTTTGTCATTTTGACATCGAAGTTTTTTTTATTCGAAGTGGTTTATGTGAAGAGTGAAATCCTAATTTTGACATCGGATGTTTGATTGGAGGATAAGTAAAAAAATTGAAAATTACTCTCTACTTTAACACTTTTCAAATGATAGGAATTAAAAAAAAAATTATATTTTCTAACTCATTTCAACAACCATTTAAATACTAATTTTTTTTTTTTTTTTTACTTCTAACATATATTTCTTCTAAGCGTCCAAATGAGAGAATTGAAAAAAAAATATGCATACATATGACGACGTGTATATACAAAACATTAATTTTTAAACTTTTTACTTCGTCACATTTCGTGAGTTGATTCATAAGAGTCGTGGGTTTAACTATATTTTATTGGTTCAATATCTGACGTCATTTGCATAATTTTTTTTATATTTCAGATATTGTTCGTCAAGTGCAAAAACACTACCGACGATTATCAATCGTATGCACCAGTTTCGGATGGCTGTTAACCGGTTGGTACCGGTGTTACAAAGTAATTACGTAACATGCCATTGCTTCTGTCCCAACTTGAGAGAGAAGCCATAAGCTTGCCCAACAATTCATGTTCACCATTACCTAAACCCCCAAAGAGAATGAATTTCCTAAAATTCTTCCCCAAATCTCCAAATTCTTCCTTCTCTTTCTTCCCAAAATACCCATAAATTTCTCTCTTCTCTCTTCTTCTTCTTCTTCTTCTTCTTCTTCTTCTTCCTGGAACCATGTTGAGGTCTCGCGGCGCTACTCTTCGGAAATGGTAACTACTACTGGAGCCTTTTCTTGATGATATTGCTGTAGAAACATTTGCTATCAATTTAGGAGGACCTCTCGATTCTAGGGTTTTTCTTTTTCTTGAACTACTATTACTTTTTGATCACATTGCCTAATTTGTTAAGAGATTAATTTGATGCCAATCTAAGAGAGCCTCCTGACAGGGTTTCTTCTTGAATTACTTTTAGTTGTCAATGACATTGTTTGGGTTGATTCTTCTTGGATTTTTTTACTAATTATAGTCATACTACTGATATGGAAGTGAATTCCGTCCACTTTCGAAAAACACACACTAAAATTTTGGTCTGTGGAATGGAAATATATGTTACTGTTCCGAAAGTGAAAGTTCGTTGATAAATTTGCTTTCTGCTAGATGGTTCGGTTACATGAATGTTAAATGGTAGAGGAAGGATTCATGTACTAAGCCCATAGGGCTATAGTTAATATGGAAAATTAGTTGTTATAAGATCACTTTTTCCGATATGAATTGGATAATTGGAGTTTCTTATAGAAGATGTAACTTCCTTCTTTCCCCAGTCATGTGCCTTTTTCGAGGTTTACCAATTACTAGATGCATTCCCAGTATGAATAGTGTAGCTTCAAGTCATTCACTACTACTTAGTAGCTAATAGCAGTGCAAAACCAGTGCCAAATGCAGTTATAGGAAGGAGTGAAGCGGGAGTACGTCAGATTGGGGAAGAAGCTGAGGTATCAGAACATATCTGGATTATTAATATCGTACCCCTTGTTCCACCACAGCAACTGGCTCAACGAGTTAGCCAGCTCAGCAACTAGTGGCACAGTCAGCATAGTTAGTTACAGCTTGTTTTTAGGAGTATGAGTGTAATTGGTTTGGTATCAGTATGGTAATTAAAACCCACTGTAATTCAAATCCAGCCTAGACTGGATTGGAGAGAGGAAGGATATGGATGGTGACTTGGGACGAAGATCTGTAAGAGAGATGATTTGTATAAAATTTGGGAGTTCTAAAAATTTGGGCGCGTAAGATTTAAAAGAAATGTGAACAATCAACTATTATAAATTTATCACAAATAATTTTAATAGAAAGATAAAAATAATAATTAGAAAAATCTGAATGGTGTGTTGGTGTTGGTGTGACGTCAATATTGGAGACATAAAAGGAATAAGATAGAGAGATTCACTTTAGTTTTTTGACATCACACCATTCAAACTCAAAAATAGATTTCTCATTCTTCAATTCTTCGATGAATAATTTATTAACTTACAGACTATTTATAGACTTTCAATAAATAAAAAAAGATAAAGCCAATCTCTCTCAGTACATAAAAGAAGATTTCGACAATCTCTAAGATAACTTAAAGCTCTCATAAAACAGAAGAAAAATACTTTCTATCTAAATTAACAAAAAAAACTAAAAGAGAATAAGAAATGTATATTTGTTTTCCATCATTTTTCTCGGCTTCGAAAAATTCACCTCTTCGAGAATTTTGCTCCTGGCGATGTCCTCCAAATCGGCCATGACGAAGTGACGCGGGACGAAGACCTAAAGGAAAATAAGATTAGTATTAAATTAGGGATTTAGAAAAATTTGGGAACAAAAGCTTTAAATCAAATGTGAATAATTAACTACTATAAATTAATTATAAAAATTATAATAGCTGCAAAAATATTAGGAATATCCGAATGGCTTATTGGTGACGTCAACGTCGGGGGCGGAGAAGTAAATAAGATAGAAAGATCTACTTTAGGATTTTGGCATTACACCATACAAACTCAAAATAGATTCTTATTCTTCAATACTTTCATGAATAATTTATGAACTTACATACTATTTATAGACTTTCAATAAATAAAAGAAGATAATGACAATCTCTCTCAGTAAATAAACTCAGTAAATAAAAAGATAAACCAATCTCTAAGATTATTTAAAGCCTAACCGATAAAACAGAAAAATACTCTATAAAATAACAAACAAACAAAACTAAAAGATAACAAAAAATCTATACTTGTTTTCCATCATTATGTTTCTTCTTGTAATCTCCATTTGTCTTTCTAATAGAAGTAAACCCTAGTTTCTTTTCCAAATTTTCTTGTCATTCAAATTTTGTGTCAAATTACTCTCGATCATGGCAACTCGAGTTCGATCTCCTTCTTTGCCTGGAGCTCTGGGAAGGAGTTCCATCAATTTGGTATCAGAGCCATTAGAACTGGTTCTCGAGGGCACCAGTGGGCACTCCTCGACCGGCCATTGATCTCGTGAAGGTTCGGCAGAGAATCATCGATCGGGTGGTACGAACGGAAGGGTCCTTGCTATGGAAGGTACAATTCAGCACTTGAACTCTAAGATTGATCTAATTTGTGAGGAAATGGTTAGATCCAGGGGAGGGGAGTTCGGTCAGGGACACACAACCATGACAGATCCTCAAATTAACATGAATACTTATAACCTATCCTCACTGAGTGCCAATTTTCCCACTACTGTTTCGTTTTCCTCATTGAGTTTTCCTACACTAGTGCTGAACTCTTATCCACAAGTATTATGTCAGAATTCAAATCCTTATTATCAACACTCTTCACTTCCCAGAAACAGTACAGGGTTTCTAGCTATTCCTGTGAATAATCCAGTACATGGAACTCCACTATTATTGCCTACTCCATTGTATATGGGACCATAGAGTGGAGGAACCATGTCTCGGGCTCAGCCCTTCCTGGGGACACCCTACCTTGAGATTGAAGATTCCTGATTATGGATGTGGAAGAATAGTTGTTATGGGTTACACATTACTTCAGCTACTGTAATGTGTCTGAATGGGATAGGTTTAAAGTGTGCTCAGTAGGACTGGGCCTTACAGGTCCAGGACCGCGGTTCCGACCCGGCCCGAACCGTAAATTGTCCAAACAAGTCGGTTACTAAATTTTCTATTTTAAATGGGATGGGTCAGGACGGGTCGTGTGACAGTAACGGGTCGGCGCGAGTTGTGTTTCCAAAACAAACAGGACCCCGACCCGGCCCATTTATTTGGAAAATCCTAAAATTTTATTAGACTCTTGAGTCTTGACAACTGACTTGAGTCTTAGACTCTTCTCTTGAGAGCAGTCAGCCCTGAATATTTCATTTCCAATTCCAATTCTTCTCTCTCTCTCATATCTCATTAAGATGTACAAGGTAATGGTTTCTTATTTGAAACTTCAAGACCTTGATCACAGAGAAAGTTCTAACTACTGTTAATGCCGTCTATTTTAGATTAAGAACCAGAAGGCAGTTATCCGGCGGAAGGGCCAAGTTCGAGACATCAGGGCCATATGGTGGTGAAATCTCACGAATCAATGCCAATGTCACCCGTAGTATACGGTTTAAAAGCTGAAAGGACCACATGTGGTTACATCAAAAATCTTGCGAGCAGCTTCAACAGCATGCATCATTCCTATATGATGTTGTATTACAGATCGTCATTGGACTTCTAATCCGTCTGGACCGCCGTCCGGTCCGGTTCGGACCCGTTTCAAACAGCCAGAGTCCGATCCAGTTCCAACAATTCTTCGGCCCGTCGCGTCCCGCCCCGCCAAAGAACAATTCATGACTTCATGTTCGGTTCCATCAAATTTGTATCCGATCCGACCCGTGCCAAACCTAATGCTCAGTCCAGTTAAAGGAACTGCAGCTTTTTGGTTCGACTGGATAATGAAAATAAGAGGGAGAGCGATGAGTTGGGAGGAGTTGGTCAGGCTATCAGGTTGGACTTTGGACCTTCCCAGTTCACCAACTATGTTATTTCTCTCAAACTTCTTAATCATGAAGGGAATGTACATGATTATGATATGCAGTTTCAAAAAGTATCAGAATGCATAGTTTTTCAGAATCCTGCTTGGTTAGCCATTATATTGGAGGACTGAAGGATAGAAGTCAGATATGGGGTGCAGGTAGCAAATCCTGTTAGTTTGACATTGGCGATGCAACTGTCAAGGTTACAAGAAGCAAAAATCTCAGCAATCAAAAGACTTACAAGTCCAACCATTATCCTATCAAATCCTGCAGGAACACCAAGTGCAGTTGTGACACACAGTGGTGAAGATCATAGGATGCCAATGTTAGTCCCAGTATCACAACCAAAATCTTAAAACTCAACTACACCAACTACCTCACCCAGTGAGTTGCTAAGAAAGAAAAATTTGGGGTTGTACTTCCTTTGTGATGAAAAGTAGTACAAGGGACATAAATGCAAGGAGAAAAAAACTCTACATGCTAATGGCTGATGAAGACAACATTGCTAAGCAAGACTAGAAAGAGGAGCTTCAGCCTGAGTCATTTTTATTTTCTCTACAAGCACTGTCAGGAGCTATGCATCATTCGGCGGTGAGAATGAGAGGGTCAGTACAAAACAAACCTGTTGGTAGATTCAGAATCTAACCCACAGTTTTATTTATTTGCAGTTTAGTGAAAGGCTAAAATTACCTTTGAGTAACAGTGATTCATTTGAAGTGGTAGTGGCTAAAGGGGATAAATTGAAAAATAAAGGTTTATGCAAAGAGGTAGTGATTGCCTGTCATGGGAAGAAGATTATAGCAAATTTACTGCAACTACTGCCAATTACAGGACGTCAAATTGTCCTAGGAGCTAACTGGCTCAGTACACTTTGGGACATAATCTGAAATTTTAGGGAGCTAACTATGAAATATGAAAATCAAGGAACAGTACAGTGCTTTAGAGGGGTGAGGCCATCCAGTTTACAGCTCATGGAACTCATGGATAAAGACATGAGACAAAAACCACAAATTTTTGTTATCCAACGCTGTTCTGTTGAAATAGCTGATTCAGTTACTAGGGAGAATTCAGAGTTATCAAAGTTGTTGCAACAATTTAAGCATTTATTTGCAGAACCTATAGGACTGCCTCCTAGAAGATACTTTGATCACAAGATTCCTTTAATTTCCAAGATCTCTCCCTATCTGCAGTAGGCCTTACAGGCACCCTTATGTGCACAAGAATGAAATTGAAGCTGAAGTCAAAGAAATGCTGAAGAATGGTGTCATCAGGCTTAGTAACAGTTCCTAGTCATCACATGTTATTCTTGTGAAGAAATCTGATGGTTCTTGGAGAATGTGCATTGACTATATGACAATCACAAAACAATCAAAGATAAGTTTCCTATACCCTTTGTTTGATGAATTACATCGGGTTAAATACTTCTCTAAACTGGACCTAAGGTCTTGGTATCACCAAGTCAGAATGGCAGAAGGTGATATCCACAATACTGCTTTCAGGACACATTAGTGCCATTATGAGTTCCTTGTAATGCCTTTTGGGCTTACTAATGCCCCATTAACCTTCCAAGCTTTAATGAATGATGTGTTCAAGGATCATTTGAGAAAATTTGTACTGGTGTTTTTTGATGATATATTGATATTTAGCCTCAGTTTGGAAGATCATATACTACATTAAGCTTACTGTTTCAGAAGCTGGATGAACATTAATTGAGAATCAAGAAAAGTAAATGTCATTTTGCCCAACAACAAGTGAGGTACTTGGGACGTGATCTCTGCTGAAGGTGACCAGGTTGAGGCAGTCACACAGTGGCCAAGACCCAAAACTCTGAAAGAATTAAGGAGGTTTTCTAGGTTTAATAGGCTACTATAGGAGGTTCATCAATGGCTATGTGCAAATAGCTGGTCCTCTAACTGAGTTACTGAAGAAGGATGCTTTTAAATGGAATGACAGAGCTCAGACATCTTTTGAAGCTTTGAAGTTGGCCTTGACCGAGTCTCCAGTCCTGAGCATGCCAGATTTCAGACATGCATTTGTTTTGGAGTGTGATGCCTCCGGGGAAGGGATTGGTGCAATTTTGATGCAAGGAGAAAGCCCTATTGCTTATTTGAGCTAATATTTGAAAGGGAGGGCTAAAGCATTGTCAACCTATACTGTTGACCATAAAGAAGTGGAGTCAATATTTGTGGAGAGGAAGTTTTTTGATCAGAACAGACCGTAAGTCTTTAAAATATGACGCAACGTGATAACGGGACATGTTTACCTTCGTGCGCGACAATGACCAAGTTGATCAGTGGTGACGATAACTTGACCACCGAGCGAAGCAGTGCTGCAAAAGCTCCGACGGATGGCCCGGTGAGGGGTCTGTACGAAGGTTGCTTAAAAATCTCAAGCGAGTTGCTTTCGAATCCATGGAACAGCCGAGTCCACGACAAAGAAAAGGAGAGAACAAATCTCAGAACTTAAGAGAAATTTTTTATTGATTAAAATGTTATTTTCCAACAGTAAACAAAAGATGCCTATCATGATAATTACTAGTCCTAATCAAACATTGTAAAAATTAAAGATAAAACCTATCCTAATAAAAAATAGAGTTAAAATAAGTCCTAAAAGAATTAGGATTCTTAATAACTTTATCCTAAATTAGATAAAGCTAAAAAAAGGAAAGAAAAAAAGAAAATCCTAGAAGGATGTGGAATCGGAATCCACGCTACATCAACCTCCCATGCTTCAAGAGAACTCGTCCCTAAGTTCTTGTCAGAATAAAGCGGTTCGCCAGGAGAATAATACTCATAAAAATCGACAACATTGAAGGTTGGGGAGATATGCATGTCTTCATGCATTCTGTCAATGGCGTCACGATAGTGCTGAAGTTGCGGATGAATTATCGGTAGCAGTTGACGAGACCATGAAAGCTTTGATCTTTAGTCATTGTCTTTGGAGTAGGCCAATTACGAATTGTTCGAATCTTCTCTTCATCAAAACTGAGTCCATCGACGCTAATAACAAATTCTAAGAAGAGTTGGTTGGTAAGGAAGCTACACTTCTTGACATAGAGTTTGTTAATTTGAAGAAGATTGAGACCTTCCATGAGGTGCTTCAGATGATCAGTTTAACTCTTACTATAAATAATGATATCGTCAAAGTAGACAACTACAAACTTTTTTGTTAATGGTTTCAAACCTTGATTCTTGAGACGCAGGAAGGTGCTTGGCGCATTCGAAAGTCTGAAAGACATAAAGAGCCATTCGTAGAGTTCTTTTCGGGTCTTGAAAATATTCTTACATTCATTACCAGGTAGGATCCGGATCTGATGGTAGCTGATGGTGATGCGGTTGATAGCGCGACTGTTGATGCACATACGCCACGAGCCGTCTTTCTTTGGCACAAACTCATGTCCACGAGCTTTCGAATCTAATGAGGTATTTATGTAAATAACATGCAAAGGAGATGACCTTGAAGCTGTCCGAAGAAAACACATATATGTAGTACTTTTCGTATTATCTCAAAAATCCAGGGACCGACAATCCAACTTAGACGATGTGTCTGGTGGATCACTGCGAGGCTTGTGACGAGGTCTTCCATCGACATTGAGAAATTTTGATATTGGTGAATTCTTCAATGCCCCGTCGAAGGAGAGTCTTTTGCTGAGTTGTTTTAGTATACTCAAGAGAAGAGAACGGTGAACATGATGATGATGAAAATGATGGCTTGATTGACTCCATTAAATTTTTTTGTTTATCGTATTAATTTTGCTGATATTTCTTTCCAGAATTATCTGTGGAGACCCTGCACCATGTTCTTGACCGTCATATTCGGAAATGACCTCTTCTTCTCTTAGTTCTTCTTGAGGGGTTGAAGATTTTAGCTCAGCATTTGCAATTGGTGCATCCGACTTTGATACGTTCTTCTTAATCTCGTCTTTTTCATAGTCAACAATGACAACTGGTACTCTGAGGAGACAGCTGGCGGTTGGTAGTAGGACGAGCGTTTGTCTTTTGTATCTGAGGGCTGGTGTCTCCGTGAAATCAACCATAACGTTGTATTTGGTTCCAAGCAAATCTAGTACTCTGTCCAGTTTGTGAGACATGGCATCAACTTTGCTTGACAAGGCTTTAAATTCCTCCTGTGTTACGGTTTTCGCCATTGTTGTTTTGCGAAACACGGATTCCCCAAAGGTTTTCAAAAATTGGAATCCTGAATCGGTGGTACTCTGATACCACTTGACGCAGCGTGATAGCGGAACGAGCTTACCTTCGTGCCTGACATTGGCCAAGTCGATCTGTGATGACGATAACTGGACCGCCGTTGCTTGGTTAGAGCGAAGCGATGCCACAAAAACTTCGACGGATGGCCTGGTAAGAGATCCGCACAAATGTTGTTTGAAAACCTAAAACGAGGGGCTTTCGAATTCATGGAACAGTCGAGTCCATGACAAAGAAAATGAGAGAACAAATCTCAGAACTTAAAAAAAAAAATTATTGGTTAATTTTTTTTTTCCAACTGTAAACAAAATGTGCCTATTTGTAGGACTTTTATGATAAATCTTAATCATAATCCTAATTAAACATTGTAAAAATTAAAGATAAGTCTATTCTAATAAAAGATAAACTCAAAATAAGAGTCCTAAAAGAAATAAGATTCTTAATAACTCTATCCTAAAAAAGATAAAACTAAAAAGGGAAAGAGAAAAAAAAGAAAATCTTAGAAGGATGCGGAATCGAAATCTACGCTACATCAAAATACCTACTAGAACAGAAATTGTACATTGAAGCACACTATAAGTGGATCCTTAAGCTACATGGATACAATTATAGAGTATAAGCAAGGGAAGGAAAGTAGGACAGCTGACAATCTATCCAGAAGGGAACATGCATCATTGTCTGCCAGATCCATTGTTTCAGCAGATCGGATTCAACAATTCAAGCAACAAATGGAAGATTCAGCCAATTATCATGAACTTAAAAACAGATGGAAACAAGGTCTGCTAGATGTCAACAAATATTCCGTGAAGAATGGATTGCTCTATTGCAAAAATAGGCTTTTGCTAGACCCTCAATCTGATTGTCATAGTTGTGCTAAAGGAGCATCATGACTTGTTGCGGGGGGTCATTCTGGGATTGTTAAAACCCTTAATAGGTTGAGAAAAGTTTGTTATTGGAAGGGTACGAAGAAGAGAGTACAAGAATATGTGGGAGCTTGTGATGTGTATGAGAGGAATAAAGGTGAAAATGTGTCTCCAGTTGGTCTATTACAACCATTATCTATACAAGATAAAGTGTGGGAGGACATTTCAATGGACTTCATTGAAGGTATTTCTAACAGTCATCACAAAACCACAATTCTAGTGGTTGCGCAAAGGTTATCCAAGTATGTTCACCTGTTTCCTTTAGGGCTTCCTTACACATCTATTATGGTAGCCCAGACATTCATGGAAGGGTTTTTTTAAATTGTATGGCATGCCTAAATCCATAATATCTGAGAGGGATCCTGTGTTTACTAGCCAGTTTTGGAGAGAGTTCTTTAAACTCCAAGGAACCCAGGACACTGCTTACCACCCTCAAATAGATGGGCAAACTGAGGTGACAAACAGATGCATAGAGGGTTACTTGAGGTGTTTTAGCAATCACAGACCTAAAGAATGAAGCAAGTACCTGCCCTGGTAAGAGTACCAGTTTAATACAAACTGGCATTTAGCAACAAGGGTTACTCCTTATGAAGCATTGTATGGAATGGAACCACCAAACCTACTGATCTATGTCCCAGAATTCATACAAGACAAAGAAGTGGCAGCTGCTATAATGTCCAGGGATAATGCAGTACAGTTATTAAAAGATGACCTTTTCCTTGCTCAGGACAGGATGAAGAAGTTAGCAGCACACACACACAGGACTGATAGAGTCTTTGAGGTGGGAGATTGAGTATACTTGAGGTTGCAACCCTATAGGCAAGCTTGAGTGTCCCAGAGAAGGCCACAGAAACTCTCACCTAAATATTTTGGACTATATCAAATCAAAACTAGGGTGGGAGCTGTAGCTTATGAGCTGATTTTACCTGCATAATCTCAAATCCTCCTCAAGAAGAAATTAAATGTCAATGCTAATCTACACCCCAATCCCTTTTGGGGGCCAAATACCTCCGATAGAAAGCAAGATAACCCTTCCCTCATTGGCTCTAAGCGCTTTCTCTTTCTTAGCGCTTCACCCCGCGGAGAACTCTGGTTGCGCTCAGTCAAGGAACGAAGAAAAGCAAAATGAGGTGCCTAGCTTTTTAACAGCAGCAAATCGGCATATCGCTACTTCTATTCTTAGGCATCCTGACATTCCAGGTCCTTCCCGTCCCGAAATTCCTTGCCTCTTTGAATGATTCTAGGTTCACTTCAAGTTCCGCCGTTGATGTCCACAGCGATCAGCTCGTTCTTGCTCCAAGAGGACCTGAATTAGGGGAAGCAAAGCTTCAACAAGCAAGTCCTGGCTTCAAACAAAGCTGTTCACTTCATTGATTTGAGTCCACTTTACCAGAAGAATAGTTATCTTCCTCATGTCGACCAGGAGTCGGTTAACTAGTCATCGGTCTTTGGCACCAAAGAAAGCGCTGAAGGATACTGGCTACGTTAGCACCCGTTGATCCAGAATGATCCGAAGAGATAGCTCCAAGTCAAAGGACAGAAACTGGGGGAAGGCTTGGCATACAGGTCGAGGACGATAGAAGATTGACGCTTGTCAACTTTTCCAGTGAATGAGCCAAGGCGCGTAGCGAAAGCTAAAGTGACAACACCCTTCGGTCCCTTCTATTCGCTCTAGCTTCAAAGATCTCCCCTTTCGATCACTTCCTTGATGCCGAGACTAGATTGGAAACTAGAGAAGGTCAAAGGTGCTTTGATGGAATTACCGGTACAAGCCTAATTTCATCAATGGAAAAGAAAGTGCACCACCTGTTTGGGCCTTTCCCTTTCCAAATTGTTCCCCAATGAAGATCGCGTTCAGACAGAGGCCAAATCAAAAGACAGTTGAAAGAAGAGAAAAGCTCACACCAGTAGTTGCGATTTTCATTCATAATTTAATCGAGTATATCCTATGCATTTCCAGTTCTTTTCTTTCTCCCTTTACGCGAGTTGAAGTTTAAGTTGAAGATCCTGTGGATGCGGCATTAGCGGTCTTAGCACTTTCCCTCTTAGAAGGAGGAATCATAGGGAGGGTTCAGAAAGGATCTGATCGTAGATAGAGACTGAAACCAGTGCGCGGGGGTAGGGGCGGATGTAGCCAAGTGGATCAAGGCAGTGGATTGTGAATCCACCACGCGCGGGTTCAATCCCCGTCCCCCCTCTCCCTCGGACTCAATCTCTCTTTTGACTCAATATATGTGGGCACCTGATATCTATGAGGGTTCACCCACACCGGTGACAGCATTCCAAAATCATCTACTCGATTGACAAGCATAGCTTGGTTCGATCCTTCCCAGTAAAACGCGGCGTGTTCGAATGATGATCGCTTTTACGCGAGAAAGGGGGACCATTTTTGCTTCACAATCCATAATCATCTTTCTTTTTTTGAAGGAAAGAATTTCATTTCAGTAGTAAGATGGAGTCAAATGTTTAGGGAATTAGAGCATATTCCACTAGTTGTATTCTTTGGATGAGGTAGAGGATCATTGCTTGCTTTAGTGGCAGCTGCGTCTGTTTCGGCTTCTGATTTGGCGGAGCTGTCGTAGAAGCGGTAGCTTCCCCCGACCTACTACAATACAACATTCGCGACCATGAAAAAAAAAGCGCCTAGCTTCTAGAGTTCGCTGCTTTTCTCAGGCCGGAGAAGGGCAATGACTCACTTGGCCCCCCGGGGGGTTAAGGTTCCTCTCAGAGGTCGCATTAGCATTCCCGGTAAAAGGAAGTGAATCCTTGACTTGCTAGTGCGGCAGCAGCAGGCGGTTCGGTCGATAGGATTTTCAGTCCTTCGCTCCAACACTTGTTACAGCATAAGGAGACCGGGAACTGGCCCTGGCCCTAGCTTGCACACACGTGCGCGAGCCGTCTCAGAGAAGGAGTGGCTTCCGGCCGGCTTAGACTGCTTGAGCTTGAGTTCCTGGTTAAGGGGTAAGACGAGATCCTACGGTTCACTTTTCTTTTCTCTAATAGCCCCGTTGAATCTTGAGCTGGAAAGAAGGTTTTCAAGGTGAAGACCCGGTGTTTTGCTGACGCCTCGAATCGACGCTTTTGTACAAACTGGTCCTCCATCTCCAAGGGAAGAGCTTTTGTTGGAGCCAGGTTGGGTCTTGAATAGAAAATTGGTCGAGAGGAGAAATAGAGCTTCAGTGGATTTATTAATCCAATGGACGGACTGCGCTAGTGAAGAAGCTTAGTGTATCCCTTATGACAAATTTATATATACATATCCTCACTTTGACCTTGAGACAAGGTCAAAATGAAGGGGAGGGTAGTTGATGCATTCCCGATATGAATAGTGTAGCTTCCAGTCATTTAGTTCAACCTAGTAGCTAATAGCAATGCAGAACGAGTATCAAATGTAGTATAGGAACGAGTGAGCATGTTCAGATTGGGGAATAAGCTGGAGTATGAGCTGGAGTATGAGTTAAGGTGTGTATCGGGCGGTCCGAGGTCAGTGTTGAACGGTTTTGACTGGGCCTGTGCCGGACCGGGCTTAGCCCGGAGGGGAGTCAGGCTGGGCCGGGCCGGACCGGAAGAGAGAAGTGGGGAACCCAGCCCGGACTCAGACCCGGGTAGCTTCGGGCCGGGCCGGGTCCGGACCGAATCCGAGTCGGCCTGCAGGCTGTCCATTTAAAAAAAAAACGTTACAGTTTTGTATTTATACTATATTCATATCCATCTCTAACACAAAGTAAGTTGTGACTAGTGGTTAACTGGAGGAGTTATAGGAATGGAGCATTATTGTGGAGGTATTGTGTTCATAAGTCCCCTCTTATATATATATATATATATATATATATATATGTACACACCGAATATTTATCTGGTCGAGCCAGGTCGTGGGCCTGAAAAAACTCAAACCAGTCCGGACCCAGTGAGTACGGGCCGGGCCGGGCTACCGGGCCATTTCTTTGGATCCAACCCTAACCCGGGTGCCTTGTGGCCCGAGCCGGGCATGTCCGTTGACCGGGTCAACGCCGACCCAGATCGGCGTTGACCGATTTAGGGCCGGGTTCCGGGTAGCCTGGCTCGATACACCTTGAAGTATCAGAACATATCTGGATTATTACTATTGTACCCCTCTCGTTCTACCTCAGCAACCAGCTCAGCAACCAGTGGCATAATCAGCATAGTTACAGTTAGTTTTTAGGAGTATCAGTGTAATTGGTTTGGTATCAGTATGGTAATTCAAAACGTTGTAATTCAAATTCAACTTATAAATAGACTGGATTGTAGAGGGGAAGGATATGGATGGTAATTCTGTTTTTTCTTGTTTTCCCAATTTCTTCTTGTAATCTCTATTGTCTTTCTAATATAAGTAAATCCTAGTTTCTTTTCCAATTTTTCTTATTCATTCAAATTTTGTGTCCAATTACTCTAAATCATGTCAAATTGAGCTCGATCTCCCCTTTGCCTGGAGCTCTGGGAAGGAGTTCCATCAACATTGTTTGGGTTGATATTTCGATTTTTTTACTAATTATAGTCATATTACTGAAATGGAAGTGAATTCCGTTCACTTTCGGGAAAAAAACAACTAAAATTTTGGTCCGTGGAATGGAAATCTATGTTACTGCTCCGAAGGTGAAAGTTTGTTGATAAATCGTTATCTAGAAAAACAACGCAAAAAGTTAGATGGTTCGGTTACATGAATGTTAAATGGTGAGGAAGGATTTATGTACTAAGCCCATAGTTAATATGGGAAAATAAGTTGTTATAAGATCACTTTTTCCGATATGAATTGGATAATTGGAGTTTCTTATAGACGATATAACTTCCTTCTTTCCCCCGTCATGTGCCTTCTTCAAGGATTACCAATTACTAGATGATATATGTTGATGAAAAACACGAGTGTTGAATATATAACTAAGCTATTCAGAAACTAGTGGAGTTAGTGAATCCTCACCGAATTTATGTTAGGATGTGGCTTATATTTTGTAACCTTAGGGTCTACTTGGATTGAGGGTTAAGAGAGTTAAGTGAGAAAAAGTTAAGTGAGGGGGAAAAAGAATCATACTTGGTTTGAGGGTGGGGGTTTAGGAGGGAGAGTAATAGAGGGTTAAGTGTGTGTGTGGGGGTGGGGGTGGGTGGGTTATTTAACTCTCTTTTGTTCATTTTTTTAACCCCCCAAATCGGGGGGTTAATGAGGGGGAAGTGAGGATTTTGTTTAAAAAGTAATAAATACACCCCCACTCAAGTCCTTCCTCCACTCAAAACCTCGAATCCAAACAAGAGTTATCAAACACACCCTACTTAACTCTTCCTCAAATCCAAGCAAGGTTATATATATTGACTCCCCTTCCCCTCACTTAACTCTCCCTCGCTTAACCCCACTTAACCCTGCTTATTTTCTCCCCCTTGATCAAAGTAGACCCTTAGTACTAATAGGATTGGAGAGAAGTCATAGTCAAAACCTTATTCATATTGAGTTTCCAAATAAGGAAACCTATGTCATGTTTGTGTAGGATTTGGTTTCATCTATGTATGCAGTATTGGGAACGCGGTGTGACCCGAACCGGAGTTGGTCCATGAGGTTTGATATTCGACTGAACCCATATGCCTTAAAAGAAAATTTTCATGTAAGGCTTGAACCAATTCCAATTATCTATACCTTATGATTCTACCTCCTACCATATGTGGGACTAAATTACCAACTCCATTGTTACCTCCTTTTGAGGGCTCAACTGGAAATGAGATACAATCCAACAATCCAACAATCTTCATCTTAGCTCGTTTTCGCTAGCCGAGCAACAAAGCATCCCGACTACCTTTGCTCGTTCCTGTCAGTCGAGTACCCTGGAGATCCAACATATTGTCATATCAATTCGTTCGACCACAGAACCAAATCGGCACGTTCATCCACACATTGTGTGCCAACCACAACGTCTTGTTTTACCTTGGACGTGTCAAACCCGCCTTTGATGCCAATCCGTGTAGTTGCCTGCAACCTTAGGTCTGATCCGTCTTTCTGCGAATGTCTGACACCTAGACCACCTTATGAAGGATGCTCCTAACTCCACATTGCCAAAAGAGCCCATATAATCCAATTATAAAGGATGCTCCTAACTCCACCTTGAGAAGAGAGTGTATAATCCAATTATACGTATGAATGTTTAATACAATCTGTCTCGAACCAATTAGAGCCACCCAAACCAGTCCTGTAACCATGGGCTCTGATATCACTTGTTGGGAATGCAGTGTGACCCGAATCAGAGTTGACCCATGAGGTGTGATATTGGACTGAACCAATCTCAATCTCAATTATCTATACCTAATGATCCTACCTCTTACCCAACGTTGGACTAAATTATCAACCCTCTTTTGAGGGCTCAATCGGAAACGAGATATAATCCAACATGGAGTCATGGTATACTATATAAGGGGACATAGGGTTCCTTGTATTATAGACTATTGTGCTCAAAAGTGGTGTTGGATAACCACCATTAGGCTGATAGAACGAGAAGAAATAGAGAGGTTGAAAAAAGGGAGATTAGGTTACTAGATGATATAAGTAGACGAGTATTAAATATATGACTAAGCTATTCAGAAATTAGTGGAGTTGGTGAATCCTCACCGAATTTATGTTAGGATCAAGGTTCAAAGTATCGGTATCAGATATTTTATATGAGTATCGGTAATATCGGATCGGAGTATCGGATTTTTTGGTATCAGCTCTATTGGCAATATTAAATAACTATTAATAAATTAGTAAAAAATTAGAAAAAAATATTATGTACAATAATATTACACTTATAAAAATGTTACATACAATAATATTTCACTTATAGAAAATGTTACATACAATAATATTGTACTTAGAAAAAAACGATACATACAATGATAAAAAACGTTACATACAATAAGAATGTTATACGCAAGATTTACATTGGGACAATAATAAAATTTTTAAAACTCCTACAAAAATTCACTCGGTCAGACAAATTCAATAGAATAATATTTACATGTTTGAATTCAATTATTTATTCCTTTTTGTTGTTGGATTTGACGACTGAATCCACACTAAATCTAGCAAAAAGAATAATAAATAATTGAATTCAAACATGCAAATATTGTCTCAATGAATTTGTCTAGCCGGGTGAGTTTGTATAGGAATTTTAATTTTTTTATTATTGTCCAAATGTAAATCTTATATGTAATATTTTTTATTATTGTATATAATGTTTTTTATTATTTTATGCAACTTTTCTAAACAATATTCCCTCCGTTCATCTTCTTGCCACAATTGTTGTATTGTTCATTTCTCCTATTATGTGGATCAACACATTTGCCATGTCTCCATCTAGCATCTTTGTATGGGTGTGGTATCTTGCTATTTATAGCCGTCCTGTAGACGTGCTATGGATGCCGCATATGTTCCTGTTTGGTGGCCGCATATGGCTACTTCAACAGCATACAGTTGTAACTATGGCCGCGTGTCATGGGGAAGCTGCCACGTGAGTTCTGTTCAGATATGTTGTTGATGAGATCTCGAGGTTGTTATCAACCAGTTGTGGGCGTGACTTGGTCAGCTGGACACGTAGTCAGCACCAACCGTGCGGAGATCTTGCAGTTGTAACGGAAAGATCTTGTGAGCTGGAGGCCGCATAACAACTTGGCCGCATAATGGTGAGGCCGCATAGGTCTTGTAGCCGCATACGTGCTCTCGTTTGAGCCTTGGTCGAATGGACACTCTGGCCTCGTGTTGGCGAGGCCGCATATGTGCTCTCGTCCGCCTTTGGTTTGATGGACACTTTGGCTTCATGAGGACGAGGACGCATAGAGTCGAGGCCTTATATGTGCTCTCCGCCTTTGGTCTGATGGACACTTTTGCTTCATGATGACGATGACGCATAGAGTCGAGGCCGAATGTGTGCTCTCGTCCGCGGTCTCTCCCCAAAAAGGGGGCAGGGGTTGGGAACGTCTAAGTTTCTTCTATTTATAGCCATCATGCTGATGGTTGCAACTGGAGAATTTTGGTAGACTTATTACCCATGACGTACTTAAGACGGTACGGATAATAAGTTGAAATGACTGACACTATCAGGGATCTAGAACGACGTAATAACAGACTGTTTGGAGGGATGTTTGCTCAGAGATAACATGGACGTGGCAAACTTGGAATTTCGTTAGAGGTATCTTATTCAGAGGTGATGCAGACATGGTAAAATAAATTTCTGTGGGACTGAAGTTTTTGTGAAAAAATAATTCAGAGGTAAGATGGACATGATTGTTTTGAAAAAATTTCGCTGTGGAATTTTTGTGGACTCATCATCCTTGGCGTATTTGGGGTTTAGTACAAATGATAAGTTGGAACGACTGACGCCATCAGAGGTATTATGGATGTGGTGGTAGAAAGTCGTTGGGCAAGAATGTTTGTTCAGTGGTAATACGGACATGGCAAACTCTTGGGTTGTGGACTTATTACCCATGGCGTACCTTAAGTACGGATAATAAGCTGAAACAACTAGCACTATCAGGGTTATGCAAACGTGATAGCAGAAAGTCGAAGATCAGAACTTTACTTAGAGGTAATATGGACATGAAAAAGTTCTGAAAATATCTTACTCAGAGGTAATGTGGATGTGGTAAGATATGACCCTGTGGGGATAAAGAAAAACATGACAGGTAATGTGGACGTGACCGTTTTCTTGTAGTGATAGATTCACTCTGCCGGGGAAAGTGGAGAGACGTAGTTCAGAGGTAGTGTGGACGTGAACTGATCGATACTCGTACCGAGAGGTTAGATATGATTCCGATATTTTTGGTGGAAGGAAAAGGAAGCACGCCAGAGGTAGTATGGACGTGGCTGTTTGCTTCCATTGAGAAAATCCCACTGGAGGACTTTTGGTGGACTTATTATTTGTTGCGCACGTTGAGTGCAAATAATAAGTTCGAAAACAATCCCTATCAGAGGTAATATAGACGTGATAGATTTTGTGGACCCATTACTTTTTGCGCACGTAAGTGCAAGTAATATATTTTGGAACAAGCCCTGCCAAAGATAATATGGACGTGACAGTTTTTGTGGACTTAATACCGTTGGTGTACCTTGGTGAGTATGGGTGATAAGTGGGGATGGCAACCGATATCAGAGATAATATGAACGTGATGATCGATAGCCAAAATCCGGGAGGTTTGCTCAGAGGTAATATGGACATGACAAACTCAGCCGGGGATAAATGTTAGGACGATAGTTCAGAGGTAATATTGACGTGAACCAATGTCTGAAATACTCACTGAGGAGTGGTTTGCTGAGTGTGGTCTATCCAAAAATGAAGATAGATATGACGATTGCTCCGCTGGGGAGATTGGTGGGACGATAGCTCAGAGGTAATATGAACATGGCTAGCGTCTAACGAAGTTGTTTTTTGAGTGGTCACTGCAGGGTTGTGAGAGTGGACCTGAGGACTGCTCCGCTGGGAAGACTTTAAGGATCCATCCTCCGTTGCGTATCCAGGACTCCTGTATACAGATGATGGATTTTACAGGAATTTGTAAAGAAGGGGAAAAATGTTGCACAAAGGCACTTGCTGGGGATGGAGAACCAAGAGTGTAGAGATATACATCTGGGTTGTCCCGCTAGGGATAAGGGGAGTACCAATCTAGTTTAGATGTAGTACTTTTTCAGGAACTTGCCGTGGATAGGCATCATGAGCAAGTCGCAGTTGGGTTTCGCGAGCTGGTAGGTGTAACACCCGTTCCGCTCAAGCGGACTGCCGATTCAAACGGCAAAAGTGCAACATCCCGACCCACTTTGCTCAGGCGAGAATACTCGTTTGAGGCAAAGGATATCCAGACTTGTCCCTTCAGGAGTTCGGCTTAGGCTTTCAGAGGTTCGCTCGGAGTATCGCTTAAGCAAGGCGAATCATCGCTAAGGTGGGTGGCTACGGTGAACTTGTCTTTGCTTAGCCAGCACACTTAAAATATGGATGTTTCATGCTAGTCGCTAGGTGAATCACCCCCTGCATGCTAATAAGAATCCAACGCACCTAGCTAAGGGAATAATCCCAACTTGTATTGCTTATGCTAGAACATGGAAATGAAACTTTGCTTATAATCAGACCCTCGTATGCAGACCCTCATATGCTACCTTTGTCTTGTGCAACTAGACCCCGCTATGCCTCGAGTAGAACGATATACATATGTTCTGTAGTGCATTGTTTACTTGCTACACTGCACGACCCTAGATCATGTCGCTCGGGAAGTCCCTCTACGGTTTTACTCCTCGGCTTACCTTCGGGCCCGAGCAAAACGTGAATGTTTAAGTTTTAATGGAAATGCATGTTAATGTTGCCTTGACTCAATGTTTGTCACATGAAACGTATGCCACAAACAAGTCACTATCGCGTATGTGCATGCATCCGAGTTAACCAGAAGACTATCAAAATAGCTCTTCTGTGCAAATGAACCTGCAAGTATCCGGGACCATTTGGTCGCCAAGGCAGTCCCCGCACCAGGGGTATACATCAAGGCAAGTTGAATACTGAACTGGAAATCATGTCAAGTTTACATCTGAATGATAATCATATCAAGTTCACATCTGAATGATAATCATATCAAGTTTACATCTGAAGAGAATCTTGTCAAGCCAAACAAAGAATCACAGTTCGTTGAACAATGCTCGTTGATCAATGAGACTATGCAAGACAGATCATGCTATGTGATTGTCTCGTGCTCGTTGATCAGGAAGACTATGCAAGACATATCATGCCATGTGATTGTCTTATTCTCGTTCAGAACAAGAACTATGGATTATCATGTCAAGTTATGGATTTGGAAGACCCAAGACTGCATGTCGCGGACAACTTGGAATCAAGGGGGATCTTCGGATCTCGTTCCACGGGCGGTCTCCGGGACACCGGGGCCGATCCGATCCGGATGGAACTATCGAATAATCTCTGACTGGGCGGGATGATGCACCTTCGTCATCTGCGCCCCGAGACTATTAGTCGGTCCTTTATGGCTATGCCAGCGACAATTGTTCATATAGATAAGTCATCCTCGCTTAGCGGCAATCCGCGTGCAAGTTATTGCATCGCATCGAGAATAACTGAACACCTGAACGATCGTAACACACTCGTACATATGGAGCACTTGAACGTCTTATGCAACACACCTGATTATCCGGGTAACTCGTGCATCCGAAACATAGTCTCGTTCATAACACAGTGTTTGCATATGCTATTGCCTTTGAATGTTTATACATGTTCGTGCTTGAATTAACTTGGTTGCCTTGGACATGGAAGGACAAATGGTAAGTCGGTAAGTCTCGCCGTGTTTTCTCTTATATCGCACGGCGCACTGCCACACGAGTTAGGCTATGCATCTATGCCAAGAAACTGATTCTAAGGCAATACTAGAAAGACAACATAATAGTCGGTGCACGAAACCTATATTACGTGTTTGGATTTGTCGAGCGGGCGAGTAGCCTCCCCACCAATGCATTCATGTACTGATAATCCACCAGATTGTTTGCAGGGTGCGGGAGAACCTCGTTCAGTGCGGATGCCTCCTTCGTGCGTGCTAAGGCATGGAGTTCACTCTGGAGCCTTGGAGCGCTGCGTCCGGAACTGAAGCACATATACAAGATATAATGTTGGAACATCGCCTGAACATCGCCTGTACATCATTCTACAAAGGTAGCCACTTGGCATGCTTTTACTGTTTCAGAGAGAGACTTGAGCGACTTGTAATCTCGGCTATACGCCGCTTGTAACACTTATTCAATATCAATAGAGTTTGTTTTCAACTTGTGTTATTCAATGCTTCCGCTATTGTCGACTAAGTGAACTTGTTACCAAATCGCCTATGCGTTTATAATTTAGCTGCACTCGGACAATCTGTGCGACTCTGTGGCTTAGACCTCTTATCGCCAGCCAATGAACCACGACCTTGCACGGGCGTGGCTCACGCTCGTGCGGCATCACGTCCAGATGGGTCAAGCGATCGTCCCGCGGGAGCGCTGGTGCGGTGATTCTCGCCTAGCGGGGACGGCCGATTAGCCTGCGGGAGATCGGGGCGTGACAGTAGGCGCCGTTGGAGAATACAGACTCTACGATGAACGGGCCCTCCCATTTATGCTGGAATTTGTCGGCCGTATTGTGGGAGTGATGGCACGTACCTGCATCTCCATATCCTAGCTCTCTGCGAGTGCTGTTGCAATAACTGTCGGATTGTAAAGGAATACGTCGTTCTTTACCAAAGTTCAGATCTTCAGCTTTTTGGAGGTCATAGTCCATCTTCTGCATGAGACGGAGTGATTGTTGGCCGTAATTGTGGAACTGTGGCAGCTCATCATTTGTTGCGTTGAATACTGTTGATGACTTAGCTTGTGTAGAATAAGAAGCTCTGTGGACAGGAACACTGTCACGTATACACGAGAGAGTTGGCTGAGTTGTGCGTGTAGGATCCCTATCGCGTGCGCACGATTGTCTACCACGTCGAGGACCACCGCTTCCAGCGTGTTTTTGTATATCGTGCAGGGGAACAATGCCTGTTGCCCATAAGGATTTGTTACGCAGAGAAGTATTATCGTGTGCGCATGAAGTGTGATACGTCCTTGCGCTGAAGACTTGCTCCGATGCGTACAATGGAATGCTGTCCATCATGCGTCATTGCTGATGAGTCATGCGAGACTTGACTTTTGTGCACAGGGAGACTTGTTGAGCTGCGTTGAGCACCCGAAGTCTACAGTTTGTGTTTTCTAAGGAAAGGATAATACGGCCCGACCTGCATTGCTTTCCCTTTGACTTGGTCGTTGAAGGTGCTATTTGCTGTGTTAGTTTTTGAGCAATGACCTCACCTCTTGGGGTTGTGAGTGATACGAAGCCTGCTACTCGGTTATGAGATGGCGGGAGGTTGACGACCTCCCTGGTTGCCTGGGTTTCCGTCACTGGGAAGCCGCCTAATTGGAGGGATACTATGTTCGCAATGACCGTCTTATCCTCGAAGTCGAGGGTGAGCTCATTGGCATCGATCAATTGCTGGATACATCTCTTCAACACAGAGCAGTCTCTGGTTGGATGATGAATGTACCGATGAAAGAGACAATATTTTGGGTCATCGACCTTGTCAGCCTCTTCAGGGCATATGATGTTGGGTAGCCGAAGTTTGTTTTCCTTCATCAGTATGTTGAAGATTTCAATGATGTCATCGAAGGAGAAAGTCCCTTTTGGCTTTGGGGCTTTCGATTCCTGAGTCGTACGGTCCTTAGGGAAGACAGGTAATTTTATATCGTTTTCGGACTCGAAGGGAATTCTACCCCTAGCTTTGGATGCTGCTTTGTCTTGTCGAGGGAGACTACCCCCAGACATGTCTGGTTCTTGGGAATCACTGTCCTCACGGCATTACGGGTTGGTGTGGATCACTGAGAGATTGCTACTCCCGGCTTGCAGAGTTACTGCGGGCCCTGAGGGTGGCAGGACCATGTTTGCCTTGATCTCCAGTATTGCCTGGGCCAGAGTCTGCATTGTGGCACTCATGGTGTGCATCATTTCCTCAAGAGCATCGAGACGTTGGCGATTGCTGAGCCCTTCCGCCTTCGGCTCCTGAGTCGTATTGTCCTCAGGGAAGACATACATCGTTGCATCGTCTTCAGACTCAAAGGAGATGCTACTCCCAGCTTCAGATGATGCTCTGACTATTCGAGGGTGACTACCCCCCAGCATGTCATTGTCTGTTCCTTGGGATTTACAGTCTTCAGGAGAGGTAGGCATCATCGCACCATCTTTCGATTTCTGAGGATTGCTATCCCCAGCCCTACATGCTGCATTAACCCTAAGCATGTTGCTGTCAGCTTCCTCGGAATCGCTGTCCATAGGGAAAGCCAAAAGTGCTACATCTTCTTCAGAATAGGAGGGAATGTTACCCCCAGCTTTGGAAGCTGCGTCTTCTTGATGAGGGTGATTACCCCCAGAGAACTCGACATCTGTCCCTTGAGATTCACTGTCTTTATGGAATGCTGGGTTGTTGTATAGGTCCGGGGGATTACTACGCCCAGCTTGTGTAACCTCCATCGGTTCTGAGGAAGAATTACCCCCAGCAGCTGGGAGCTTCTTCGAGCGAGTGCTCTGGAAAACACCTTCTGCAGGTTCTGCTGTTGGTCCTCCTGGTAGTCGCCTTCGCAACGCACTGATAGAGAACGACGGACTGGAGGTACCCGACTTCTTTCCTCCTTTGGTGGAGGGAAGCTTCCGAGTCGAGTAGCATGAGGCGAAGGGCAGCTCCTCCTCCTCTGGTACTTGCACCTGATCTCCGGGTGGTTGCTGGATAGGTGCTTTCTGGTACAGTCGCTGGAAGGCCGACAGCCTGCTTGTTGGTCTTGCCACTTTGTTGCAGCAACAATTGATAATGATCCTGGCACAGTGATGCCCTGGAGAGGACATTTCACCGGCCACCGTTGTTTTCCTCGTCTTGTGCTTGTGATTGATCATATTATGTAAGTCAAGCAAGGGTTGTTCCACCTTTGTACCCTTTTTGTGGGCCCGGAAGGACCGAGCGTACATGTGCGTAGGTGTTGTATTTGCTCCCTGATCCGGGGTTCGTACAAGAACTTCCCTCGAATCATCAGCGGAAGACTTTTGAGACCGACGCTGTCCATTTGCCGTTGCGGGCTGGACGCACGAGGCGGTCTTATATAACTTCCCATCAGGGGCCCGTATAACGGTTAAAGGTGCCTGCTGACGGTCAGCTAACTGGACAGTTGCTTGAGCCTGACGAGCTCGCACTGTCCCAGGTTTCTTTGACTTAGCACTTGTAGGCGCGTAGTACAAAGAGTCCAAGTTTGGGCTTTTGCCATTCTTGGCGAGCCGCATAGGATCTGCGCCGCATGAGATACGGTCAAAAACAAAAGTTTTGTTGCTGTCAGGACCGCATGCGGCTGTCTGCCTGCGGCTGTGAGCTGGTGCCGAATGGTCAGTCTTATGCGGCCTCCTTCTTGGCCGCATAGAACCTGCCTCAGCACCAGAACGTCTGGCATCATAGTGCTTTCCTCTGCCAGAGTCTGGGTGCTGAGCAGTTTCTACGTTAGACGGGAATGCCACATAGACGTGGATGTCTTGGGTGTTCGCCTGACGACCATCATCAACAACAGAATGAGAGGCGGGAAGCGTCTGCTCCGTAGTTGGGCGAGGCGCAGCGGCCTTTGCTACCCACGTCCTGCGGGTCTTCTTGGGCTTGGCTAGCCTTGGCGAAGGACTAGCACTTCCTTCCGAGAGCATTTTCTCGAACGCTTGCTGGTCGAAGCGAACTACCAGCATCTTTTGCATTGAGCCGAGCTTGGCCGCATCGAATTGCGTCACCAACTTCTCATCAGAGGAGAAGGACGTTTCCAGCAGAGTCGCCATCTTGTTTGCCATTAAATCAAAAGGAGAACTAAGAGAACTTGATTTGATTAACAAACTAAAGAAAGTACTGAGAAGTCCTAGAAGACAATCTAAGTACAAATCAGTGTAGTAAAAGGCGCGCCTTGCTCCTAGGCGCATGGGTAGCGCCTCAGGGCACTCCAGGTGTGACGCAATTCTTAAGGCGCACCTAAGACGCACCTTTCCCGAGCGCCTTGGAATAGCTAATGCGCGCATTGAAAATCTTGTGAAAAAATAACATGTTTAGACTTTTTTGAACTGTTGTACTGTTTTTAGACTGTTTTTTGAACTGGTGTACTTTTTTTTTACTGTTTTCTCTCTCACTCACTCAATTCAAAGTGATTGCAACTAGACATGGGAGAATTTGAAGCACACATGTTTGTCAATGTAGAAAACCGATGTGAATATATATATATATATATATATATATATATAATTTTTGCGCCTCGCGTCGCTCAGGCGCGCGGCTTAAGTGCGCCTTGCGCCTCGGGCGATTTGGACCCTTTGCGTCTCGAGTGCGCCTTGTGCCTTTGACTACCTTGGTACAAATTTATTTTCTGGGGGTGACGATGGAGGGTTAGGAGTGTAGCAACTCTCTTTACTCCGTGGACGATTCAATGCAGAAGCTCTTCTCTCTCGCTTGAGTGTAGGTTCACAGATAGCCAGCCAGCCCTTTCTATGGGTGTGGTACCTTGCTATTTATAGCCGTCCTGTGGACGTGCTATGGATGCCGCATATGTTCCTGCTTGGTGGCCGCGTAGGGCTACTTCAATAGCATGCGGTTGTAACTGTGGCCGCACGTCACGGGAAAGCTGTCACGTGAGTTCGGTCTAGATATGTTGATGAGATCTCGGGGTTGTTATCAACCCGTTGTGGGCGTGACTTGGTCAGCTGGACACATAGTCATCACCAACTGTGCGAAGATCTCTGCAGTTGTAACGAGAAGATCTTGTGAGCTTGAGTCCGCATAACAACTTGGCCGCATAATGGTGATGCCGCATGGGTCTTTTAGCCGCATACATGCTCTCGTTTGGGCCTTGGTCGAATGGACACTCTGGCCGCATGTTGGCGAGGCCGCATATGTGCTCTCGTCCGCCTTTGGTCTGATGGACGCTTTGGCTTTATGAGGACGAGGACGCACAGAGTCGAGGCCGCATATGTGCTCTCGTCCGCGGTCTCTTCCCAAAAAGGGGGCGGGGGTTGGTGTCACTTCCCGATCTCCTATAGGATTGGCCGTCCCCGCTGGGCGCGAATCACCGTGCCAGCGCTCTCGCGTGACGATCGTTCCCATCAGGACGTGATGCCGCAGGAGCACAAGCTGCGTTCGCGCAAGGCCATGATCCGAACATGCGGAGAAATAGCTAAGCCACAGAGTCGCACAGATAGTCTCCAATGCAGCAAAAATTTGAACGATAACTAATTCACCAAGTTGATATAGCGGAAGCATAGAATAAACACAAGTATGATACATAAACAAGCTCTTTATTGATAATGAATAAGGTTACAAGCGGCGCTAGGCCGAGATTATAAGTTGCTTAAGCTCTCTCTCTCTCAAACAATAAAGGCGTGCCAAGCAGCTTACAACTTGGGATGATACATAGGCGATGTTCCAACATTGTCTTGTATATGTGCTTCAGCTCCGGACGCAACACTTCAAGGCTCCAGAGCGAACTCCACGCCTTGGCGCGCACGAGGGGATACTCTGCACTGAACGAGGTTCTCCCGCACCCTGCAAGCAATCTGGTGGGTTATCAGTACATGAATGCACTAGTGGGGAGGCTTCTCGCCCGTTCGACCAATCCAAACACGATATATTAGTTTCGTGCACCATCTATTAAGTTATTTTTCTAATCTTGCCTTAGGATCAGTTTTATGGCAATGATGTAAAGCCTAACTCGTGTGGTAGTGCGCCGTGCTATATAAGAGAAACACGGCAAAATTTACCAACTTACCATTCTTTCTTCCTTGTCCAAATGATACAACCAAGTTAACCAAGCACGAATATGTATAAGGAAACCAAGAATCACATAAGCAAACACAAATATTACTAGCGTGTTTCTGACTCAGGTGAACGACATATACAAATTTGTGATACTCATATTATTTTGCGACTAAGGTTGTTCAAATGCATTATACTCAGACCGTTCAGAATTCTCAGATTATTCAAGTGTGTTTCATAGGTTCAGATTTCTTGGTTCAATTAACGATCTGCACGCAGAGTGCGTCGTGCATCCGTTACTTGTCTCAAGTCCATACGAGGCCATACGTGGGTTGCCACATGATTCTTTTAATGATACTTGATGATACTTTAATGAGACTTAAACGATACTTTTTAACAGCACATTCACATTACTTGACTCGCCATCATGGACTATAGTCCTGGTGGTCGACGGTCGTTGCAGTGCAGGTAGCGACCCCGCTACAAGGCCCCGTCTCCCCCATGCTGACTATGAGACATTTCTGTCCGGGTCGGCCCCGGTGCCCCGGCGTACTCTCCGCAGGAACTATAAACCTGTGCACAGGCAGTCCATGACCATTCACGATCAACACTAAGATTTTATTATATGCAACATTTTAGGACCTTGAATGAACATAGGTACTTGACATAGTGCGAATGCATTTACTCGTTCAGAGATCTCATGATCGGGTGTGTTCCATTCAATGCACAGATTATGTTGATATTTTATTACTTATTGCAGCTCCCGTTTTGGGAGTTGCCTTGGCGACCCGACGGTCCCGAAGACTTTCCATGTTTTTATTATTTGGCTTGAAACGACTATTTTGATAGTCTTCCTGCTACAGGTAAGTGAACCATGATCTGTGTTGTGTTTTTATATCGAGGCAATATCTATGTAACGAACATTTCAAGACATATGAAGCAATATTCTTGAAGGTACATATAAGGAACAAAAGTAACCCTACGAGGGTGAGGTTATAAGAACTGTAAAGCGAGCAGGCAATATCTACTTCCATGTCCTATGCAAAAAAATATAAGATGGGATTATTCCCTTAGCTAGGTGTGTTGTATTCTTTATTAGCATGCAATGGGTGATTCGTCTAGCGAATGGCATGTATCGACCATATTTTTAAGTGTGCATGCTAAGTAAAGACATGTTCATCGTAGCCACCCACCTTAGCGATGATTTTCCTCGGTCGAGCAATACTCCGAGCGTGCCTTTGAAAGTCTAAGTCTGAACTCCTGAAGGGCCAAGTCTGAAATCCTTTGCCTCAAGCAAGTCTTCTAGCAGAGCGAGGCGGGTCGGATCGTTGCATTTGTGCCGTTTGAATCGGCTATCCGCATTGATACGGAGCGGGTCGTTACATTATACACCACTTAAAACAAGTCTCGTCCTCGAGACTTCCTGAGCGCAAATCGTTCTATCGCACACTATCAAATCTAACTCAAGCATATCAATCCGTGTTGCGTGTGTGCTGGGTCTATCTCACTGAATGACTATCATTCAATTCAAGCTCTGACTCGGTCTTTAATGCGCCTTAGCGCGGAACATATATCGCTTAACGCGAGGTATGTTATTATCCATCTCAAATGATGATCTAGGGCCGAGGCAAACTTATTCAATTCGTTATACTCGTTCATGCGAATCTAATATATTCACTTGCACTAGCATTCAAGTTCAGCATATCGCGAGTCTGGATCGTACACATATTCAAGGCGTCCCTCTAACATATGCATATCAACCAACTTAGCAATAGTGAAGTCTTTGCACTCGAGTTCAACATATCACCGAGTCTTCGATCGTGCATATGTTCAAGGCGTCCCTCAAACATATGTATTCAACCAAACTTAGCGATAATGAATTCGGACAAGCTACTCGCGAAAATCTCAAGGGTTCTCGTCTTACGAATCACGATGATACCTCCAACGGGGTCAATCAAAATCCAAGTCATTTTCAATCCCACTCAAACCAAGTATTGCACTACCGTTAAGCACGATCTATCCGATCAACCGACTAGCATGCAAGTCTTATTATCTATTCCGTTCATGTTAAACACAATGTACACTTATCGACCCTAGCCTAACTCTAAGTCTTGCTGTCCCAGTTATATGGCTTGCTCAAGCAATACTCTAAAGTCGGTCACATAAGTTCTTTCACTCGGCATAGGGTTCTCTGCCTAACGCTAGGTCGGCTCACAAGGTCATAGGTATATTTCAAGTTCACGATTCTCATCGTACAAATTCGTTGCACGATACTCGTCCCAATTCCTAAAGGTCAAACCATGGTTCTTTCGTACGGGACATTCTACCCAAGCTCGTTTCACTTAGATTTCTAAACATCGAGCACAAATCATTCTATCCACATCCGCACGTTTGTTTGCACATGGTCCGTGTCCGTTTAGCAAAACCGTTCCTAAGATACGTTCGTTCAATCAAATCCACGATATATCCACGTCGCAGGTCAAATCCATCGATTTGCATAGTCTATCTCCTCTATTACATTTGATAGAATTCACCTATCCATTTTTTTTCTAAGTCTAGACCGCCAAGTCACGATCCCATTCTAAATCTTTGATCTCAATCATAAACTCTAAGTCGTCCAACACGATCTACATATCCGTTCATGAAACCATCAAGCATATCTTACTTCACGTTTTAGACTAACTCCTCCTCAAAACACTTTGATTCATTTGTATCCTGAAACTCGTCTTATCGTGTCGAACCACAAGTCAAGACGATCCTTTAATTACCACGCTCCGGTCCCCCGCAAGTTCAATCATCCCCGTTGGACGTGAAATCAACACGCCAACGCTCCCGCGGGATAACCGTCCTAATCCGGACGTGACGCATGTACGAGCATGGAGTTGCACTCGTACAAGACAAGAACGTCAAATGTTATGGTTATCATCGAACGAACAAACACCTTATCATGATACTTTGTTTTATCCAAGTTGTACACTAATCTCTCAAGTCATGTTCATCTAATAACCGTTCATGCCATGATGATAATTCGTCTAGCCAAATCGTCCAGCTTCAATGTTACCGTTCGATCAATCTGTAGTTTACTTTTAGCATTCCTCAAACAACTAAGTTCAAATCCACAAGCCAAAGTCTATCCAACTTTGTTACGTTCCATTTCATCGAGTTCGTTTGTATAATCTTCGAACATGTTCCCGCGAGTTCGATCATCCCCGCCGGACGTGAAATCACCGCGCTAGCGCTCCCGCGGGATAATCGTTCTCATTTAGGCCCGATGTCGAGTGTTACCTTTCGAACTAGATTTTATATCGTTCGTCCAAGTCAAGATTAAATCCGTTATCGCCTACCTCAATCATTGAACCAAAATTTTCTAACTTGCATCAATCCATGCTATCTTTCACTTATCGATATCGTATTAGTCTTCTAAATTTGAAACCATAACATTCATACTCAGGCAAAAATTCTATCGAGCGATATCCTACTCAATCCATATTTTTGATGCATGCTATCTTCCATCGCGCTATACTCTGATCGCATCCTAGATTATTCCATCTCAAACTCAAGTTTCAATTCATTTGATTCAATTCGAAATCGCTTGTACGATTTACTAAGTTTTCTCGATCAATGTATTGATTTCCATTACCTTGAATCCCTATTCGATATAAGCCTTATCACTTGTTCAACACATTTAACTCGTTTGAATGAAATCTCGCACGATTCCTTCGAATTCGCTTACTTGTTGGGCGATATTTATACTAAGGCTTCGCGCAATTACGTCGCTTGCTGCTAGACTCGTTTGCTATTCCGAAATCCTCAATTCGCTCGAACATTTCTAAGACGATCAATACATCACTCAGGGTTCGAGCCATACTCTACGAATCATCAAATCGCTTATTCGTTTCTTAGTTATCGCATACACCACTCAGGAATCGAGTCACCCAAGTAAATTTTCAATCGTGTTCGCATTAATCTATCTAACTCGTTCCTTAGAACTCCTGTGCAATCCCTATGCGTCGTCTCAATAATCTTAATATCTTACACCCCTCTATCGATAGTCCATACGAACTACACATGAGTCTTATCGATACGAATAACCATCTGAACTATATATCAAAACCTAGGCACAGACTCCCAAGATTCTCCTTAGCGATAGTCCGATAACGTTTCTATCGATAGCCATTCTAAGTCTGACTTATCCTTACTAGAACGTTATCCCAATCTCGTTCGCAAACTTGCTCGCACCAAAGGGTCTTATCGTGCGATACTCAACATAACTTAGCCGAAAGGCTGAGGCTGTGTGCATAGCTAACTGTCCGAATGATATTTTATCTCGTACACTAACCTGCTTGGTATTCACGTATAGGTATCCGAGTTCACACATAACTTGCAGATTCTAGCATGAGTCTATTCCCATAAAGTCTGACACAGGTCGGCACAACGGCCTTCGTATCACAATTTCATAGAAGCAATAATATCATTCAATTGCGCTTTTGAAAATATTTAGATTATGGAACATCCCGTTGGAACATTGAGAGAGAGCGTCTATAAAATAACCCACGAACGAGCTTTCAAAACAGAGAGAATCGATAAGAAGTCCAAGGACGTAACGCCGTGCTCTGATACCAATATGTCACGTCCCGATCTCCAGCAGGATTGGCCGTCCCCACTGGGCGCAAAATTGTGCCAGCGCTCCCTCGGGACGATCGTTCCCATCAGGATGTGATGCTGCGCGAGCACAAGCTGCCCGCACAAGGCCATGATAAGAACATGCGGAAAAATAGTTGAGCCACAGAGTCGCACATATAGTCTCCAATGCAGCAGAAATTTGAACGACACGAGTAAACGGCCGTTACGATAATTAGTTCACCAAGTTGATATAACGGAAGCATAGAATAAACACAAGTATGATACATAAACAATCTCTTTATCGATAATGAATAAGGTTACAAGGACGCTAGGCCGAGATTACAAGTCGCTCAAGCTTTATCTCTCAAACACTAAATGCGTGTCAAACGGCTTACAACTTGGGATAATACAAATGCTATTTTTCAACATTATGTCTTGTATATGTGCTTCAGCTCCGGACGCAATACTCCAAGGCTCCATAGCGAACTCCACGTCTTAGCGCGCACGAGGGGATACTCTGCACTGAACGAGGTTCTCCTGCACCCTGCAAGCAATCTGGTGGGTTATCAGTACATGAATGCACTGGTGGGGAGGCTTCTCGTCCGTTCGACCAATCCAAACACGATATATTAGTTCCGTGCACCATCTATTAAGTTATCTTTCTAATCTTGCCTTAGGATCAGTTTTATAGTAATGATGTAAAGCCTAACTCGTGTGGCAGTGCGCCGTGCTATATAAGAGAAACACGGCAAAACTTACCAACTTACCATTCTTTCTTCCCTGTCCAAATGATACAACCGAGTTAACCAAGCACGAATATGTATAAGGAAACCAAGAATCACATAAGCAAACACAAGTATTACTAGCGTGTTTCTGACTCAGGTGAATGATATATACAAATTTGTGATACTCATATTATTTTGCGACTAAGGATGTTCAAATGCATTATACTCAGACCGTTCAGAATTATCAGATTATTCAAGTGTGTTACAGAGGTTCAGATTTCTTGGTTTAATTAACGATCTGCTCGCAGAGTGCGCTGTGCATCCGTTACTTGCCTCAAGTCCATACGAGGCCATACGTGGGTTGCCACATGATTCTTTTAATGATACTTGATGATACTTTAATGAGACTTAAACGATACTTTTTAACAGCACATTCACATTACTTGACTAGCCATCATGGACTATAGTCCGGGCGGTCGACGGTCGTTGTAACGCATATAGCGACCCCGCTACAAGGCCCCGTCTTCCCCATGCTGATTATGAGACATTCCTGTTCGGATCGGATCGGCCCCGGTGCCCCGGCGTACTGTCCGCAGGAACCATAAACCTGTGCACAGGCAGTCCATGACCATTGACGATCAACACTAAGATTTTATTATAATGCAATATTTTAGGACCTTTAATGAACATAGGTACTTGACATAGTGTGAATGCATTTACTCGTTCAGAGATCTCATGATCGGGTGCGTTTCATTCAATGCACAATTTATGTTGATGTTTTATTACTTATTGCAGCTCCCATTTTGGGAGTTGTCTTGGCGACCCAACGGTCCCGAAGATTTTTCATGTTTTTATTATTTGGCTTGGAACGACTATTTTGATAGTGTTCCTGCTACAAGTGAATCATGATCTGTGTTGTACTTCTATATAGAGGCAATATCTATGTGACAAACATTTCAAGACATATGAAGCAATATACTTGAAGGAACATATAAGGAAAAAAAGTAACGCTATGAGGGTGAGGTTATAAGAACTGTAAAGCGAGCATACTATTTTGTTTAACTGATCTACTTCCATGTTCTATGCAAAAAGATATAAGATAGGATTATTCCCTTAGATAGGTGTGTTGTATTCTTTAATAGCAAGCAAGGGGTGATTCGTCTAGCGACTGGCATGTATCGACCATATTTTTAAGTGTGCAGGCTAAGCAAAGACATGTTCATCGTAGCCACCCACCTTAGCGATGATTTGCCTTGGTCGACGATACTCTGAGCGCGCATTTGAAAGTCTAAGTCTGAACTCCTGAAGGGCCAAGTCTGAAATCCTTTGCCTCAAGCAAGTCTTCTCGCAGAGCGAGGCGGGTCGGGTCGTTGCACTTGTGCCGTTTGAATCAGCTATCCGCATTAATGTGGAGCGGGTGGTTACAGTTGAGAACGTCCAAATTCCTCCTATTTATAGCCATCATGCTAATGGTTGCAACTGTGGACGCATATCACGGGTGGGCTGCCACGTAGTCTCGGTTTGGATATGTGGTTGATAAAATCTCGGGGTTCTCAAACCGTTGTGTGCGTGACTTGGTCAATTGGACACGTAGTCGACACTGATTGTGTGAAGATCTTTTCGGTTGTAACGACACGATCTTGCAAACTGACTGTCGCATAGGGCCGTTGCCGCATACGTGCTCTCGTCTGGCCTTGGTCGAGTGGACACTGTGGCCGCATGATGACGAGGTTGCATGGAGTCTAGGCCGCATATGCGCTCTCGTCCGCCCTTGGTCTAATGGACACTCTGGCTTCATGAGGACGGGGACGCATAGAGTCGATGCCGCATATGTGTTCTCGTCCGGCCTTTGGTCTGATGGACACTTTGGCTTCATGAGGACGAGGACGCATAGATCTTGTCTGTATTCGGCTTGTAGTCTGGCCGCATTAATGCACTTGCAGACTTGCTTTGGGGATCTAGACCAGTCCCTTGGCCGCATAACTTCTCTGCAGCATGACTAGATGCAGACTTTAAGGTCATATCTGCTGGCGCATGGACTCGGATTTTTCATGCTTCTACAACTAGCTCCCCCTTAATTTTTTGTAACAACTGCTGGAGCCCATACTCATGAAAAAGGAAGAAAAAAATGCTTGGCGCCAATTGCACTATTCCATGCTTACTAGCATGCCAACTTGCATGGTATGCCATTGCATGTTTGCGAGATTGCATGGCATGATTGAAGTATTGTATGCTTATGCTTCCATGGCATGGCCAAAGTATTGCCGTGCATGCCATACCATTGCATGCTTGCGTGATTGCATGACATTGCCAACATGATTGTATGGCATGGCAAAATTATTGTATGCTTATGCTTGCATGGCAAAAGTATTGTATGCTTGCATGGTATGGCCAAAGTATTGCATGCCGGCGTGCATGGCATCATGGCTAAGTATGGCATGGCCTAAGTTGGGCACCAACCAAACAAAAAAAATGTTTGGCGTCAGTTGCACTGGCACCACACAAAAATAAATTAATTATGAAGTCCGGCGCCAGTTGCACCGGCGCCAAGTATTTTTTTAAAATTGTTTTAGTCTGGCACCAGTTGCACTAGCGTCACATCCCGTTCGTTGCAAATTTGCAAAAAATGTTATGTTCTATTCAATTTAACATAAGTCCGTCATCCCATATGAATTTTTTTGTACAAAGTTAGATACAATATAGAAATAAAGTTTTTTATATATATATATATATATATATATATATATATATATATATCCAAGTCCTAACTCTGACCTAAAAAAAGCAAACGGAGGAGCTCAGCGCCTCCATTTCTTTCCTCTTCCCCGATTCGGAGGACCGGAACCATAAGTAGAGGCGGTGGAAATTACCTCTTTCCTTTCTCTCCTCTTCCCTTGTTCTCAACGTGGCAGCCTCGGCTTCGGCGCCAAAGGTAAATTTTTTACAACATTTTGATCCTATTTATCAGTTTTTATTGTCAATTATTGAGATTTTTTTGCTGTTATTTCAGTTATTTGTTCTTCCTTTTTGCTGGATGTGATGCGGATTTTGACAGGATTCGATAAATTTTTTGTTTTGTCGAAAATATAATTTAAGGGCTTCGTATTGGTTCGTATCGGTCCGTATCGGTCTTTATTGAATACTTATCGACCGATACGAACAAATACAATAAAACTTCACTATGTATCGGCCGATTCCGATTTTTTTCTTGAGTATCGGATCGGACATCTCCAAATCCGATCCAATAGATACCGATCCGTATTGGCCGATACTTTGAACCTTAGTTAGGATTTGGCTCATATTTTGTAATCTTAGTACTAATAGTCAAAACCTTATTCATATTGAGTTTCCAAATAAGAAAACCTGTCATATTTGTGTAGGATTGGGTTGCATCTATGTATGGAGTCCTATGTTACCCGGACTCTCCACTTTAGGAGAAGTACCCGTGTCCGGGTAGGACATGTGTATAGGTATGGAATTTGTATCCGATCCTCCATAGTGACAATCAGATCATTCTTGGTGCTTTATGGTGACAATCAGAAGACTGGTAGTTAAGTAGATAGTTTATTTTAATGTAGTAGTTAAGTAGATAGTTTATTTTAATGTGGTAGTGAAGTAGATAGTTTATTTTAATATAGCGGATTGGTAGTGAAGTTATGAAACCTTACAAATTTAATTGCATGAAGTCTTTTTATGAAATCATGCAAATTTAATTATAAGCTTAAATATATGAAACAATGCAAAATTTATTATAATCATGTTTTTTTATGTAATCATACAAATTTAATTAGAGAGTACGTCTTTTTATGAAATAATGCAAATTTAATTACATGTCTTTTATGAAGCCATACAAATTTAATTACATGATGTATCTTTTTACGAAACCATATTCAAATATATTTATTTTAATAGTCATATCTCCGTATTCGTATTTAAAATTTGGATCCTTTTTAGCCGAGTCTGTCTGTCCTTCAATTATGAGTTTGAAGGACCCGACTCTTGGATACGTACCCATATCCGACATCCGTATCCGAGTCCAAGTAACATAGATGGAGTCATGGCATGCTATATAAAGGGGGCATAGGGTTCCTTGAGATGTTGGATAACCACTATTAGGTTGAGAAAAAAGAAGAAGAAATAGAGAGGTTGGAGAAAAGGGAGATTATATTTCTCAGATCTTCTTGGATGTAACTATGGATTTCTTGAGTTCTCTTTGTGTACTTTTTCTTTTATTGGGGGTTGCAAAGTTATAGCAATTTTTAAGCTTTGTAATCTTAATTTTGTAGTGATCTTGCTCTCTCGGTGATTTTTTACTAGTTAGGGTTTTCCGCGTATATCATTGCGCCTTTGTGCTTCAATTTTGTGACCTTTGTTTTTCTAAAAATAAGTTGACCACCTGGTTCGTTATTGATTTGTAGTTCGTCATGGACGCGTATCTTAGTGAATAGATACCTTTGGTATTCCCAACAATTTAAAGGAGCCTATCGTTATAACCTTTGCTTTTCAGAAGGATGACCTTTTTCCCTTGTATTTTACTTTTCTGGCAATATTTTAGTGTTTGCATTTGATAATATATTCTTCATAGTCGTCCTTCATTATAATGAGCTCAGAGTGTATCCTCCTGACAAGCCAACTCCTCTTTGTTTCATGGCATTTTATTTGTCTCACCTAGTTTAGGTTTGCTTAGAATTTGGTGGCCATCCATGGATTTATGCCACCTTAAGAATAATTTCTCAAGTTAACAGATACGAAGTCAGTGAAGCCAATACCCTTTACTACCGAAGCTTTGCCTCGTCTACCGGACTCTACCTACAATTATCTATAGATGGAACCATTTAGGATGGTAAAATTTTGGTTAGTAGTGATGTAGGTGGCACTAAATATAAAATTTTGTGTCTCAAGGATTATATGCACAAAAGTTATTTTTTAACTGATATAGAGGTGAAGTCCAATTACTTGATTTCTTAGTATCAGGTTTGTAGGATTAAACTAAGTAATTCAAAGTAGAATTTGGACAAACTTTGCTTTCTGCATAAATTCAAAATATTTGTTCCTAAACTTCTTTAATGATTGAAAGGCACATGGTACAGACTTGAAAATGGATATCTTCTGAGAAGGGGCAGAGAAGACTATGTTTGTCGCTTTCACCATATTCTAAACTTTTAGTGGATATCACACCAAACAAGATTCATAGGGATGTTTAAGAATAGATACTTCTTGTTGGAAATTTTCTGTATGCTTAAAACATGTCTTTTGCTAATCCTGGCATTTTTGTAGGTTCCGTCCTTCTGAGAACTTTTCTCGAGGTTATGTTAAAGAACCAAAGAGGAATCATATGTTCATAGAAGAAAAGGAAACAGTGAAATCTCGACCTTGGATAATCTTCTTACTTGTATGCCTATTAAACTATCCATGACCTTCTATTCATTTGTGATATGTAAATCATCCGTAAATTTCACTTTTCTCTTTCCTTTCTCTCAGTTAGTAGTCAATTATGTAGATATTGAGATATATCTTGGTTGAATGAGATGTTTAATTCATTGCAGCCCACTGCTATAATAGCAATTGCTGGAGCTGGTGCATTGATTAAGTATAATGACGAGAAGCGAGCAGTTTTAAAAGGTAATATTTGACTTGAAAATGGTCTGCAAGTTAATTAGTACATGCTGAAAATGTTCTCTAGTTTGTCGCGTATTGTATGATTGGATATCTTGACCAAGAGAATGATAGGGAGCATCTCTAAGTTTGCAACTCAATGTACAACTCGACTGTTTTTGGTCCACATGCCTAGATATAAGGATAGTTATTTCAACCGAATGCAAACCACAACTTCTCCTTAATTATTCCTACGGGAACCAATAAGAACAGGGTTGCAAAGTTATAGATGAACCCTATCGTTTCTCTTTTTCAATACATTGATCTGTCTTCTGAGTCTGTCCTTTGACTGATAAATGTTTCTAGATATCTCCACTAGATATTTTCAACAAGCAGGCAGTTTTTTTGAGCTATGCCCTCACATCCATGCAGCATGTTATTGAAAAGGGTTTTCTGCAAGCAAGAAAACAACTTTTGTGCTATCCAGGTTGTAGTTAAAAGAGGGGGTCAACCTCAAATGTAAAGAAAGTTAAAATTTTGTTAAATAAGTTTGCTACATCAAAATTTTGTTAAAAATGAAATTATGAACGTAAAAGTAAAACCTGATGTAAATATGTATATAGAAATTGAAAATTACAAATTTTGGAGAGGGCAAAACATAAAATCATTGAAGAAAATTTAAAAAGAACATGAATATTTGACTGGGAAGCAAAAAATTCAATGGGGGCAACTGCCCCCACTCACCCCCATGTAGGTCCGCCTCTGCATGGCTCTGTGACATTAAGAAAGCCCATGTCATTCTTCACAACTTCGATCCAAGTTTATTTAGGCCTAATCCCCAGTTCGAGCTCTTTCTATCTAGATGATTATTGTTTGACGGATGTGGCATCCTTAAATATTCTTCTGCATAAATGCGCGCTTATGACCTTTGATTCCTAAATTATCGTATCACCAAAATCAGTGAAGATTATGAAGAAGCGAAGTATGATGGTCATTTTTGCAGAAAGAGTAAAATATCTCATCGTATTTGATTTGATCCATTTTCAGGTAATTTCATTTTGCAAGCTGTTAAATCATTTTTTCCAGATTTGATAATCCACAGTTTTTTTTAATCTTGGGGCCTGTTCTGCTTATTCCCCGTTTTAATTTATGTTTAAGCATTTGGATAAATGTTACATTTGTTCCTGTTTGACTTTTGTAAGTTACATGTTTCAACTGCCAAAGTCATTTCTTCATGGAGTTGGATTTGCCTGATCTGATCTTCATCTATTTTATCTTTTACAGGCTCTAATCCAAGTTCTAGTGCTGAAAGGAATAGAATCAACAGGCCTGCAATTGGAGGCCCATTTAAGCTTTTTGATACAAAAGGTAAATTGGTAACAGACTCTGATCTTCATGGGAATTGGGTACTCATCTACTTTGGATACACTTCTTCCCCTGATGTTGGGCCAGAGGAACTACAGAAGATGGCTAAGGCTGTCCAGATATTAGGTGCAGTTTCTTCTGGCATCTCTTGATTGCCTAGTAACTTTATAGTTTCAGAGGTTGGTCTATGTGGTGGAACGTTCTCTTATGACGCTCATACTTTCTAGCTGAATCTGGACGTCATTCAGAACACTCTTAACATTATTTCTTTATCTGAGATTAATTTGAAGAACACAAATGATTAAAATAGGCTTATTCTCATGGAGTTTGGTATTTAACCAGCATATCTCCCTTCAGCTTTGATAGTTTATATAGCTCGACTTATATAAATCCATCGGAATTAAGATTGAAAAATAAAGGATTTCAATGTTTCATGTTTTCCTACATAAATTAATGATGTATTGTAACTTCATGAAGAGTTTCATTTATTTTTTCCTGTGACATGTATTTCATATTTACTAGCTTCCACTTCTAGACCATTTTGTGGTACTAATTCTTATTTATTTGTGATATCCGTATCTACAGAATCTGAGCACAATGTCAAGATTAAACCTATTTTTATCACCATTGATCCACAACGTGATACCCCTGATCAACTTCAGAAATACCTCAGAGGTTGTTAAGCATTTATCTCCTTCAATATTCTTCATTATATAGTTGATTTCATCTAAAAGCTTTTCTAATAGTTCGTGTTATTTAACTTTTACAGAATTTGATCCAAGAATAGAAGGGCTTACAGGCCCAATTAATGCAGTAAGGCAAATTGCACAGGAGTACCGCATCTACTTTAGGAAAGTAGATGAAGAAGGCCAAGATTATCTTATTGAGAGTTCAAACAACATGTAGTACTGTTGTTACTGTTTTCATTTATTCAAGTGAAGGAACTACAAGACTTGACAGTTAAATTCATATATGAATCTAATTGTTCATTATTTTCAATAACAGGTACCTGCTGGACCCCAACATGGAAATAGCAAAATGTTTTGGGGTGGAATATGATGCATCACAGTTGGCTTCAGAGATTGTAAAAGAGGTGACAAAGGCATCACAATGAGCAGCCCAGCGCTAAACTAACATACTTGTTTCTTCTACTTTGCTAGAGGTGAATTCTGCACACTTTTTATGAATTTGACTCTACTCTTTTTCTCATACTCGTTGGTTGACATAAAGTAGCATGTTGTTGGTATTTTCAGTGATCCTCAAGAAAGAATACATGTAGGTGCACAATTGAAACTTACAGCTTAGGAGAAGCTATTTACCACTTCTTGGAAAACTGAAAGAATGCATTGTCGTCCAAAGAAAAAACTATACCAGTTCAACTGCACTGTAATTTTTCTCCAAATTTTTCTCTGTTTCTCAACTTCAGCACTGCAATTTCTCGAAAATTTTGCCAGTGTTTCTCAATTAGTTGACATTATGTGGCATTAGTCATTCCCTTTGGATTCATTGTGCAGTTGCTCTGTTATTTCGTGATAAATTTTGTATCTGTTGTTCAAATCGTAGAAGTATCAGGGAGCCATTAAAGACCACTTTGTTCAAGCTTGATGTTGTATCCATTGTCCTCATGTCCGTATTTGCTAAATCCTAAAAGATTATCTGGCTGTAGCAATTATATTCTTAGTTATCTTATATATATCTTATTGTTACCCATTCTCGTTGTATGAGGATCGGGTAATAACTCGGACAACTATATGTTCCTAGTATCCTTTATCCACCAATGTTTTTCTTTTGTGTGGTTATATAGCTCTTCTGTGGTTAATCTTTTTGGCTCAAGTATAATAACTGCTACCAAGATAGGAGTTTCCTTTGCTGCACTTGTTTCGGGTGTCCTAAATTATATTGTGTTCTTTTGGTGCCTCTTTTAGGCTTCTTGCAGTCTGTTCATTTGTTACTTTGTAAAATATCTGTTCATTTGTTACTTTGTAAAATAGAACAATAGCATGATATATTTATGCATTAACACACTGAAACAACAAAGCTCGGGAAGGAATTTAATGAATAGATACTACCAAATAGCTAATTTGGCTATAAAAAAACTAATGGGGATTCTGTTCATATTTGTGAATTTGTATAAGCTTTATTTGTTGGATGGGTTGTGAATAATTCCTTGCTCGAATTTGCTGAAAGCTACTACCTTTACGTCAAGTCTAATGTTTTATAAATATGTTGTTGTTATTTATGTTTAGAATTTATTTTTCTTCTAAATAACTGCATGTGTTTTTCTCTGATATAACATATAATTGAAGTTGTTCTCACATCAATATCTTCAGGTCTATTCCTTTGGTTTCTGCTTATATTACAAACTGAGACCTTCATTTTATCCAGAAAATCATACTTCTCATATACTTCAACTAGTTTATGGATCCTTCTCTTTCATGATCTCTCTATGCGCTTGCTGATCTTTATAATTTCCTCAACTTAGCTTGCAAGTCGCTTTCGACTGGCCTAGTATTATGTTAATCAATATATATAATTTTGTCGTTCCGCATTTAAAAATTTATAATCATATACATGTATTAAGCTCCTGATTCTGTGATTCGAATGTGGAGGGGAGACGCAAGAAGATGTGGTTCTATTATGATTTATATCATAGTAGTAGTTAGTAACCAGCACAAATCATTCTGTTGGAGATGTACTTCTACCATTTTTTTATTTTTTTTATTTGGGAGGATCTTTTCATATGTGGTTGTGTGGAACCATCAATTGAGGGGTTAATGATTTTGTGAAAGGAGGTGTATAATTGTCTTTGTACGGGGAAACTTGATATGGATCATTGAACTGGAGCATAAGAACAGAGAAGATCGATATTTTGTTGCCTTGACATGTTTTCATTAACGACTATTTTGTTTCACTGGTAAGCATTACGTATGATTGCATCACTTCGAAGCTGGATTCTTCGTTCATGTACTCCATATCACGGACTTAGTATTTTACTTACAACTTGTTCCATGCGGTGCACAAACTTCATTCTTGAAGACTCTTGCAAGTCTTTTCCAAACACTTGGCTAGATTGCTAAGATGAAATTGAAAAAAAAAAAATTGGAACAAAAGAGATCTAGATTTAAATGTTGAAAACTTCACTATACTAGAGAGTTTATAACTTATTGTGTGGTGATGAACAAATGAGATTCCAACCTTATTTATAGGACCTTAGGGGCCTTATAAGAAACTTCTAAAAATGAAACTTTTAGGCTTAAGATATTTACATGATGAGAAAAAAAAAATCTATTTTTTTTTACAGACTTAGAGAAGCCTCATGAAAGTGCACGAGGGCTTTACCATATTATAGAGAATTATAGTCTTCCAACTAAGCCACTTAGTTTGACATGTTGTACAATATTGTCTCGATGGGGAAAAAAAATTTGTATGACATTCTTTTCCACCTGTTTCGTTGATGTCCTCGTCGACGGATGTACCAAATCTCTGAACGACTTTCACTATCGTTGTCATGGTTGTCGTGTGTCGTACCTTCTTTTTCTTTTTTGTGTGGTCCTTCCTAGACATGTGCATCTTCTCATCAAGATCGAAAATAAACTAGTTCACCGCATCACTTTTTTCCATGGTCTGTAACCTCCTCGGCACAGAAAGAGGTTTAAGCGGGCTATTAGGTCGTCGATCCACCTCATCTTGTAGGTGCACATATTTTTTCACATCTCCGCACATGTAATTCCTATTGCAACTTTGTTGACCCAAATGTCCACCATTATCCTTGAGCGACTCTTTTCACGATCAACTTTCTACACATGTTTCATCACCCTTGGCATAGTGAGGCTTTTTCTTTAGCCAAAACCTACTTGTTTTGCCTCGAGTGAGCTTCACCATCTTTCGGGTTGTTTGTTCCTAAACCATATCCTCCTTGTCATGGCCGTGGTCATCCCTTCGTACCGTGGGATCCTCGACAATGTGCTTCTTAACACAAATCAAGGCTATCCCCCTTTCATACGCATATCCTTGTAGCCTATGTCTCCTCTCAGCTTGCGACATGCTTCTTTTAACCCTTGTCCTGCTCGATAGCACGATCCACCTTCTTTCACAAAAGTTTTTCTCGGAAAACTTTTTTGTACTATCCTCGGTCTCGCTCGGAAGATCTTCCTTTATCTTGAGCACCCAAAAGTAGGTCGTCTCCCATTTGTTACCCTTCTTGAGCTTCATGACAGGGATATCTTTCCACTTTGATGGCTCACTTCGTGCAATTCTCTCCATGCACGACGAACCCTCCTCCATAGAGTCGACGACTTCCAAGTATAGCATTAGAACCGTCTTCGTTGTGATTAAGACATCAATGCCAAGTATCATATTGAAGTCGTCCAACGACGTTGTAAAATTGGCAATACCTGACCAATGTCCTACCTCTACACAAACTTTCTTGGCTACCCCCTCCACGAGATGAGCCTCTGAATTAACCGTTTGCACCTTGCTTGAATTTTTTTCCAACGCTAGACCCAAGCGACGGACCTCCTCATTCGAGATGAACTTATGATTGGCTATCGTATCCAGCAACGCTCGTGTGCTCATGTCATTGTTCACCACATTAACGTACATGAGCTTCCTATTTTTAGTCTTCGATACAACATGCTTGGCCTTAATGGCGTTGAGTAGGCGCAACGCTCCTATGTATGCTCCCACTTCGTACTTCTCTTCCTCTATTGACATGTTTGTTCCTTTTCTGGCAATTTCGAGCATAGTGATTCTCTCCACATATGAAGCATTAAATTATCCACTCGCCCTGAACCTTTTCACACTTCTTTCCTTCAAATGGCATTAGGAGAGCTCTCATTCTCTCTTCAACCATTTTTTTGGTGGTCTTTGGCTTGGACTTGGCATTGTTGTCATTCCACCTACACTCGACGAGCCTCTCGATTGCTGTCACGACGACGTTCAAGTCCTGCACCCTCTGCCGTTGTGATTCTTGATCCACTTACTGTAGAAGTCTATCAAGAAAGAAGAATAATTGATCCTCGTCTTGCATGCCAGATATCACAAGCATCAAATGTGTGAACTTCATAATGTATTCTTTGACCATCCCGATGCGCTTCAGTTGCCGCAAGCTTCTTATCATCGTGAATTCAACATTTTCGTGTAGAATTAAGACTTGATTTTCTTCTTGAGATCCTCCCAAGTCTCAATCAAGCACAAACCATTCTATTTTTCTATGTACCTACGACACCACCACAACATGACATCATTGGTAAGGTGAAGTGAAGTAGTGTTTACCTTCTCGACCTCATCCTCGATATGCAACGCCTCCACTTTCCACAAAAAGTTCTCCATTGGTATCCTGCACCCCATTGAAGAATTTTGGTTCGGTGTCACGATCCTCACCCGGTGTGAGGGTATGAGTATGTGGATACGTCCGGCCTACGCCGCAGCATCGGTGGTAAAACGTTGTCTAGGTCAACAATACTATCTAAATATCTCACACAATATATATAATGTACCTGTCAATGATATCTTAACTCAAATGGAGGACAATATGATAATATGATAATCAATACTCAATCACAATATCAACTAAAGAATGATAATGGCATGATATGGAATAGAAGAATAGAGTCACATGTCACAATACAATCCAAATCCAAGTATATAAGTCTAGCCTCAACACAAAAGTCTCAAATATACATAACATGCCAAAATGTCTAATCTGTAATCATATCCAATACAATAATGAAATAGCTAAAGTCTCATCGACAGCTGGCACTAGATCGTTCTACTCTATGGGTGCAATCTCAGACGGCTCGCCATACTGTGACTTGTAGTAAGTGGGGCACAGATCCTCTAACCAATCATCTAAAAAATATATTCTGTCAGGATTGGAGTCTGAAAGTAGTTCCAAATACATGGTAGAGAATATATGACAAGTAATATAAAAGAATACAAGATACACAAGTAACTAGGGAATGAAGATATAGCTGAAACAGACAAATAAATACAATAGGAACTGGAAAGATAAATACATGCAATATGGAATGAACTGTAAGTTAGAGAAAATAGAATATTGTCTATGTGATTTAGAGCCCAAGTTCGTTATGTGATTGGCTTGGGTTGTACATGATTATTCTATGGTAACTCGATTGTACGCGAGGTGTATAATCGACATACAATGATTACGCTAAGAGATTTGATCACATAACCCACTTCTACTTTTCCGTCCTAACCAATACTCATTGGATCCAATCATGACACGTTACACACATGATTATAATATAAGCACATGAGATAGTGTGAGCACATGAATAAACATGAGCACAAGAATATCCGATGAACATGATAGAATACATGTGTAAGGAGTACCCGTTGCACACGGTAAATGGGATAAATCTCCTGACATGATCCATATAGTACCAATCCGTGTAACAATGTGTCAGAATCAAGTATAACAGTTCTAGAACAAGTGATATATACACTATCATGTAATAAAAGCTAACAGAGAGACGTACTCGCCTGTGGTCCTGATCAAATGGTATAACTCGGTGTCCGAGTTGATATCACACCGAACTATATATGAATATCATGTCATTTGGGTGTAATAAAGTGATAAACATGTTAAAATATGCTAGGATATGATTTCTAGGCCATACTAGTCAAACTAGGCCAAATTAGGCCAATACCTTGGTTTAGGGTCATACCTAGCTTCTAGGTTAGTTTCAAGTCTAAACTAGTAAATGCTAGGTTGTGGTTAGGTTTCTAGGTCCATAACTTGTTGGTGTTAACTACACTAGCTAAGGTATCTATATATAGACTAGCTAATAATATTATCAGTTATAATTATTATTAGTAAAACCTTAGCTTATCAACACTCACCAATATTTTCCTTGATATCTAAACTAATCACCTACACTACATCACTAACACTTAGTATAAGGCTATATACCTCAATAACAATCCATTACCTTAGCTAGGATTACTTAGTGTCTAACCCCTCTTGACACTCATATTCTAGTATCATAGATATCTTCATAATACCTCAACATTGGTGTCTCAATATCTCACTCTTAACACTACACTTACCACTTCACAATGATCCAACACTAACCAACCTATGTTACCTTATTGTTCACTGAGCTACACTAGCACTTCTCCTTTCCAGTTATACACATCAACTGCTACATTCCTTGAGTGTCTGGTGTCATGACCCGCACCCGAAATAAGGACACGAGTACGTGGGTACGTCCAGCCTACGCCGCAGCATCGACGGTAGAACGCTGTCTAGGTCAACAATACTATCTATCACATTTCACAAATATATACAACCTGTCAATAATATCGCAACCCCCTAAGGAGGACAAGATAAATATAAAAATAATGTCTAAACCAATACTTAATCACAATAAAACTAAAGGAAGATAATGACACGATATCAAATAGAAGAATGGAATAACTGTAACTACCATATTTCCAGCATAAGAATATTTTTGTTATTTTGTATTATTATAAATATTGTGTATATTTTATTTATTTATATTGGCCATATTTTGACGGTAGTAATTGGTCCCTTGGCTAGAGTTCTAATAGATTCAGTCTCGGGTGTTATTAGACGATCGACCTAAATATCAAAGTAGCAATAGTAAGTTATTTATTGTACAAGTGCATACAAAAAAAATAATTACCAAGCTCCTTACATATGCGCTCAACCAAGAAGAAAAATGGTGTCTCATTTCTTGTTATACTTCTTCGTCTGTTATGTAGGGTCTAACCGACCTTAACTCATCATTATATGTGTTAAAAAACAACGAAGCAACAGCTGATTAGTAGCATAATAGTAGCTTATACTATTACATTGAGATGACGTAAACGTGGACGTATTAATTACTTACCCCTCTAGCTTCTCCACTTCATCCTCGTCGCAATTGAGTAATATATACAACTGAGCAGCCCTTAGCTCGTCGTCATTCAAATATCTCTTCTTCATTTTCTCCGAAGGCTTTTCGGACGCATTGAATACTTTGAGTATTGCATCATTAGATTCCTGATATCCGTCGTCGTTTCTCGGAGCTCTGGTTCTATTAGTAGCAGCATGAGGTTTGAAATATGTCGAGCAAAAGTTTATAATCTCCTCGAGAACATAAGCTTCATTAATAGAGCCCTCAACCCGTGCCTTATTTTTTACCTTTCTCTTTAGGTGATTCAGATGCCGCTCAAAGGGGTACATCCACCGATAACCGACAAGACCACCAACACGTGCCTTATAGGAAGGATGAATTGACAAATGCTCCATAGAGTCGAAGAATCCTGGAGGAAATACCTTCTCGAGCTTGTATAGTATTACCGCAATGTCATTCTCTTGCTTTTCTAGACGATCGACGAGCAACTTATTAGAACAAAGATCTTTGAAGAATATACTGAGCTCTGTCAATGGATCCTAAATGACCTGCGGTAAGAATTTTCGAAATGCAATCGGAATTAACCTCTCCATGAATACGTGACAATCGTGGCTCTTCATACCCGCCAGTTTGTTCTCCTTGAGGTCGACACATCTTCTCAAGTTCGACACGTACCCGTCTGAAAATTTTAGACCCTGAATTCACCTACAAAATCTTCCTTTATCATCCTTCTCCAGTGAGAAAACTGACTTAGGCTGCTTTAACTTTTTATTCCCCTCCTCTATCAAATGCTAGAAAACTGACGTCTACATATTTCTTCTAAGTCCAACCTGGCCTTCAGATTGTCTTTCGTCTTCCCTTTTACATCCATTACAGTATTAATTATGTTATCAAACACATTCTTCTCGATATGCATGACATCAATGTTATGTCTGATCAGATTGGTGCTCCAATATGGCAGATCCCAGAATATACTCATTTTCGTCCAATTATGGGTGCGACCAAATCTGTCACACTTGTACCCCTTAGCAGGCTCTTCGATAGCACTTGGTAAATCTTTCACCTCTTTCCATATAGTGTATCCGGGCTACCTTGGCGGTGGATGGGCCTTCTCCACAACGCTCGCACGAAAAGCATTCCTGTTCCTCTGGTACGGATGATTCTTCGACAGAAATTGTCGATGAAAATCGAAAAAAAATGACATGCCTCCGTGTTTCAAACGGAAAGCCTTAGTACGGTCCATGCAATACGGACATGAGAGACGCCCATGAGTGCTCCATCCCGATAACATTCCATAGGTCGAAAAGTCGTTGATGGTCCACATAAGTGCTGCCCTTATATGAAAATTTTGCTTTCTGGAAATATCGTACGTGTTGGCACCTACTTCCCACAGCTGATTCAACTCATCTATCAAAGGCTGTAAATATACATCGATGTTCCTCTTCGGATTGTTCGGACCCGGAATAATAACGGTTAGGAACATATACGGAGTCTTCATGCACATCCAAGGCGGTAGATTGTACGGAGTGACGATCACAGGCCAACACGAATACTGGGAGCCCAAAAGTCTGAATGTGATACAACCGTCAGAGAAGAGCCCCAATATGACATTACGCAGATCCGAAGCAAAATCTGGATACTCTCGATCAGATTGCTTCCATGCTTCTCCATCAGATGGATGATCCAATACTCCTTCGATCTGTTTTTGCCTGTGCCAACTCATATTTTCTGCAGTCTCCTTCACCATAAACAACCTCTGCAACCGCGACGTCAAAGGCAAGTAGTGCATCAAATCGGTAGGCTTCTTTGCACCGACAGACTTTTCTCTTCCAGTAGCCTGTAGCGATCAGCACCACAGAATCTGCACGCATCTTCATCCTTGTCGTCTTTATAGTACAACATGCACCAGTTGCGACATGCATCAATTTTTTCGTATCCCATCCAGAGCGATCTCACCATCCTCTTAGATCGGTAGAAGTCTTTAGGCAACTTTGCATCCTCTGGTAAAATCTCTATAATCAAATCCATCATTCGGTTATAGCATTCTTGAGACATGTTAAAATCGGACTTGATGCTCAACAATCATGTAACTGTAACGACCCGCTCCGCTCAACCCGGAGGGCCAATTCAAACGGCACAAGTGTAGCTATTCAACCCGCCTTGCTCAGCGAGATGGCTCGTTCGATGCAAAGGCTTTCATGCTGGGACCTTCAATGGAGTCAGACTTAGGCTATCAGAGGCGCGTCCGGAGTCTCGCTCGACCGATGCGATACATCGCTAAGGTGGGTGGCCCCGGTGAACCTGTCTCTACTTAGCTGCACACTAAGAAAATGAATGTTACATGCTAGTTTACGGGCGATAACCTTTGCATGCTAATAAAAGAGATGAACGCACATAGCTAAGGGGATAACCCCGCCTTATCATCATATAGAACATGGAGATTTTACTTGCTATTTGCATAGTCGAGATAGCTGGGTTGGGATATAGTAATTTCTTCATATATGCTGTAAAGTAGTGTGAGTTCATACTGAGGCGTTGCATCGCACGGAACATGACACGGGACGGAGTAAAATCATGTTGCATGCATAGACGAGGAAGGCTATCAAGTAGTCGTTCCAAGTCAGGAAATGGAAGGAAATGAATGTACTCGGGATATGCAGATCGCCGAGGCAGTCTCTAATCAGAGAGCTGCGTAAAGAAGAAAAGATAGATCCGAGTGTAGTCCTCGGCAAGGATTGATCCGAGTGTAGTCCTCGGCAAAGATAGATCCGAGTGTAGTCCTCGGCTAGGATTGGAAGTTGGGGGAGTAGTTGCATGGTCACGGACAACTGGTTGCGCACCAGGTAGAGAGTCCTCGACACGATTGCTGAGGCATCCGAATCGTGTCGGCCCGGGAGGACGGAGTGCCAGTGTAGTCCTGGCGATACGCTAGCTGATGACTAGCGGGCGAGAGTGAGGCATCCAGCAAGGCTTGCTACCGACCTGGATGGGCGTCGACTCGTTAGACGGCTTGGAGGCCCAGCAAGGCTAGCAACCGAACTGGGGAGGCGGCCGTCCATCGAAGATATTGTCCAATATGGCTAACAGAGCCAGTGACCTTCATATAGATAAGTCATGTTTGCATAGCGGCTATCCGCACTGAGAAAAGGAGAAACTGGGAGGAGTGTGTTTGCACGACATTATGCATAATTAGAATGGATGCATGGTATTACACATAGTTCTAGTAAAATGGGTCATATGAGGCAGAGGCACGGCATAATACTTGGGTTTTATAGCTGCTTCTTGTTATTTCGTAGATAACTGTTTATATTACTGCATATGACAGGGAAGGCCGAATGGTAAGAAAAGGTAAGCTGAACTCAATTGTTCATGAATATGACACTCTTGAGCTGACACGGAGATTACTTTCTTTATATTGCCATGTAACTGATCCTAAGGCAAAAGAATAGAAAGACAACGAAACTAGTCGGTGCACATAACTAATGAACGTGCTTGTTTTGTGGCGTGGGCGAGAGGCCTCCCCACCAGTGCATTCAATGTACTGATACCCAACCAGTCTGCATGCAGGGTGCAGGGGGAACTCGTACGGATTCGGAGATCGCTATCGCAATGAGGCGCCGGACCGCACTTGGCGTCTTGGAGCGTGGCGCACGGACCTGGAGCTCGCATATACGGGACATAATGTATGGGAACATCATCATCCAGATCATTTGTGTTGGTTCTAAGCCTAGGGCGTATTCAATGTAATCAGAGAGAGAGAGCATGAGCGACTTGTAATCTCGGCTTAGCGCCGCTTGTAATCTTTACTTCATATCAATAAAGAGCTTGATTTGGATTCAATACTTGTGTTCATTTTATATTTCCGCTATGACGACTCTGTGAACTAGTTATCAACGGCCGTTTCGGTATTTGCCTTGCGCGGGCGCAACCCCAGGCTCGCGCGGCATCGTCTCTCGATGGAAACGTACGTCCCGCGGGAGCGCTGGCGCGGTGATTCGTGCCTAGCGGGGACGGCCGATTCCTGCGGGAGATCGGGGCGTGACAGTAACAACCTCCAACGGTGAATGCTCTTCACAATCAGGATATAATTGAGTCCTTGCATTCTCCAGCAACTCCATAAACTTCGCAGCATCGGTAATCGGTGTCTCCTCAGCTGCATCTTGATTGTCCGGATCGAAACTAGGCCCCGCCGTATCAAAAATCATGTTCACCCACCCGTCATCGTAAGCAGCATGGTCGTGGACATCTATATACGGCTCCACATAAGGATCTGACTCTGATGCTAAAGACACAAGTTCTCCGTGCGCGGTCCACTGATAGTAGTTCGGCGTGAAATCCTTCGAGTACAAATAATTTGTGACTTCCACTTCTGGATGATATTTTAAGTTGTAATATTTTACACAAGGACACTTAATTTTGGTACCGTCCATGTACTGAGGGAACGCCTTGGCGAACTGCAGGAACTGCTGTACACCCTCAATGAATTCATCCCGCACACCGCACATGTCATCAGAATGATGGTTGTACATCCACAAACGATGATGCAGATAGTAATTCATATCCATTTCTACAAACTTCTGCAAAAATGAATAGACAGCATTCAAGTATATACTCATCGTTAAATACAGTACATGCACTGATACTCCTAGTCCTAGCATATATACTCATCGTTAAAGACAGTGTGGTTCTCTGGAGGAAGGTAAGAACTGCTCTAACTTTATACACAATGCCCTCTGTGACAGTTTGTGTCCTATAAATCAAATTACTACGAAGACTTAAGTCATTTTTGTTGTCAAATTTTACACCCTTTGTGAAATATTACTACCTTAACTAACACAAGACTCTAGACATTACACCTGTGCATATGAACTCACACATCAGGTTTTGCGTACATTGCACTTGTGTGAAATATTACTACCCTTTGTGAAATATTACTACATAAACTACTACTTAATTCTCTAGTTCCCAAACTGATACTTCAACTAGTCCTAGTACCTCAATTTCTCACACAGGCTTTGCGTACATTGTACCTGTGTATATGAACTCACACATCAGGTTTTTAACTCCCCTAATATTTGACAGTGCACAAGGGTGCATTGCCACTCCTCCCTCATTGCTTGGCCTTTAGTCAGGCACTGCCTGTAATAGCCCTACATGTTCACCGATACACATTCTAATGCAAGGTTCGCTGACATAAACCATGAACTCACTTAACTAACACTCAAAATGATAATCACCCACACACAAGTTAACACAAGGACACTACTAACTGGTCTCATGCCTTCTCACTGATACAGTCACCAACTCCCTATCTTACTTATACACTTGTATCAGTCTCATCATCTATTGTAACACCAAAGGAAGTAGTATACTCTTCCACTCTACTGCCCGATACTTCCTCCTAATGTTTGCAGTCACTCATATCCCTCAACGCTCCAACCTAGTTCAACTAGGGAGTATACTTTCCCCCTTGGTCATACCTGAAATACCCCATATATAACTGCTATTTTTCCCTCACTGATACTCCATACAAACTTATACATTGATTGTAAGTTGCACTCTCATTACTACTGCAATATTCTGCAGTACCACTCCAAACAGCAACTGTTTTTAATGTACAAAGCAGTAGCTTCCCACTATTTCCCCCCATCTGAACACTTGCTGTAGCATACATCCAAGGCTGAACCCCACTCTTAAACACCCACACCTGTGCAACATACACCTACCAAAGCACTCTATCCACAATACTGTTGGATACATAATGCACACCCTTAACACTCCTTGTAGTGTCAAGTGAGAACCCCTACTGCCTGCCATCTCTTGGCCTGAGCACAGGCTCTTGCTTATGCAATTTATGTACATTCTCCTTACCATCTCACTGATGTTATTGCTCCTGATTTGAGCACCCTCTCATTCTCATACAGAACCCGACCTCCATACCTGATGATGGTGGCATATACCTTCAACATAGGCCATCCCCAGCTCATACTCCTTTAATACACCACTGCCCTCACTCTTCTCTGTGCTGAAACCACAGCACAGACACCAAGCCATACACTCGAGCAAGTCCACCCTTACTCTCCACACATACAACTTTTGACTCATGTATCATCACCCTAGCATGAAACAAGTACTCTTCTCTGTGTGTGTGTCGTGTCTGTGTTAGTGTTATGCCGTGTCCTGTGAGAGAGAGAGAGAGAGAGAGAGAGAGAGAAGAGAGAGAGAGAGAGAAGAGAGAGAGGGTTTACTTAGAGGAGGAGGAGGAGGAGGAGGGGGACGCCGGAGTAGGCCGCTGTGGAGGATGCCGGAGTGTGCAGTTCGCTGAAGAGGGGGGGGGGGGGGAGAGGGGGGACGGGTTTTGAAAAATTGGGGGATTTCGACAGAAGGGGGAGAACCGAAACCTATATTGAAAAGTTAGCGACGTTTAGTGACGTAAACTAATGACGTCGCTAAATTTTTTTTAGCGACATTTTCGAGGTCGCTGCAAACGTCGCTAAATATCTAAAAGATCAACGTCGCTAAATAAGTCGCTAAACGTCACTAAATAATAAAACTCAGCGACGTTTAGCGACCTTAAATAAGCTTATAGCGACTATTCTTCTAAAAAAATGAATTACAGTCGCTAAACGTCGCTAAATATCGCCAAACAACGACTTATAGCGACGTTAAAATTTAGAGTCGCTGAGATCTTTAATATTAGCGACGTCTTACTCTGACGTCGCTAACAACGTCGCTATTTCTTCATATTTTGGTAGTGTCTTGACACGATGATACACAGATTGGTATTGACATTTGATCTTCAGTCATGAGATGTTACCTTGACTCATCGCAATGGTATCGTATAGTGCTCCTTGTTTAGTATTGGATAACATTGGTTAACATTGGATACATTGGCTATTAACGTGTCATGGTTGGATCCATCGTATCAGTCGGGATGGGAAAAGTACTAGCTAGATATGTGATCAAGAACTACTGACAAGTAGTATAAATCATCGGCTACTAGATAATCATGCACTTCACGTATGATTGAGCTAGTTTTTCTAGTATAAATTATTGAATCTCCTAAGCTGATCATATATCCAAATAGTATTTCAAAACACTTAGTATAGTTGCAGTTCTTTATTTTCAGTTCATAGTTTATATTGCTTTATATCTGATATTGTAGTTCATTTCATTTCATATATGCATTGACTATATCATATTGCTTACATTGACCCTCTCTCTCTTTACTATTGCCATTGCATCAGTTATTGATTTCTCATTGTATATAGCATTCTCTATTTTACTATATTATAGTCTTTGTCAATTAATTGGAACTACTATTGGGTTGTACTCGTTCCATCCTGACTGTATATATTTTTTTAGACGACGACTTAGAGGACTGGTGTCCCACGTACCACGGACCACAGGAGGGGATAACAACCATGGGCCTTGGAACTCAGGAGTGATTATCGGGAAGTATAGCCGGAATCACTAGTTATCCTAATTAGTTTTTATTAGCATTGGTACCTGATTTGTTTTCGATTTATATTGAGACTTGATTGTTGTTGTTATTATTTGATATTGTTGATGTTTAGACTTTATAGTTATATTAGACTCTTTGATATCTTATCGTGCTTTAGATTTGTGGTTGAGTATTTATCATTATTATCATATTGTTCTCTTTCTTGGAGTTGAGATATCATTGACAGGTTATATATTACTATGTGAGATTGATAGTTAGTTGACCTAGACAACGTTCTACCGCTGATGCTGCGACGTAGGCTGGACGTACCCACGTACTCGTGCCCCTTTACCTGGTGCGAGTCGTGACATATTTTTGTGGTGGCCCATGCAGGTCAGGCTTCACAACTAGTACGATGTCGTGGTAGTGCAATGACTTAGTTGTACTACTATGAACTATTGAATCTTGCATCATCGTCAGTCTTTCGCCCATGGACAGCTATGATGCCTGCAGCTCTGTCACGCTACGCTCTATCGACGCTCTAAGATCAGCTGTCATATCCTTGAGCTCCACGATGCTGCACTCGAGCATATCAAATCGTTTGATGAGCGTCGCATCATCCGCCTGCGACTGGGACAGGGGCTGCTCCTCCATCCTTCGCAGCAAGTCGTCACGGAGAGACGTAATCTGACGGTCAACGGTCTCCTGGACTTGGGCCGACGCCTGCGAGGACTGTAGGGAATGCGCACTTGCCGTGGAGGCCCTAGATGATTGCGTCACAACAAGGGCACCAGAGGATCCCGTACCGTAGTACGTACCCCTCTGGCGACCACTAGCGGCGGTCACCCACAACTCGTCCGCCGACAGAGTTGGAGAGGGCTGCGAGAAAGTACCAGCCTCTCCCACTGTAGGTGCACTAGCAGTCGCCCGCTCACGCAGCCTAGGATACTCGGCCTAGAAAATTTTGGATACTCAATAATTGCTAATGTGTCTAAGGTACTTAATACTAACTACATGGATATTTATTTGCATATTTTCTAAGTTATATTAAAATTAACACAAAATAAAGTAATACTTACAAAGGTCTGCGAGGCCCTCTCATCAATGAGATTCCCGCCCTTTCGATGGGTGGCCAGGAAGACGGTCACCATGTTGGCATCCTCACCCCTCTGTACTTGTTAAAAATATATTATTCAGTACTAAAATTAAATATTTTATCCTACTACCATTTTATCGTACTTGCATTAAAATAATATATCTGAAATAAAAAATATACCAAACGACAAAAATGTTTCGTCATCGAAATCGAGCCACCACACCCCTTTGCTGTCTTCTGCCTAGCCGCCTTGGCCTTCTCAGACCTTTCCTTGTACCTCGGATCGTCGAATCTAGCCCTCATCGCAGTCCACTGCTCAGGCGTAATCCAACCTTGGATCGGTTTTCCTTCGCGATCACAAGCCTTCTGGTCATCCAGAGCATCATGGATCAGCTTGGCGACAACGGTAGGAAATATCTGCTCGATCAATTCGGCTCGGTGTGGTGGATAGAAATACGTTTGCTACAAGAAGTAATTTAGTAAGTTATATAATATGCATAAATTAGATGATTGATATAATATACTTTTACCTTGAAGTACGCAAACCTGAACGCCTTCCTCTCATCCGGAGCATCAGAGTAGTTGATCCAAGGGCCACCATAGTTGTACCTCAGAAAATGGCCCAGTCGTCTCTGTACCGACGAGGGACGATATCTATACAGAGATAATTATTTTTTATCTAAAAAGTAAATATATGATGAATAAAAAATACACGATATATATGATGCTAAACTAACTAATTGACTTACTTTATACCATCGGCCTAAATCTTCGTCCTCGTCTCATCCGGAGGTGCACATGGAGGATCTAGCTGATGTTGGGATGACGTCGGCTCAACCTCCGTCATATGCTCATCTGTCTCCATGGTTCCATCAGCAGGAGGAATGCTGGACGAGGGAGTAGTCTCAGACCTGGAACTACTCATCCCAGGAGTGCTGCCACGTAATGTCATCGCAGTCGGAGATGTGACTGGTCGATATACTGGAGTACTTTGCGACGAGGATCCAGAACCAACAGTAGGCAGTACCGGAGGAGCACTCCGTCTACCTCGGGACCTGCCGAATGCTCCACGTCATCCTGTCATACTTGATAACAACATATGATGATAGAACAAATAAACAAATATATAGTACATTCTACAGTCAAAATATTATGCATATCTTACATCATTAATAGAATTGCACAATAAATAACTAGTAATATCACAAGTCTAAATGGATAGTATATTCTACAGTCAAAATATAATATATGTCTTCGTCACAATAGTACATTCTACAGTCAAAATATAGTACATTCTATAGGCAAAATATTTTATTTTCAATCATCTTCAGAAAATTTATCTTATTCGCCTTCCTCGTCCTCCTCTTCCACTTCCTTCTCATCTTCACTTTCATCTACTTTATCTTCATCTTTGTCTTCCTTTTTGGATAATTTTACCTCTTCTACATTATTAGTAGTATAATGAGTAACTTTCGTTGAGTCCACATCTATAATATTTGTTACAAGAGGAAGCTCGTCCTCCTAATAAGCTATTTTGTCAACGTCAAAGGTATTTCTAGCTTTAGTCTTGTATACTGCCCACCAATCCGACCTTACTGTCCCCTGTCTAGGATAAGTTATGAAGTACACAAGCTGAGCCTGACTTGATAGGATAAATGGTTCGTAGCCTTGATATCTACGCTTGTAGTTTATATCCACAAGACCATGCTTGTTAATTTTCCAACCTTGATCTTGAATCGGATCGAACCATTCACACTTGAATAACACGATCTTAGCAGGTTCTATGCCATAATTATATGTCAACTCTACAATCTCTCGTAAGATGCCAAAGAAATCATTGTCTGGATCGACGTCTTTGTAGTTCAAAAATTTGATACACAAATAGCTGTTTTTCGTGGAATCAAGATCCAGAAAGCTGTCTCTGATCGAAGTATTTGTTGACTTGAACCTAAACCCATTCACACAGTAACTTGGCCATATTTTGACAGCAGTAATTGGTCCCTTGGCTAGAGTTCTAATAGATTCAGTCTCGGATGTTATTAGACGATCGACCTAAATACCAAAGTAGCGATAGTAAGTTATTTATTGTGCAAGTGCATACAGAAAAAGTAATTACCGAGCTCCTTATATATGCGCTCAACCAAGAATTAAAAATAATATCTCATTTCTTGTTCTACTTCTTCATCTGTTATGTAGGGTCTAACCGACCTCAGCTCATCATTATATGTGCTGAAAAACAACGAAGTAACCGCTGATTAGTAGCATAATATTAGCTTATACTATTACATTGAGATAACGTAAACGTGGACGTATTAATTACTTAACCCTCTAGTTTCTCCACTTCATCCTCGTCGCAGTTGAGTAATATATACAACTGAGTAGCCCTTAGCTCGTCGTCATTCAAATATCTCTTCTTTATTTTTTCCGAAGGCTTTTCGGACGCATTGAATACTTTCAGTATTGCATGATTAGATTCCTGATATCCGTCATCGTTTCTCGGAGCTCTCGTTCTATTAGTAGCAACATGAGATTTGAAATACATCGAGCAAAAGTTTATAATCTTCTCGAGAACATAAGCTTCACAAATAGAGCCCTCAATTCGTGCCTTATTTTTACCTTTCTCTTTAGGTGATTCATATGTCGTTCGAACGGGTACATCCACCAATAACCGACAGGACCACCAACACGTGCCTCATAGGAAAGATGAATTAGCAAATGCTCCATGGAGTCAAAGAATCCAGGAGGAAATACCTTCTCGAGCTTGCACAGTGTTACCACAATGTCCTTCTCTTGCTTTTCTAGATGATCGACGAGCAACTTAGTGGAGCAAAGATATCTAAAGAATATGCCGAGCTCTGTAAATGGATCCCTAATGACCTACGGTAAAAATTCCTGAAATACAATCGAAATTAACCTCTCAATGAATACGTGACAATCGTGGCTCTTCATACCCGCCAGTTTATTCTCCTTGAGGTCGATGCATCTTCTCAAGTTCGACACGTACCCGTCTGAAAATTTTAGACCCTGAATTCACCTACAAAGTCTTCCTTTATCCTCCTTCTCCAGTGAGAAAATTGACTTAGGCTGCTTTAACTTTCCATTCCCCTCATCTATCAAATGCAACGTCTACATATTTCTTCTAAGTCCAACCTGGCCTTCGGATTATCTTTTATCTTCCCCTTTACCTCCATTACAGTATTAATTATGTTATCAAATACATTCTTCTCGATATACATGACATCAAGGTTATGTATGATCAAATTGGTGCTCCAATATGGCAGATCCCAGAATATACTCCTCTTCGTCCAGTTATGGGTGCGACCAAATCCGTCACACTTGTACCCCTTAGCAGGCTCTTCGATAGCACTTGGTAAATCTTGTATCTCTTCCCATATCGTGTATCCAGACCAACTTGGCGGTGGATTGGACTTCTCCACAACGTCCGTATGAAAATTACTCCTGTTCCTCCGGTACGGATGATCCTTCGGCAAAAAATGTCGATGGCAATCGAAGAAGCACGGTTTGCCTCCGTGTTTTAAACGGAAAGCCTTAGTACGGTCCTTGCAATACAGACATGGGAGACGACCATGAGTGCTCCATCCCGATAATATTTTATAGGCCAGAAAGTCGTTGATGGTCCACATAAGTGCTACCCTCATCTGAAAATTCTGCTTTCTAAAAATATCGTACGTGTTGGCACCTACTTCCCACAGCTGATTCAACTCATCTATCAAAGGCTGTAAATACACATCGATGTTCCTCTTCGGATTGTTCGGACCCGGGATAATAACGGTTAGGAACATATACGGAGTCTTCATGCACATCCAAGGCGGTAGATTATACGAAGTGACGATCACAGGCCAACACGAATACTGAGAGCCCGAAAGTCCGAATGGGGTAAAACCGTCGGAGGAGAGCCCCAATCTAACATTACGCGGATCCGAAGCAAAATCTGGATACTCTCGATCAAAGTAATTCTATGCTTCTCCGTCGGATGGATGATCCAATACTCCTTCGATCTGTTTTTGCCTGTGCCAACTCTTGTTTTCTGCAGTCTCCTTCACCATAAACAACCTCTGCAACCGCGGCGTCAAAGGCAAGTAGTGTATCAAATCGGTAGGCTTCCTTGCACCAACAGACTTTCCTCTACTAGTGGCCTTGTAGCGATCAACATCACAGAATCTGCACGCATCTTCATCCTTATCGTCTTTATAGTACAATATGCACCCGTTGTGACATGCATCAATTTTCTCGTATCCCATCCAGAGCGATCTCACCATCCTCTTAGATCAGTAGAAGTCTTTAGGCAACTTTGCACCCTCTGGCAAGATCTCTATAGTCAAATCCATCAGTCGGTTATAGCATTCTTGCGACATATTAAAATCGGACTTGATGCTCAACAATATTGTAACCACCTCCAACGGTGAATGATACTCACAACCAGGATATAATGGAGTCCTTGCACTCTCCAGCAACTCCATGAACTTCGCAGCATCGGCATTCGGTGCCTCCTCAGCTGTATTATGATTGTCCGGATCGAAACTAGTTCTTGTCGCATCAAAAACCATGTTCACCTATCCGTCGTCGTAAGCAGCATGGTCATGGACATCCATATACAGCTCCACATAAGGCTCCGACTCTGATGCTAAAGACACAAGTTCTTCGTGCGCGGTCCACTGATAGTAATTCGGCGTGAAACCTTCGAGTACAAATGATATGTGACTTTCACTTCTGGATGATATTTCAAGTTACGATATCTCACACACGGACACTTAATTTTGGTACCGTCCATATACCGAGGGAACGCCTTGGCGAACTGGAGGAACTGTTGTACACCCTCAATGAATTTATTCCACACACCGCACATATCATCAGGATGACGATGTACATCCATGAACGATGACGCAAATTATAATTCATATCCATTTCTAGATACTTCTGCAAAGATGAATAGACATCGTTTAAGTATATACTCATGTGAATATTTGGTAGTGTATATTATCCAAATGACACTCACTCCAGATATGCAAAGATGAATAAACATCGTTCAAGAAAATAGTTTAAATTATAGTACATGCACTGGTACTCTAGTCCTAGCATTGATACTCAGATATACCCAATTATGTTATACACCTACTCTTCTACACATATATAAGAATACTCAGGAATACAGTACATGCACTGATACACCTAGTCCTAGCAATGATACTTCTTCGTTCATCTCTGTATCCTGGATATTCATATTGCAATATTGCAGTGTATCAGTGAGTGTCAACTCTGTATCCTGGATATCCACACTTGACATTTATTTAGGCCATGACTTTCTAATTGAAAAGTCAAGTCATGGATATCCAGTGTCAATTTTTTTGGGTCCATGATATATAGTTGACACTCACTGATACACTCCCGGATATCCACACTTGACATGTATGCGTGTGTCCGTGTCCGATAAAATGCTTACAACCTTATCCTCGATATCGTGTCCTAATCTTTCATATCCATGTGTCCTATAATTTTACCATACGTATCATGGAGGGGACTATACAACAATTATTCGAAGGAAACCATATGAATTATATTGAATATATAAATATAGATTACAAATCAACCCGAAAAGAGTCATTCTATGGTAGGCAATCATATGATGGACCCTGATGTCTACAAGTTTTGGTTGTGTTTCTAATTTACTGTATGTATGAGTATGTTTTTGTAGATTTGCAGTTGGATGTAAAAGGTTGTCGTGATATTTATGCATCTTTTGACAAGTACTGTGAAGTAGAGCGGCTTGAAGGAGATAACAAGTACCATGCAAAACAACATGGTCTTCAGGTTAGTTTAGCCATTTACATAGGTCGTATCTGATGCATATTTTAGTAAATCTTGAAATATTGCATACTGCGTTGTCTTAAAAAGACTTGTCGTTTCTTTTGGGAAGATTATTTTGATGATCTTGCACAATTGCGAAACTTTGGGTTTGGTTAAACATATATTTATGAGGACAAGTCTTTCATTAGTGTGTGTAATATTATAGTTTGCCTGGTAGAGTTGTACAACACTATAAAAATTCATGACTTTAATCTTTTTAGGGGCAAGCCATGGCTATCTTGCTACATTTGGTTAGGGTTTGGTAAACATATAGTTATGAGGACAATGCTTTCATTAGAGTGTAAAATTATAGTTTGCTTGGTAGAGTTGTACAACACTATAAAATTTTATGACTTCGTTAATCTCCTTTAGGGGCAAGCCATAGCGATCTTTTGCCATATTTGGTTAGATTTCGTTGACATCTGTTTACAAATTGATTTTATCTTTGGTTGATTTAGAGTGGATTGGACTTGGATTCGTGGAACTGGATCCATATTTTGGTCTTAAGGTTGGGTTGATTCATATCTATTACTAATCAACTTTTATCTAATATCATGTAATCGACCAGTGAATAATAATTAATACATGCTTAATGCCGTCAATGTGAATGAAGATTTTGAAAGCAAGTTAAGGAATGAAGAACAATTATTTCATAGTTCTACTAGAATGGTAATTTTGAACATGGAATACCACATTCGATGTCACACTCTTAAAATAAACATCTAAAAATCGCATGCAGTTCCTATTTTGCTTCTCAAAATCCCTTTATGTCTTAAATGAATCTTCACTAGATCCAAATATTGATCAAGATCCAAACTTTGTGAAGATCTATCTTATGGGCACAAATATGACAAGGAGATAAGGGATTAAGGATATGACATCAAATTTAGTGTGTGTCCTTTTTGTGATCGACATGGATGACACCAACTTCGGCATCTTTGTGCTTTCTAGGTGACAAGGTAAGGAGGGACCATGTTGTTTCTTACTTATATTCAACAACTGATACATGCCATGGAGGAGGGGGAGAGCCAGACAGTATTGTACAAGTCAATGCCATAAGGAAAGAGAGTGAGATAGGGTTAGGGTTTACCTATCCTAATCCTAACTCGGACACACACACACATATTTCATATCCATATATCTGTGTCAGGGTTTGCCTGTGACAGTGTCTGTGTCATGTCTGTGTTAGTATGTGTGTGTCATGTGTGTGTCAGTATCATATCGTATCTGAATCTGTGAGAGAGAGAGAGAGAGAGAGAGAGAGAGAGAGACGGTTAGGGTTTACCTAGAGGAGGAGGAGGAGGAGGAGAAGCCCGAGGTCATCGGAGGGAAGGAGCCACGCCGAAAGGGAGGAGCCGTGCGGGAGGGGGGCACTCGCGGTGTGGGGAGCCGGAGTAGGGGGCTGTGGGGGAGCTGGTAGAGGGGGTAGGGATGGGGGACGCCGGAGTAGGGGGGCTGTGGAGGACGCCGGGGGGGTGTACTTCACCGGAGAGGGGGGGTTTCGAAAATTTGGGGGAGGAGTTCGACAGAATAGGGGAAAATAAAATCCTGAAACCTATATTAAATTTTTTAGCAATGTTTAGCAACGTCTATTTATGACATCGCTAATAAAAAAATTTAGCGACGTCATAAATTGATGTCGCTAAACGTCGCTAATTCAAAAGTTTGCAACGTTATAGACGTCGCTCAGAACGTCGCTAAAAATCGAAAAAATCAACGTCGCTAAATACGTCGCTAAAGGTCGCTAAATCAAAAAACTCAGCGACGTTTAGCGACCTAAAAGAAGCTTATAGCGACTATTCTTTTAAAAAATTGAAGTACAGTTGCTAAACGTCGCTATGTGTCGCCAACAACGATGTATAGCGACGTTTATTTGTGGAGTCGCTTAGGTCTTTAATATTAGCGATATTTTATTATGACGTCACTAAAAACGTCGCTATTTCATCAATTTTTGGTAGTGTTCTTCCTATGGGTAGTCCTTAGCCATGGAAGGGTTCCTAATGGTCAATTGCAAGAATTATAGTCTAAATTAAAGGGTAATTCAGAATTATACCTATTGGGAGATGGATTCCCAATGAATTACTCAAATGGACAAAATTAGGACACAAGCTCCTAGCTAACACCTCCTTCAAATGCTCATTGCAATCCAAGATTCTATGCTCTTTAGATGATGAAAATGGAAGAAAATGATAGTGATTTGAGAGAAATTTGGTGGAGGAATGTGTCAATTTGGGGAAGAACACAATTGGGGATCTAAAATGAGTGGATTATGAAGAGTAGAGAGAGAAACTTCCCCCTTAAATATGTTCGGCTACTATTCTTCCTCTCTAAACAACACACAATGTCCAATATGGCCGGCCCCTATTCTTCCTCTCCAAGCAACACAATGTCCAATATGCCCTTATTAATTATTCATGAAGGATATTTAATTAGGAAGGCTAATTATGGAAGCTTCTAGCCTAATAAATTTTTTATTTAATCTCCTAATTAATGAAGATGAATGAGTCTATTGGGCCTAGTCCAAATGGTTGGGTTCATGAGTCATGTCAAGTCTAATTAGGTCCACTAGTGTCAAGTCCAAATAATAGTCTAATTCACTAATCAATAAATATTTTATATATATATATATATATATATATATATATATATATATATATATATATATATATATATATAATGCAAAATTACAAAACTACCCATATCTAGAAATGTGGTAGTGACACTTGGGGATCTTCCTTCTCGATGCCTCCCTAGTAGCAGGTCCACCATTTGCTACGGCCTTTTCTAAAATGACAGATCTGGTCTTGAGTTCTCCGCAATTCTCAACCAAAGTCTTTCTCTCCTCGTAGCATCTGACCTTCCTGCACAAGTCCTCAATTTCCACACGTTCTGCCTTGATCTCATCCTTAAAGTGGAGATAAGATCTTTTGGATTTGCTTTCGAAATATTATAATGGACTAAGAAATGTCACTCTCTAGCCCAACGTAGAACTCCTCTAACATTGCGTTCCTTTTCTTCATGAAGCCCATGCGCATCCCTATGTCCCTCGAATCTGTCTCCAAGATATCCATGTGTTATGCAAGACAGCAAGGGTACGCTCCATTGTAGGCTTCTTGCTCTTGTTCCTCTTATTAGTCTTCGCGTTTCTCTGCTTAGACGACTTGGACCTCTCCTGAATGTTCTTGGATGTCGAGATGGCACCAACCGACCTTTTCTCTGATACCACTTATCACAGACTTAGTATTTTGACTACACCTCGCTTAATGCGATACACAAACTTTCTTCTCGTAGACTCGTACAAGTCTTCCTCAAACGTTTAGCAATATTACTAAGACGAGAATGAGAATAATATGGAACAAAATAGAGAGAAATTGGAATGTGAAACTCCTAGAAGAAAAAAAAACTTTAACTTCAAAATGACTCCACTATATTCTAGAAAATTCTAAAATCTTCCAACTAAACCTCCTAGTCGTGCATGTGTAGAAGCATAGAAAAATCCAAATCCATGCAAGCCGCATGCATACAAAAAGTTAAAAGCATCTATGCGACACCAAATCAAGACTGCATCTATGCGACATAGGCAACATGCCTAAAAGTATGCGACATGGAGCCTAGGTGCATACAAGCTTGCCACATGCTGCCACTTCTGTCAGTCACCGCATTAATGACATTGACAACATTTATTACTCTGAGTGCCTCATATTCGGTACAGACGTCAGCGCTTACGTCAACAACATTATTACTTTTGTCAGATACAACTGTGCACTGTCACGTGTTCTTACACGATAAGCCTTCATAATGCGTAGTCTTCCTGTAGCATAGCCTTTATGCGACATAGCCTTCATGTGACATAGTCTTCACACGGCTTAATTTTCATGCGTCTTAGTCTTCATGCGACGGACACTTCATGCGGCAGTGTTCCCAGAGAGTCTCCATGCGACATAATCATTCTGTTGTAACCAACAAGGGATCCTTAACAACTAGTACAGGCCACGTGTCAAGTTAACCAAGTCATGCACGCAACGGGTGTAAACTGCTCAGATCACATGGGTACGAGCCAAGATCTCATCAACAACCTATCCTAGCTAATGCCACGTGGCAGCTGGACCGTGACATGTGTGCACGGTTACAACTGCATCATGTTGAGAATACCATGCGACAGCCCAAAATCATGCGCGCATAGGCTGAAAATGGTGATATGCGTGCGCATGGCCATTCGGTGTAAATGGCTATAAATAGCAGGGACATGTGCTTCCCAAGACACGTACGGTGAGACGTATACATAAACTTAAGAGCCTAGTTGATGTCTATCGTGCCAGTGAGCCAGAGACCTTGCAACCCCCTTCGTCGATCGATCATCAACGTAGTAAATGAGTTAGTTGCAGTACTCGATCTCCATCGTCACACTTTTCCATAATCAATTATACTTAAATTTTCTGTTTAGGAATTATTTGTATTTTTTTAAGTTTGTTATACGAAAGAAAGTTTAGTATCAACTCTCTTTGGCAAATGACAAACAGCATGAAATACAAAGATCATCGACGGTTATACTAATCGTGATATAATTTATAATGAACCAGCTAATTAGTGCACCCATTTTTTTTTGAGATGTCCGACGTAACGTTCGAGACTTTGTGCACACTGCGTTGTATGCCTTTTGGGACCACTGCTCCCGACTCTCACCAAATAAATAGAAGTAATAATACGTCCCTATGACTCGATCCACCGTTCTTCCGTCACTCAGTCAGAGTCTTATATTTCTCTCCGGTAACCACAATGGTCACTCGAGTTCGGTAATAGTTCACCCATTCTTATTTGAGGTTCATCTAGAGACATGCATCATTGTCTTCTATTATACTAGGCTAACAATTTGTAAGTTGGTCATTTGGTGATCATTGAAACCGCTTCTAGCTAGCATCTTCAAGGACGTAGTGCGGCGTCCCTAATCACTAATAGTAGTTCACTAATGACATCTGTATAAGCAGAATATTAAGAATGCCAACTAAGACGTAATGGTTCCAACTTACAAGAAACAATTCATGCTCATACTTAATAACGACATCGTCTCTCGGTTTGAGCTTTGAATTGCCGGACGCGAAAATCGTTTCGGAATTTGTAACGACTCTAATTTGCTCCTTCCTGTTCTGCCAAATGTTGTACTACAACTATGGCTATGTACTAAAGAAAGGAGAGGCGAGAAAAAAGAAATGGTCTTCGTAGTGGTATTATACAGTCCATTTCTTAGCTGTATGCTTCTCAAAACATAAAGATTTTGATAATTTTTGCAAATTTACAGCACAATTTCTCTCTCAAATGTATATTTGGTCCAATGCTGCAAGTTTATTTACGAGAGGAGTCTTGATGCAGAGAAGTATAACTACTTTCTTTGTTGGATACAAGAATGATTAGGAACAACATATTTTTGATTATTTTAGGACTGTCAAATTTTTTATATTTTTGTACGTATTCATGGCTATCAAAAATTTAGCAGTCTATATAAATCAAAACCACCAAAAAATTTATAGTACTAAAATAACAAGGATCGCAATTTTTTTTTTTTTTTTTTTTAACAATCATAGTTGCACTTTAAGTTTTTTTTTTTTAACAAATGTTAAGGATATTAAAAAAATTATTAGAGGACAACACATTTTTTGACAGTTCTAAGACTGTCAACATTATGATAGTCCTGTGCGTATCCATGACTATCAAAATTTTAAAAGTTCTGAAAAATAGGACTAACGAAATTTTGCCCGTCCATATATAAACAGGACCATCAAAATTTTGCTCAACTTCTCAAAACTTAAGATTTGATAATTATTGCAAATTCACTGTACAATTTGTCTTTAAATGTACTTTTGGTCCAATGCTGCAAAGTTAATTTACAATGCAAAGAAGTATAACTACTTTCTTTGTCTGATACAAGAATGATTAGGGATAACATACTTTTGACAGTTTTAGAATTGTAAAAATTATGATAATCCTGTACATATCTTTGACCGCCAAAATTTTAGCAGTCCATATAAAATCAAAATCACCAAATTTTTACAATCCTAAAATAACTACATTTCAAAATTTTATTTTTTCTAACAAATATTAAAGGTACTAAAAAAAACTATTAGAGGTCAACATACTTTTAATAGCCATAGGACTGTCAAAATGTATCTATGACTATCAAAAATTTGAAAAAAAAATAGGACCAGATAATATTTTGTCCGTCCATATGAAATCAGAATCATCGAAATTTTGACGGACTGTAATTTTCTTTTTTCTTTTTTTACGCTCAGAGATATACGAATTGACAAAAGTGTGTTCCATCTGTAGTGTCCTTATCATTCATCTATTTTAAAAATTTCTTGTGCAACAAAAATTTAATATTTTCTTGTTTCCGTACTGCTCTCCTCCGAATCATTGTCTGTCTTTCCTTTTAAACACTCCTTACACGACCGCATTCTCCGTCCGAAAATGCCGTCGGCGAAGAAGGAGCGGAAGCGCCTCTCCGGTGGCTGCGGCTTCATCGGCCTCTTCCACCGACGTAGCTCCGTAGCCACGTCGGCCCAGGCCAGCCCCCCGCCCAGACGGCCTAACGGGTCGGCGGACTACGCCGCCATCGTGCTCCGACCCGCCAGCGCCCCGGTCGTCACGAAGGACCCCGAGGCGCTGGCGGGACCCGTTAAGCCGGGGGCTAATCGGAGCTCCGATAGGGATCCCGAAGGTCGGGTCGCGGGCTATGCGGGTGCCGGTCCGGAGGAGGTTAAGGAGGCGGGGGACGAGGAGTTCAGGAAGGGGAGGTTCGCGGAGGCGTTGGCTCTGTACGAACGGGCGATCGCGTCGGACCCGGACAGGGCTTCCTACCGGAGCAACAAGGCCGCGGCGTTGGCGGGTTTGGGCCGGTTGCTCGAGGCGGTGGCGGAGTGCGAGGAGGCCGTCAGGCTCGATCCGGATTACTGCAGAGCGCACAATCGACTTGCCGGCCTTTTCTTCAGGTATTACACGGACCTCTCTTGTTCTGGAAATAATTTACACGCACATATTCTATATTTTTTTTATTTATCACACGGTCCTCCGTAAAATTGTTATTATACTAGCCACACTTGAAACATAAGATCTGTATAGTTATTTTTAAAATAAAAAGATTAGGTATGTAGGGTCGTGACATGTTGGTTATGATGGAAGACTTTCGTGAGAATGAATACGACTCGAATCCTCCCTTGGAAACTTAATTCTTAATCCGGTAGAAAGAATATATCAAAAAAAAAAAAAAAAAAATTCGTGTAATAAACATAAAATATAGATAAATAATCCTATAAAAATGAAGCATCAAAATAATAATTTGGATTACTGCTACATTATTTTGGACATTCCATTTGACGTCTCAATAAAGTTGGTGAGAGGTCGAAAACGAAATTTTCTCTCGCCGGGAATAAAAAATGCATACATGAGGTTGGAGAACCAAATTTGGTCTCTCCATTGGAATGGTAAATTTGAAATTTGAGACATCAAAATGGCAGTCATGTCGTTTGATTTGATGTATGAAAAACAACACATGGTTCGAACCGTCGAAAGGTAAATTTGAGACATCAAAATGACATGTTATTTGATTTGATGCCCCCCACCCACCCAACCTAATCTCATTTGATGTCTCCGTCCTGTCAATTGTTTTGTAAAAGTTTGCTTATACACCTAGTCAATCTTATTATTAATTTTTTTTGAGAATATTTAAAATTATAGAAAATTTACTACAAAAAAAATATGTTGGAATAAATTAAACAAAATGAAACAAGTTTTAAAAAATTAGGAGAAAAGAAACGTTGATGGCGGAAAACTTGAGACGTGAAAATTCTGTCATCATAATTGACGGAAAAATGGATTGGTGAAAATTTCGCCAACTAAAAATGACTCCCTCTCTCTTCCTCTCATGCATTGACTCTTATGCATTCAATTGACCATATCAACCCTTCCATGCATTTATGAACCCATCTACCCATTAAATCAACCCCAACTGAACCCACCCATTAAATCAACACCCATTTTTCCGCCATCTTTGTTGGCGGCATTTTGCCATGGAGGCTTTTCCGCCATCCTTGTTGGCGGCATTTTACTTGGCGATTTTTTCGTTATTTTTGTTGACGGAACGTTTCGTCTCTTCTAATTTATTCAAATTTATTTCGTTTTAGGTAATTTATTCAAATTTATTTTCGTTGTAGTAAATTTTCTGTTAAAATTATATATATTTGTATATTACAATGTGTAGGTAACTAATTACCAAATTCTATTTGGTACCTGAGTATCAAATCAACTAAAATTTCAGCACCAAGACGGAAGGGAAAATCAACCGAACCTCATCAAATTTTGTTCTGTGGAATATCATTTTTTTTGTCACCATTTTCTTGACAAAATTCTATTAAGACATGGGAGGAACATTTTGCTTGCAGACTAGGTGCAGTTGAGAAAGCGATCGATCACTACAAGCTAGCACAGAAGGAAGCCAAACCTAGCGACATTTCTCAAGCAGAAGAACTCCAGAGCCATTTTGGCAAGTGCAACGAAGCTCGTTGGCTCAGGGACTGGCAAACCATTCTGACTGAGTCGCGGTCTGCTGTTTCACTTGGTGCTGATTTGTCTCCCCAGGTGTTCATTTCACGCACTGTACTTTCAGATTATATTGCGCAATCACAGTACTAAGTACATTGTTAGCATAGTGGCGAACTCATCCCACCTCCTAAATATAGTTTGCGGTATTGGCCGATACATCAGATACATATACGATTTGGCATGTCCCAATCCGATACCGATATTGACCGATACTGACATTGTGAGTCTCTTTTCCGGTCAATTCGGCAAAAAAATTGAATAAAAAAGATCTATCAGTAAGGATGTTAAAGCATAATAAGGTTGTAAAAGGATATAAAAGAAGAAAACATGTCTATCACAAGTAAATCAATCGGCAATGTTGAGTACTATAATACTATTTCGTTCTATTTCAAAACTACTAAAAACAACACATAGACTACTTAAAATTATGTCTTAATGTATAAAAAAAATTCTAAAATTTTAACAATTCATTTTCTTTCCGATGTCAAAAAATTCGATACTCCGATCCAAAACTGCCGATACCGTCGATCCCATCCCGATACTCATAGGAAGGGTCTGATACCGATTTCGATACCGATACTGCGAACCTTACTTCAAATGGTTGTTAGCTCGATTAAGAAAAAAAGGGTTCTTATAGGCAAACCTGCAAGCATTATTCTTTTTGACAAAATTAACTTCTGTTCATGAATCTAAGAATCACTGTGAGATCTTGATCACACCAGCTCTGGAATTTAAAATCAACAATCATACAGTGGGTAGCGGAATCTGTCACACACCTCATAGCAATGTATCTACAAAGTCTGATGACCATTATAGATTCATTACTGATACACAATGTCACTATCTCTTAACATTCTTTTGTGATTAGATACATTTTCTCTTAACCTCCATAAAAGTGTAGTTAAGATACACGCCATTCTCAAGTCTACACATATCATTTCCTAAAGATAATTGAAGTCCTTGCAATTTGGTCTTCATCTAGTAACCCAAATATCTTTTGATGTTTACAAAAGGTCTTTGCATGGCAAGCTGAGGCACTAATGAAGCTCCACAAGCATAACGAGGCCGAGTCAGTGCGAAAACATGCACCTAAATTCGACATCGATGCATCTACAGACGTTTTCGGTGCCACCGTGAACGGATATGTCCTCATGATCCAGGCTCAGGTTGACATGGCCTCAGGAAGGTCAGTTCAGAACTTCCAATTTCTCATTGTTTGATTTTTTTTTCCGAAACATTTAAAATTTCGGTAAAATACCTTAATTTTTTAATTGTCCGTACAAAAATTGGAAATATATATATATATATATATATATATATTTTTAAATAGTGGAGCTATATGTTAGTTTCTAAATTTTGAATGAGGACATTTGCAAAAATATTCATTGTTTGAAACTGAACAAAGTGCTCATAAGTTTACATCTCACACTAAGAGTTATACTGAAGGTTCAATGAGGCAGTTGTGGCTGCCCAAAAAGCAGCGGAGCTCGATCCCAACAACCGAGAGACCAGCGCCATGGCACGGAGAACGCGGGTGGTGGCATCAGCACTGTCGAAAGGCAACGACCTCTTCAACTCGTCAAGGTTCCAGCAGGCCTGCCTAGCCTACAGCGAAGGCCTGGACAACGATCCTCACAATGCGATCCTCCTCTGCAACAGAGCTGCGGCTCGAGCCAAACTTAGCCAGTGGGCGAAGGCTGTGGAAGACTGCAGCAGTGCCCTTAGGTTCCGCCCTTCGTATACCAAAGCTCGGCTAAGGAGAGCTGAATGCAACTCAAAGGTAAATAGAGTACTTAGTGATTCTTCATGTATTGAAATCATAGTTTGCAGTATCAACCGATACCGCTACAGTTTGACATGTCCAAATCTGATACCCGATATCGACCGATACCCGCATTGAGGGTCATTTTTTCGATCAATTTGGCAAATAAAATTGAACGACAAAGACCAATCAACAAGGGTATAAAAGCATAATAAGGTTATAAAAGCATGTAAAAAACAAAATTTTTCTATCGCATGTAAACCAATCGGTAAGGGTCACTACTATTTCATTCAATTTCAAAACTACTAGAAAATTACACTTAAAATAATTAAAAATTATGCCTAAATATATAAAATATTAATAATTTATTAATAATTATTTGTTTTCCTATACCAAAAAAAAATCTGATACTCTGATATGAAATCACTGATATTGTCGATACCGGCAATCCCGATACTCATAGGAATATTCCGATACCGATACTATGAATCTTGAATGAAACAGTACGTTTTTATTAACTCAAATTGATATGCTCTCTCTATATGTAATTAGTTGAAGAGGTGGCAAGCATCAATACAAGACTATGAGGTATTGATCAAAGAAATCCCGGGGGATAAGGATGTGGAGAAGGCGCTTTTGGAAGCTAGATCTCAGCTTCAGAAGAAGAAATTGGTATTTACCACGGACGCAGCTCACTCCTGAAGCTGTTTGACTACTAATGAACTGGTATGTTAACGTCATGGAAGTACCAACCGCATACTCAACCTATTCCATATATTACTATTGATACGAGTAGCATAGTTGCAAGGATTCCAGGTTCCCGAAATCTATGTTGCTCGAATAGGGACAGGATACTGCAAATAGGCATGATTAAGGACATGGACACAGGTATGGACACGATATGAATACGACACCATTTTGCTGTATCCATGCAGCATATAGCTGAAAATTAAGTTGGATTTAGAGGTTAAGACAGAAATTGTGTATCGAACTGTATTATTCTACACCGCAAAGTCTCCTATCCTATGATTTTGTGATTTTTTGTTTTGTTTTGTTTACTGTTTCTTGACTTGTCTAAACACATACTTTGCTACTACATCCAACAAGATTTTAGCTAAAATCGTAAGATACACATAATGTAGTTTCAGTTGCGACAGTATTGAACAATTTACTGGAATTCCTAGGGAAGCTTAATGCAGTGGCACAAGTATGATAAGATGAATAGTACAAATCATACATATACACAATTGATAACACTGCATACTAGTACCAGATTGGTAGTACTGTTGGACTTCTTGACATTTCATTATCTTCAATTATTGTGACACCAAAATATTTTAGTTGTGAAAATCCTTATTTTTAAGGTGCTGAAGAAGTAGTATTGCTGAATTTAGACAACATTATCTCATGCAGCCATATATTTCCTCATTTTGGTGGACATTAATACCTCCAAAGGCTAAATTACCATAATAACATCCCAACTATAGCGTTCGAAAGTTTTTGGCACCTTAGTTTTTCACTGTTCGATTTTGGCACCTTAACTTCATAAATTGCTCTTTTGAAGTATCTTTCGTCAATTTTGAAACACATCGAACAACTTTAAAAATATATATGGTAACACAAGTATTTAAATTGTACTTTTATACTACAAAATATACTTTTGAAGTTGTCTCGATGTGCTACAAAATTAACGAAATGTGCTTCAAAAGAGCACTTTATGAAGTTGGGGGTGCTAAAATCGAACATTGGAAAGTTAATGTGCCAAAAACGTCATGACACTATAGTTTGGGTGCCATTAGGGTGATTTACCCTACCTCCAAATATTGGTTTAGTTATTAATACTGTCTTTAGATTCAAACTGGCTTACTTAATTGTCCTTGCATCTTATTTCAGTGACAGTGCTACTTCATTGCCGCATGTTCTTAGAGCTCGAATTCATCTCGAACTGCTGATGACCTCAGAACTTCCTCAAGACCAGGCATGGCTACTACAAACCTGCTTCATCATCCAAGTCATGTCGAGGAAATTCCGTCGGTACCCGGAAAAAAAAAATTGTAGATATGAGGGGAGGATTCTTCATGAGAGGCATTTCTGTTGGATGCATTAGCAAGCGAGGACTCATGTTTGCACTGCATGCACTCATTCCTATGCTATTAAGTGGAGAAAAATCAAGATACACGATGAGCCTGGATCACTGAATAATTCTCTGTTTTGGAGGAGGGAAGTGGCAGAGGATCCTATCAGAAAATTGGAGCCATTTTCAAAATGTAAAAGAATAGGAAAGCGGGTGATTCATACTGAAATATTAATTCTAGATGCTGACCAGTTATTTTAACTCAGGATTGTAAAGCTAACACATATTTGTTACTTTTTGGTGGAAACAAAAATGATATGAAACATGTTGAACAAATTGGACGTTAAAGGCTATGGTCTTTCCACTTATCAACGAGCTGCTTGTGTCTTGAAAATGGGCCTTTTTAAAAATGCTAATTTGGTGATTGTGTTTTCTTTAAAATAGTTTCAAAATGCTATAAGTATCTCACTAATCAGGAGTTTATGAACAAAATGACTGGAATTTGAGTTTATGTACGCTCGTGCGAGGTGGAAGTAACTTGAGTTTAATTTTTAAAACATGTTCTGTCTGCCAGTAATTTTTGTGTGTGCTCTTTATCTATATTGGATTTCGGCACGATAAGTTCCTTATTGTTAAAGCTGTATTTGGACACCAACTAGGGCCAGCCTAGGGATAAGCCAAACAAGTCGGCCGGCTTGGACAACCCTCTCTTTCTAGAACAAATCTTTCCAGGCCCTAGAAAGAGACAATATTAAGCGTGTCCAACACTTATTTAAGTCATCCTAAAGATTGTATTCTTTTCTTTCGCACAGGTTTTGTCCTGATGGATTTTTCTGGCAAAGTTTTAACGAGAGAATAGGCTTAGAGATTGTGGTCATCCAAAGGGGGAGTGTTATAACATGGGTTATTAAAGGGTTGGATTCCCACTTTGTTTTTAGTCCCACATCGATTAGGGATTAGTATTACATCTTCATTGGGTTGTATAAATAAGACCTTTGTCTCCCACTATGTGATTACACTAATAAGGGATATTCTTTTCTATTTTCTTCTTCATTCTTCTACGTTTATTCTAACATAAATAACAATTTCTCTTGAGTTCATATATATAAAACCATTGAACTTTCTATAAATTAGTATATTCTAGCATAGCTTTATAGGTAGAGTGTTTTCAATTTGTAATATTTGATTTGAACTGAAAGAAAACCTTAAACCCTAGGTCCTGCAATTTGAATGAAAATGAAGTCTGAAATGTAACAATTTCATCTTCTAATAACTAAAATTTGATTTATGATTCGTTTTGAATGGATTTTCAAAATTTCGAACTAATTTTAGGATTTCAAACATAAAAAATTCACCCACAGTCACAACGGGGATGATGTTGGGCTGGCAAAATTTTTGACAGTCCTGTCTATAGTTTGGACTGTCAAAAAGTTGGACTGTCCTGGAAAACTATGTTGTTCAATTGAACAACATATTTTATTTAGGACTGTTAAAATTTTTGACAGCCTACCAAGTGAAATTTGCTACGAGTTTATCACTTTGTATTGGAAATATAGATAGCTGTTACTTTTCTCAATGTTTCTAATTCCTAACTTCATTATCTTCCATAATATATTGAGGATTCAAAACGACTCAAAAGTGAGCCGTTTAAACCGTAAGTTTATATATCATCAATTAATTATTTTTAAAAAATTAATATTACATAAAAAGTTATTGAATTTATTTAATATGTTATACATAACACTACCTGAATTCGAACTTAGTCTGACAGGGAGAATACATTCCATCTTAATCACATGAGTTGTAAGTGACTTTTGTTTATAATTAGCGCAAACCGTTTCCATGACTCTTTATGAAAAAAAATAAATAAATAATTATAATTAAAATATAATTAAATATATAACAAATTTTAATTAAAATATAAAAAAATATATAATAAATTTTAAATTAAATATATTTAAGTGACTTTTGTTTATAATTAGAGCCAACCGTTTTCATGACTCTTTATGAAAAAAAAAACTAATTATAATTAAAATATAATCAAATATATAACTAATTTTAATTAAAATATAAAAATATATATAATAAATTTTAAATTATATATATTTAAATAATTTTATATTAATATCAGAAAAAAAATTATTTTACGTAAAACGCACGTGAATTTACTAACGCGTAGATATAGCGAGACAAGATTGATAGATCATTCACAACTGTTTTTGGAGGTTTTTTTATTTTTTATTTTTTGACACACCTCAGAGAAGATTGCATTCAGAGAGATGGATGAGTAATTGGATGACTTATTAGCTTGATCACCATCCTCTCTAGTTTGACAGAAGAAGGCCGACGGAGGAGGTGGGACGATGGACAGCATGCACTTGTCCAGTTCCAGCTTCTCTAGTCTGACAGAAGAAGGCCTGCGAAGCTGAGGGAGCTCGTAGCACCCTACGCCTTGATTAACAACTGCCAACTCCTTGATCCCTTTTCCGACCAACGAGTTGATGAAGGTATTCAGCCGAAGAACATAGAGTCCTATGATCAAACGATGAAGCTCCAAATGGTTCCTTTGGATCAAGCACAGAAGGTTAGGAATGTCAAAAAAAATTTGGCAGTCCAACTAATTGGAAGGACTGTCATTTGACAGTCCTAAAAAAATATCTTTTCTAGGATTGTCAATTTTTTTGATCTTTTATGATTGTCAAATCGACAGTCCTGACTATAGACATGACAAACTTTTGAAAGACCATCATCGTCTCCGTCGGGACTGTGGACGAATTTTCCAAGTTCAAAACTTTAAAATTTTAACCCAAATTAATTATAAACCAAAATTTACCCTATTTTATATTACTAAGATGGAGGAGGAATAAGTTTAGGATTTTCAATTGGAGGAGGTGAAGAAGAAGGAAAATGATTTTAAAGACAGAGACTAAAAATTAGAATGAATAAGTTCGGAAGATTTTTTTTTTTGGCCAGCCCTTAGTACATTTTTTGCTGTCATGAATAAAAGTTTTTCGAAACTAGATTAATATCAAGTAATAGACTGTTCTAAGTAACTTTTGTAGTGCCTTTAATATTTCATAATGCTTTGCCTACAACCAAATGTTTACAACCTCTCTACAACCGTCACGTGGCTGGTCTCTATTGAGGGAGAGACAAAAAATGTGTGGCCGGATGGAACCCATACAACAGGAGGGTTAGAGGGAGGTGGGACTGGATGTGATCCATATGTATTGGGAGTGGAGGGTTAGAGAGGAGGTGAGGCCGGTTGTAAAAAAAAATGGTAAGCATTTGGTTGTAAACTTAGCTTTATTGTTAGTAATTATCTAAAAAAAACATGATAAATTAAAAAAAATGCTACAGTTACAATCAAATGTTTACAATTTTTTTTATAGCCTGTCACGTGGTCGGCTTCTATTTTGATACGGAAAAAAGAGATGTAACCGGATGAAATTTATATCGCAGAAGGTTAGAGAAAAGATAAGGCCGGATGGGACCCATATGTTTTGTGGGAGAGGGAGGGAGTTGTAAGAAGGTTGTAAAGCTTGGTATAATTCCAGCACATTCATGAACGTCCGGACACTCGTCATCAACTCATTTATTCATCATTAATACATACATCTCCTCCTCCGCCGATCATCACCATCCATTCCATCGTCGCCACATCACTACAAAAATAATAACAATTATTCCAATTACATATGCATAATACAAAGTCCCAACATTTAATAAACCCCAGATCCCCTCCGCCCGCCGCTGCCGGCCGCAGCCAACCTCTCCGCCCCCGTCTCCTCCGCCGGGCACACGTCCCTCGCGGCGTAGAGCCGGTACGGGGACGTGTCCGTCGCCAGCCACTGCTCCACGGTGAACTGCCGCTGCGCGCACCCCATGTGGGGCCCCGTCGTGGTGACCTCCACGTAGTTGCAGTACCACCCGTGGTGGGGCCCGCTCCCGTCGGAGGTCAGGTTCATCCAGCACGGTGGGCCGGAGCCCAAGCAGGGCCCCCTCCCGCTGAACACGTCGAGGTTGCCCCTCTCGTAGTAGTCGTGGCCCGGCCCCATCAGCCCACCCCACGACTCCAGGTCCGTTATCAGCACCCCGTACCCGTCCGCCCCCGCCAGCGCCAGGCTGATGATCGAGTCCGTGCCGCCCTTCCATATCGTGCCGGTGCGGATGTACACAGTGTACACGCAGTTGTCGTCGCCGTCGCCGTCGCTGCTTCCTTTGCTATCGACTAATTTCTGATTTTTTTCGTACATAATAATGGATTAAACTAATTAGCACTACAAAATAATAACTATATACGAACCATAACTTACATAAACAAATAACACTGAAAAAATGGATGAGGAGTGGATTACTTTTAGAGTGAAGTTGGTGGTGGTGGAGGAGGAAACGGTAGCTAAAGAGAGGAGGAGGAAGAGGAGGAGGAGGTGTAGAAAGGTTGTGTTGACATTGTTCTCCATTTTTGGTTTTTTGGTGATAGGTGTTCAAGAGTTCTGAGGAGATTATAAAGAAGTTATGTGGGGACATGGAGTCACCATCAAATTACAAATGTGGATGTTGTTAATTAGTGTTAGAATGGAATTATCAATGTACACGTTGGTGGGATTAATTAGTTGGGGAGGGGATATGCTGTGGGGAGTTTTCTAGAGGGGTTTGGTCAATATGTGATGATGTGTGCATATGTTATTCATGAGATGGAGTGCAGAAAATTGCATATACAATAATAATAAAAAAGTTAATTATCAAAATGGTACATGAAGAATATAGTGTTTGTCATTTTGGTGATCGAATTTTTTTTTTTTTGTCGAAATGGTACATGTGTTTTGCATTTTGGCTCAATTAGAACCTGAAGTAAATTGCTATATTTTGGATAAAAATCGATAAAAAGGGACATGTGATGGTCATGTGCCCTATTTTTAATAGTTATTTTGTCAAAATTTTGGTTTTGGACTACTATTTTTAACTATTTTCATCCAAATAATTTTCTTCGAACACTAATATTCTTCTGAAAATGATAGTCCAAAACCAAAAACTTGACAAAAGAACCATTAAAAATAGGTCACGTGAACATCGCATGTCCATTTTATCGATTTTCATCCAAAAACACCAACGAAATTTACTTCAGGCACTAATTGAGCGAAAATACAAAGCTTATGCACCATTTCGGCCAAAAAAAAGTTCGATCACCAAAATGGCAAATACTACATTCTTTATGTACCATTTCGACAATTAACTCATAAAAAAAATACTAATATTACACAGGTGATAAAAATGTGTCAAAATAATTTTTTTTTGTAACAAATCGTCATTACTATTTGCAGTTTGGTCGCAATTTTCTTTAATTTGAATAATATTATACTGTTGGAGATGAAAATGACCTTCCTATACAGTGCGGAAGCAATATGATAGAGATGACCTTCCTACACACAGTGTGGAAGCAAGCAGAAGCTTGTTGGATTGAAAGTGAGCTATCACGCTTAAAGCGGAAGCAATAGAAAAGAAAAATACATAACACCAGAGAATTAACGAGGTTCGACAATGTGCCTACGTCATCGAACAACTATAGTTCTTTTCTTTCTCCACTAAGAATAGTGGGATTAAAAATTACAATCTCTCTCTTGGATTTACTCAAGAGGCTCACAAACTCTCATACAAAAGTATGGACCCTGAGGAAGAAGCACCGCCCGGATGAACACCACTAGCAAGGAGCACCAAGAGCACAAGCAAGGATCACCCAAACATCTCCCAAACCTCCTCCTTATATAGACTCATGGAAGGAAGAAGCTTCCCCTCCAAAATTCGTTTCATCCAAGATTCATTAACCTTGGGAACTCCAAAAGCCATTAGACTTACTCCAAGGTGAATGAACCTTGGGAACAACAACAACCCTCTCCTCAAATTAAGGAGGGACTATTTATCAATTTCTTCCTTCCCGACTTAAATGGAAGGCTCCGTCATACCAGCTGCACTTCTGCAAAAAATATGCTTGCCTTTCGGTAAAGACTTTGTCATTATGTTTGAGCCGTTTTCATTGGTATGAATCTTCTCGATTTGAAGTTGCTTGGATTCCACCACGTTACAAATCAAATTATATCTCACATCAATATGCTTTGACCTTGAGTGGAAACTCGAATTTTTGCTCAAATGGATAGCACTCTGGCTATCGCAATAAAGAATGTATTCTCGTTGTTCTTGGCCCAACTCCTGTAGGAATATTTTCATCCACAGTAGTTCTTTGCATGCTTCTGTAGCTGCAATATATTCTGCTTCTGTAGTTGATAGAGTGACACACTTCTGTAACTTTGACTGCCAAGAAAATGCTCCCCATGAAAGAGTAATTAAATAACCTGAAGTAGATTTTCTGGAGTCAAGATCTCCGGCCATATCTACATCTGTGTACCCGATCAACTCGGACTTGTCGTTTCCAAAACATAATCTCATTTTGGAAGTACCTCTGAGATATCTCAAAATCTACTTCACCGTTTTCCAATGCTCTTTATCTGGATTGGATAAGAATCTACTAACGACAACAAATGCATGTGCTATATCAGGTCTGGTGCACACCATCATATACATAAGACTACCAACTATTGAGACATATGGCACCGATGCTATCTCTTCCTTATCTTTGTTGTTTTAGGACACTGCCTTGAGCTGAGCAAAAAATGATTAGCAAGTTGAGTTGCTACTGGTTTTGCCTTGTCCAAGTTGAACTTCTTCAACACCTTCTCGATATAGCGCTCTTGTGATAACCACAGCTTCCCATTCTTTCGATCACGGGAGATATGTATACCGAGAATCTGCTTTGCTGGACCTAAGTCCTTCATGTAGTGCCCTGTTCCACGTAGGCACTATGTACAAGAGATATCGCTTTGCTGGCTTGAGCGAAAGCCTTCTCGGAGAGTTCTCTATCGAAACACCAGACGATTGATCTAGGTGAGTGGGCAGAAACTTTATTCTCTGATTCTTGCACACCTTAATAATGAATCTGAGTTTTTGAATGCTTGTTCTAAGAAAATAGTTTCATAAGAAGAAGGATAGAACCTGCCTCTTCATGCTAATAAGAGAACTTGTATAGCTTGTCATTGAAATGAACCTGCTTGCCTAACTAGAGAATTTTAATGCTTGTCTAAAAAAAGAGATAGAGATAGAACCATTGCCATGCTAAGTTAAAGATATAAATGTTGCATTCTTAGCTACACGGATACCGCTATCGAACGAACTTCTGCCGTGCTAATAGACATGAGAAATAGATGTTCATATGTTTCCATTGTATATGCTAAAGAAAGAGTAGAACTGCATACTTAGCTAAAGAGATAGAGAACTATTTCCATGCTTGCTTGCTTAAGTAGAGATTGTTATATGTTTTCATAGAAGTTATCAAAATGCTTGAACGGTATTAGAGAAATGGCAGCCAGTCTGCATAAGAGATAGAAATGGCGGCATGTCCGTACAAAGACAGAGACAGAGACAGAGAGAGAAGAGTTTGAATTTATGCTTGTTATTGAACTGATGCATCTATATAGAGTTTATCTGATAGAGTTGCATTCATGTATTGGTCTTAGACAACTTGTGCACAAGGATCATCCCACGATCGATTTTTTGGGGCGCTGGGGACCGTTCGCCCTGGGGGGATTAGAGGAATACCTGAGGCAAAGAAGTTCTCACGATCAGGGTTTATTCATGTCTATTAGATAGCTGGTTCACGTGTCAAAGCAGTTATGTATATGAGCGAGTATACCTAGGATTCAGCCTTCTTGCATACCTAAATGTTTGATGCAGAGACGGATAGAGAAAGAGAGAACCTTATACATATATATATTTATGCAAATTTTTGCTAACTTGTATGTCTGCTGCAGGGATAACCGCTTGACGAAAGGGTAAGAATTACCGAATAAGTGATATGCATGCTATAGAATATGCTCTTCTATATTAAATGCTTGTATAGAGAAGTCTATTTTTCATATATGCTTCCATCTCGTTCACACGATAAGATGTAACAGATGATAAGAGTAAGAGAGAGATACATAGAAAGAGATGCTAAGAAGATAGTCCACTAGATGCTTGCTAAATTCTTTAGAGAAATGATTATGATTCATGAGACACGCTGCGCACCAGAGATAGTAAATGAATCTTGCATATCGTATATGAACTGCTTGTCTTGCCTGCTTGCTTGTATATCGAACATGAACTCAGATTTCAAAGATGTTTTCGAAAAGAAGTAATATGACTCCGTTCTTGTACTGCATGTAACGAATCTAGGTAAAACTAGAAAGATCACTAGTAATGTAATATTTTTCCACATGCTTACTTAGTGTTGGTTTCAGAAAATATTGCTTCTGTTCGTTGATTTTAGACTCACCAGTATTTTCTCCAAAGTGCTGGCCCACCAACAGTTTGCGTATTCTCAGGTGTTGGATCATCGAGGAAGCGATAACCGTGCCTCATCCCCAAGACTCAGAAATCTAGAGTCGATGTCTTGAGCCGTATCGAGATTGCTTTGAGCTGCTTTTGTATAGAGGGACATAATGTATGAAATGGTGTTATTGTAATCGAGAGAAAAAGAGCTTGAGCGAACTGTAATCTCGGCCAAGCACCGCTTGTAACACATCTTGATTATCAATAAAGATGTTATTTTCATATGCCATTGTGTTCTTGACTTTTTGGCAATATTGTGACGCTGCTCTCATCATGAATAGCTTACTTGCCCTTGTTCAAAGCTTTGGCCTAGTGCAAGTGCAGCTTAGGCTTGCACGACATCGTGCCCAAGCAAGGACGATCGGTTCCGTAGGGACCAAGCGAGGACGAACGGCCCCCTGCGGGACTGGGGCGTGACATAATGGTATCAGAGCTACTCGATTCTTTGTCCATTCTATTGCCTTCGACTCAGAGATGTCCTAGATATTGTGATGCAATGAATATTTCATACAATACGTCCATAGATATCCTCAAAGATGCTAGAAAAAAGTTTTATGGATTTGATTTATCGTTTGAGAATTTTGGCTTCTGATTTCTATCTGCCTGAGTAATTGTTTTTGATTGCTAGAGTTTCGATTGAGGATGGTGAGGGATGAGGACTATCGCTGCTCTGGATATCAAAAGTTTCTCCTTGAAGTTTCGAGGACGAAATTTTTTGTTAGTGGGTAAGTATGTAGTGCCCCGCTCCGCGTAGGCACTATGTACAAGAGATATCATTTTGCTGGCTCGAGCGGAAGTCTTCTCGGAGAATTTTTGATCGAAACACAAGACAATTGATCTAGGTGAGTGGGCAAAAACTTCATTCTCTGATTCTTGCACGTCTTAATAATGAATCTATTTTTTTGAATGCTTGTTCTAAGAAAATAGTTTCATAAGAAGAATGATAGAACCTGCCTCTGCATGCTAATAAGAGAACTCGTATAGCTTGTCATTGAAGTGAACCTTCTTGCCTAACTAGAGAATTTTAATGCTTGTCTAAAAAGAGTTAGAGATAGAACCATTGCCATGCTAAGTTAAAGATAAAAATATTGCATGCTTAGCTACACGAACACCGCTATCGAACAAACCGCTGCCTTGCTAATAGACAAGAGAAATAGATGTTCATATGTTTCTATTGTATATGCTAAAGAAAGAGTAGAACTGCATGCTTAGCTAAAGAGCTAGAGAACAGTTTCTATGCTTGCTTGCTTAAATAGAGATTGTTATATGTTTTCATAGAAGTTATCAAAATGCTTGAACGGTATCTGAGAAATGGCAGCCAGTCTGCATAAGAGATAGAAATGGCGGTCTGTCCGAACAGAGACAGAGACAAAGAGAGAAGATATTGAATATATGCTTGTTATTGAACTGATGCATCCATATAGAGTTTATCTGATAGAGTTATATTCATGCATTGGTCTTAGATAACTTGTGCACAAGGATCATCCCACGAACGGTTTTCTGGAGTGCTGGGGACCGTTCTGTAAGCCCCTGTTTTTTTTCAAAAATATTAAAATTAGGATTTTTCACAATTTTCTGGAATTTTCTGGGAATTTTCTGAAATTAAAATCAGGGTTTTGAATTATTACATAATTTTTAATTGATAATAAACAATATTAAAATATTATGAAAATAATATTTTTGGGTGTAAAATGAAAAACTGGACTTAGGGTAATTTTTCTGGAATTTATTGGACCCCGAACCCATTTTTAAATGCTTAAAACTATTTAATTAATTATTTATTGATTTATTAATAATAATAATAATATTATTATTATTATTATTATTACTTGTTTCTTTTATTATCCGGCCCAGCCCAGCCGCTCAGCCCAGCCCGGCCCAATTGCAAACCGGGTCGGGTCGGGTCAGACAACCCGACCCGCTGGCCGCCCGCACCCGCAACCCGGTCGACCCACTCCCCCGCGTCCCTCGCCCCGCCCAGCGTCTCCCGTCGGACCCGCCGCCCGCCTCCGCGCTGCCCGCGGCCACGCGCCCCCGCCCCCGCGCTGGCCGCCGCCTCCCTCGGCCCACGCTGCCGGCCGTTCCCCCTTTTTAAACCCCCCTCTCGTCGAGCCCCGTCAGCTATCCCCCTCCTCCGCCGCGCCTCTCCGCCGTAGCCCCACTCGCCACCGCCGTCTCCTCCCCCGCAGCACCGTCCCCAGCCACCCTCGCCACCGGACGCCGCCGCAAGCAGCGGCAAGGAACAGCTTCAGCCGCAGCAGCAGCAAGCAGCTCCCCACCGCCGCCAGCGGCCGCCCTGAGCCGCCGCTCCGCCCGTGGACGCCGCGCCGCCCCTCGGCGAGCCGTCCCTCGCCCTCGCCGGCCGCCCAGCAGCCGCCCTCCGCCGTCCACGGTCGTTTTCCTCTCGGAACCCTAACCCTAACCCTAACCCTAGTTCGATTTCTGTGTCCGACACGAGTCGGACACGAATCGACCCCGGTTTTTGGGTCCCTTCAGGTGCGTGTAACTTTCGTCTCGTAGCTCTGTTTTTGATTCCGCAAATTACGTTGTGAAGCCTGTATGACCCTCTCGGTGTCCGGATAAACTGTTCGGGGCATCGCGTCCTGTGGTGATCGCACACCGCGATCCAAAAACAGGAAAAAACCAGACCCTGTTTCACCCCGGAACTGAGTCCGCCCCGCCAAACGGGACGACTTGGTCGCGTGCGGTCTTCACAAATACGTACGCATCGTCGATACGGACGTGTGAGATTTCGTGAAAGCTGATTCGGGTGTGCGTGCACACCGGAATCAACGCGTATCCGCGGACATCGCCCCGTATTTGCCCTTTCTATAATTCGCCCTAACTTCGTGTACACTCGTCAGATCGAGACGAAACTTGCGCCATCGGACTCGTAGCGATACGTTGGTCCTGTGGGCCAAGTTTGGTTCGATTCTGAGAACGTTGACGAAATCGCGTGTCGTGGGCCCCACAGGCCCCGCTCGACGGACGATTTTGTGTTCGGCTCATCGAAATCCAAATCTGGAAGTTCCGTTGGGTTCGTATCAGCGTTCCTGACCTGTTGACACTAAGTTTGGTGAATTTGAAGACCATTGACCCGGACACATTTTTCGGTGCAAAGCGGGCCCACCGGCGGACCCCGTTTTGACCCGAAACTGCCGTTTTTGCCCTTGTCTCCATACTGGACCCAAGAACAGGCATTTCTAGCTATTTGACATCTTCTGAGCATGATGGTAATGTCTATTTCAGCTTTTGGACTCATCTCTGGAAACTTCCCCTAGAACAATTAATCGGATCCAAACAACAGGCAAGTACCTGCACTTCAAGTTTAACCTTTATATTGTGATAAATAAATTCCCTGCTTAATAGTACCATTGATGATCATATGTAGAGTTAGAACACTGGATTTCATGTCTTGAATAATATATTTCATGTCTTGCTTTTCATGTCGGGTGGGAGAATACTAGGAGGCATGTAGTTTACCTTTCCCCTTGTCGTGACTGCTAGCTGTTGGTACGCGACTGTACCATCAGCCTTATTCCTGATTGTTCCTGACTGCTAGTCGTCTATGATGGACTTATTAGCCTTATAAACCCCTACATGCCAACTATGTATTCTAAACACACAAGTTCACGCACATAGTTCCTGTCTTGTTGCAGTTCTTGTTGTCTTGTTACAGTTACATTTCCTGTCACATTTTTTTTGTTTTACTCGTATTTCTGGTTTATAGCAATTAATCATATTTTACTTCTAGTCTTGTTTTATAGCATTATTTCTCGGTTAATTTCACTATTTACTTACGCATATTCTCAACATGATGCTTAGTCAGTTATTTTCTACCTGTCATAAATATTTTCTTGTTGTGCATTGTGTACTTTGCTCCTTTCCTGACTGGATCCGTTGTTTAGGCGATGACGAGAACCTTGCCCCCACCTATTATGGACCCAATGAGACAGCAGGTGATACAGTTGCAGAGCCGGTTCCCACCCAGGAGACTACTCCTGCAGAGTAGTTAGCATTAGTTATTTGTTTTCCTTTCATCTTAGTAATCGGGTTTGTCCCCGATATAATCTATGGTCCTGTAATAAACTCTGGATCTGATTAGCATATTCTGGTTATAAAATCTTAGCATTCTTTTTCCTGCTATTTTTTCTTGCCTATTTAAATATTGGTGAATGAGCTAGATTTATTACCTGTGATCATGCCCTAGACAGCGTACTACCGCCGACACTGCGGCGTAGGCTGGACGTACCCACGCACTCGTGCCCGAATTTCCGGGTGCGGGTCGTGACACGTTTTTGTGGTGGCCCATGCAGGTCCTATCCTAAAATAGGGTAATACCCTAGGACAGGGTATGGAATAAGATTGAGGATTCTAGGAAAAGCTCATTCACAGTATAGGGTCCTTATTTCAAATTCTTGATATCTTTGCTGCTCAATTTTCCTATCGCCTTTGATTTCCAAGTATTCTATTCTGATCTTCCTATCCCTTAATCTTTCAAAATGGTCCAGACCAGGAACACAGTAGGAGGCACATCAGAACCAGCTGAGCAGAATGTGCCCGAAACTCTTGCACTTCCGCCGCCTCCATCTGTTCCGGCAGTTACTCTAGATGGGGCACAGCTACTCGGAGTGTTCCAGGGACTAGTGGAATCCCAGAAGGAACAGACTGCACTTCTGCGGACCAGCCTCTCAGAAGCTCTTAGGTCCCAGGAGTCGCCACACAAGAGGCCAGGAAGTGCCAAAGACTTCAAGAACCTTAAACCCCTGGAATTCTATGGAACTGAGGGCATTCTCTACGCCGATGAATGGATAGAGAACGTAGAGCGACTCCTGAAGACTGCTCGGGTCCCTGATGATCTCAAAGTGGAGTCCGCAAGCCTGCAACTGTTCGATATTGCTCGAACCTGGTTCAGAGATGAACCCCAACTATCTGCTCCTGACCTCACCTGGGAGGACTTCAAAAGGCTATTCAAGGAGAAATTTTATCCCGAAGTGGCTCGGGAAGCTCTCGAAAGCCAATTCGAGAGACTGGAACAAGGTAACATGTCTGTTGATGAATATACTGCTGAATTTAGCAGGTTAAGCCACTTTGTGGAGTACATGGTTCGTACCCCGGAGGACAGAGCCCGTAGATTCAAGAAGGGGCTATCTCCGGATATCCGCCTTGCTGTCACCACCAGCCGAGCTCGCACCTACGAGGAGATCTTGAGCGTGGCTCAAGGCGTCGAGAGAGATATGGGGCACAAACTGAAACGAGAAAGAGATACCGGGAATGCGGGACCCAACAAACGCCCTTTTCAACAACAACAACAGCAGAGGGCCCCGCAGCAAACCCAGCGTCCTCTTCCTCGAGCCACAGCACCCCAACACCAAGCTCAAGGATAGAATCAACGAGTTTCCACTTGTGGCTTTTGTCAAAAACAAGGTTACACCTGGCAAGTTTGTAGGAAGAGACTGGGTGCCTGTCTATATTGTGGATCAACAGAACATCAAGTGAGGGACTGCCCCACTGCTCCAAGACGCGGACAAGCTTACGTGATGACCGTGGAGAACGCGCAAACTCTGGAAGCAGCTAATGCGCGTAAGTGATTCGTAGATACCTTTCCTAGTATTGTTTAGCTCATGCCTATTGGTTCGTGACCTCAGCCCCAACCTAGTAAATTTTGAACTTGCTAAATACCTGGTATGCTTTTAAATTTGATAACTGTTTTAGAAGCTTTTGATATTATGCTTATTTTGTGCTACTCTGTGAACTTCAATAATTTGTACCCCCTTTCATCATCATCTAGCGCACTTAAATTTTACTGAACTTGACATATGCTGCTATTTTATAGCCTAGTTTTGCAAGCCTACCCTTTATCGGGCTTGTTCATGACACATGTATTATTGAGGCCTGATCAACCCCACTAATACAAGTGTCTACTCAGAATCAGTGTACTACGGTCTGATCAACCTTAGTACATTTTTGATTCGCACTTCGCACAACTACTTTACGTGGATTGAGATATATAGTTGCCTAGTATACTTGCCCCTAAATACGCCCTAGCATATCGTATCAGTTACGTAACTGTACTAATACGAGCATACGAACAATGATTACCAGAATAGAATCTCAAATCCATAACCGCCTGACAATTCCCATTAGAATTCCTTAAACGCCTTGATCCCTATACCTCTGTTCTACCACCTCGCCCTTAAACTCTTATTATTGATCCTCGTCTTCCCTTACTTCGGAAAGACAAAATCCTGTGTTTGATATAAGTTGAATTGTAGTGCTAGACATACCCCTCAGACCGGTCAAATTGATGATAACCCTTTATGACTAAGACAAGACCCTATGTGCTGTGTTTTGTGTTGCAGACTTAAGATTCAATACCATAATTTATTAAGTTTGGGACCTAGCCTTACTAGTTGTCCAGCCTTAGAGGATATGGGTAAAATTCTAAGTTGGGTAGCAACCGCAATGTCCACCTGAGAGAAACCCGTTAGACTACAATCAAGTGAGTTTGGACAGAGAGAACCCTGCCATAATTTAAATTTCGAGGACGAAATTTTATAAGTTGGGTAGATTGTAAGCCCCTGTTTTTTTTCAAAAATATTAAAATTAGAATTTTTCACAATTTTCTGGAATTTTCTGGGAATTTTCTGAAATTAAAATCAGGGTTTTGAATTATTACATGATTTTTAATTGATAATAAACAATATTAAAATATTATGAAAATAATATTTTTGGGTGTAAAATGAAAAACTGGACTTAGGATAATTTTTCTGGAATTTATTGGACCCCGAACCCATTTTTAAATGCTTAAAAACTATTTAATTAATTATTTATTGATTTATTAATAATAATATTATTATTATTATTATTATTATTATTATTATAATTATTATTATTATTATTACTTTTTTCTTTTATTATCCGGCCCAGCCCAGCCGCTCAGCCCAGCCCGGCCCAATTGCAAACCGGGTCGGGTCGGGTCAGACAACCCGACCCGCTGGCCGCCCGCACCCGCAACCCGGTCGACCCACTCCCCCGCGTCCCTCGCCCCGCCCCGCGTCTCCCGCCGGACCCGCCGCCCGCCTCCGCGCTGCCCGCGGCCACGCGCCCCCGCCCCCGCGCTGGCCGTCGCCTCCCTCGGCCCACGCTGCCGGCCGTTCCCCCTTTTTAAACCCCCCCTCTCGTCGAGCCCCGTCAGCTATCCCCCCCTCCGCCGCGCCTCTCCGCCGTAGCCCCACTCGCCACCGCCGTCTCCTCCCCCGCAGCACCGTCCCCAGCCACCCTCGCCACCGGACGCCGCCGCAGCAGCGGCAAGGAACAGCTTCAGCCGCAGCAGCAGCAAGCAGCTCCCCACCGCCGCCAGCGGCCGCCCTGAGCCGCCGCTCCGCCCGTGGACGCCGCGCCGCCCCTCGGCGAGCCGTCCTCCGCCTTCGCCGGCCGCCCAGCAGCCGCCCTCCGCCGTCCACGGTCGTTTTCCTCTCGGAACCCTAACCCTAACCCTAACCCTAGTTCGATTTCTGTGTCCGACACGAGTCGGACACGAATCGACCCCGGTTTTTGGGTCCCTTCAGGTGCGTGTAACTTTCATCTCGTAGCTCTGTTTTCGATTCCGCAAATTGCGTTGTGAAGCCTGTATGACCCTCTCGGTGTCCGGACAAACTGTTCGGGGCATCGCGTCCTGTGGTGATCGCACACCGCGATCCAAAAACAGGAAAAAACTAGACCCTGTTTCACCCCGAAACTGAGTCCGCCCCGCCAAACGGGACGACTTGGTCGCGTGCGGTCTTCACAGATACGTACGCATCGTCGATACGGACGTGTGAGATTTCGTGGAAGCTGATTCGGGTGTGCGTGCACACCGGAATCAACGCGTATCCGCGGACATCGCCCCGTATCCGCCCTTTCTACAATTCGCCCTAACTTCGTGTACACTCGTCAGATCGAGACGAAACTTGCGCCATCGGACTCGTAGCGATACGTTGGTCCTGTGGGCCAAGTTTGGTTCGATTCTGAGAACGTTGACGAAATCGCGTGTCGTGGGCCCCACAGGTCCCGCTCGACGGGCGATTTTGTGTTCGGCTCATCGGAATCCAAATCTGGAAGTTCCGTTGGGTTCGTATCAGCGTTCCTGACCTGTTGACACTAAGTTTGGTAAATTTGGAGACCATTGACCCGGACACGTTTTTTGGTGCAAAGCGGGCCCACCGGCGGACCCCGTTTTGACCCGAAACTGCCGTTTTTGCCCTTGTCTCCAAACTGGACCCAAGAACAGGCGTTTCTAGCTATTTGACATCTTCTGAGCATGATGGTAATGTCTATTTCAGCTTTTGGACTCATCTCTGGAAACTTCCCCTTGAATAATTAATCGGATCCAAACAACAGGCAAGTACCTGCACTTCAAGTTTAACCTTTATATTGTGATAAATAAATTCCCTGCTTAATAGTACCATTGATGATCATATGTAGAGTTAGAACACTGGATTTCATGTCTTGAATAATATATTTCATGTCTTGCTTTTCATGTCGGGTGGGAGAATACTAGGAGGCATGTAGTTTACCTTTCCCCTTGTCGTGACTGCTAGCTGTTGGTACGCGACTGTACCATCAGCCTTATTCCTGATTGTTCTTGACTGCTAGTCGTCTATGACGGCCTTATTAGTCTTATAAACCCCTACATGCCAACTATGTATTCTAAACACACAAGTTCACGCACATAGTTCCTGTCTTGTTGCAGTTCTTGTTGTCTTGTTACAGTTACATTTCCTGTCACATTTTTCCTGTTTTACTCGTATTTCTGGTTTATAGCAATTAATCATATTTTACTTCTAGTCTTATTTTATAGCATTATTTCTCGGTTAATTTCACTATTTACTTACGCATATTCTCAACATGATGCTTAGTCAGTTATTTTCTACCTGTCATAAATATTTTCTTGTTGTGCATTGTGTACTTTGCTCCTTTCCTGACTGGATCCGTTGTTTAGGCGATGACGAGAACCTTGCCCCCACCTATTATGGACCCTATGAGACAGCAGGTGATACAGTTGCAGAGCCGGTTCCCACCCAGGAGACTACTCCTACAGAGTAGTTAGCATTAGTTATTTGTTTTTCTTTCATCTTAGTAATCGGGTTTGTCCCCGATATAATCTATGGTTCTGTAATAAACTCTGGATCTGATTATCATATTCTGGTTATAAAATCTTAGCATTCTTTTTCCTGCTATTTTTTCTTGCCTATTTAAATATTGGTGAATGAGCTAGATTTATTACCTGTGATCATGCCCTAGACAGCGTACTACCGCCGACACTGCGGCGTAGGCTGGACGTACCCACGCACTCGTGCCCGAATTTCTGGGTGCGGGTCGTGACACGTTCGCCCTGGGGGACTAGAGGAATACCTGAGGCAAAGAAGTCCTCGCGATTAGGGGGTATTCATGTCTATTAGATAGCTGGTTCACGTGTCAAAGCAGCTATATATATGAGCGAGTATACATAGTGCAGTACTGGGCCATGTAGATTATCAACATATAGAAGGAGTATACTCAGTTCACTATCAGAGTACCTTTTGACAAAAACACAATAATCAGAAGTATCCTCTGGTATTCTTGCTCGGTCATAAAGAGATCAAAATTCTTATACCATTGGTCTGGTACCTGTTTCAGTCCATACATGCTCTTCTTTAGTCGACAGGCTAGATCTTCTTTCCCTTTGACTTTGAAACACTCTGGCTGCTCCATGTAGATTTTCTCTTCAAGCTCTCCGTGAAAGAATACAATATTCACATCTAGTTATTCAAGTTCTAGATTTAGACTTATAGTCAAGATGAGTACTACTCTGATATATGTCATCTTCACCACTGGTAATAAAATCTCTTCATAGTCAATACCTTATTTTTGACTAAAACCTTTCACAACTAGTCTCCCATTTGTTCTTGAGTTCTCTTCTTCTTTTTGGTAAATTTACCAAATTATAAGTGTGGTTCTCATGCAAGGACTTTATCTCATCTTGCATGGCTTCCATCCACTCCCCCTTTTTTCTCGTGTGTCACAACTTCTTGATAGCATTCAGGTTCTCCTGTATCTATTTGCAATACATATTATTGTGGATTGTAAAGACTGTTAGGCTTTGGTTTTCTATTTGATCTTCTCAGTTGAGGTTCTTCAGGAGCTTGCTCTTCTGGAATATGTTCTGGTACATCGGATCCATTATCATGATTGTCCTCGACATGATCATAGATTTCAGCTTTATTGTTCTTGATCGCATCCCCCCTTTGTACCCGAGGTTGAGAAACTGGATCAAGGTTGATTGGATATTCTCTAGAGATGTCTCCCTTCTAAATATCTTCAATAGTTTGATCTTCAAAGAAGACCACATCTCTGCTTCTGACAATTTTCTTATTGACAGGATCATAGAGTCTGTAGCCGAACTCTTCATCTCCATAGCCAAGAAAAATACATTCCTTTGATTTAACATCAAGCTTGGACCTCTCGTCTTTGGGAATGTGCACGAACGCTCTACACCCAAATGTCATGTCCTGACTCCGTAAAGTCGATAACTGTCCCCTAGACGTGATATCGTGCGTGCCTAGGTTGCGCAACGCACAAGGCAAGAATGTGTATTTTTGATAATTCGTTTGAAACACAGAGTATAAGTCACATTACAACAGAAATATTGAGGCGCATCATTTGAATAAAAATAAACAACTTTTTATTCATAACTTGAAATATATTACATTGATATGAAGTACATTGCTTATGACGTATCGGCTACATTGCTTGAAATAACAAAAAGAACAAACAAGCAGTCATGAATAATACTTGTTGTCCCATACATTACACCATTGGTATAGATTGATACAAAATGCCTTCAAAATGAATTGGGCTTCATCTATACTTCAAAATATGAAGAGCTTCACGTCGTCTCTTCGATCTTCAGCTTCGGCCTACTACCGTGCGCCCTCCGCATTCTCAACGCCTGAGATGTTGGGTATCAGTACGCCTACTTATACTGGTGAGTGAGACGAGCCCACTTTCCTAAACCGACAATGCTTATTAAAGGGGCACATGCATTGAATATTATCTTGCTATTGTGAACTAGAGTGAATTTATAGTTCATATCTTAGGAATATTTTGAAAGCAGTAAGATGAATATAAAACGCAGACATCGGTGATATCTTATTCGCTTGATGCGCTCGTTCCAACATTGAAACATAGAATACTTACCACCCGCACAAGACAATAAGTATGAGTACTATCATATATGCGGTCATTGGTGATATTGAAGACACCATGATGGACTATTTTAAGGCATTTCGTTGATAGTCTCTTAGTCAAGTTGTGATCCCTCTGGAGGTCCCGCAATGCCCCGCGCATTAGCATGTTCCATTATTTGCCCCTAGGTCGATTCGGTTCCGGTGCCCCGGATACTTTTTCAAGGAAACTTTAACCTTGTGCACACAAGTTGTCCATGACCATACAAATGCTTGAACAGTTTATTTATGATCTATATGCATAACACGAAGCCGATTTTAAGGAGTATTATTTATGAACTCATGAACTAATTCAATCTTTCCTCCAAGCCGCATATTCTGATTTGGTAAACCCGTAGGCACCAAATTACTCTGAGGCACCATGACAAAATTGATGATTCTAGTATCGCATTTCTTTCAACAGTTCCATGGTTTGAACCACAACTATCGGCTATGTATATGAAGCTTATGTAGTTGGTCGCGTGCATAGATGCACTCGACGATTATAGTTATCCCATGTTCTATTCCTTAGTGGTAAGCATGCATTGTGGTTAACATTTATATATTTACATTCAACCAGGCATCGTCAATATGAACGTATTCGAGGCAAGATATGTGTTTATGCGACCGAGTAGAGAAGAAGGGACCGAACCACCACCAATTAGAGAATATTCTGAGGCAAGGAGACTTGTTTCGCTACGATCAAATATCAGTTTCGCGCATTCCTGCAATGGCACCAGCATCGTGTTAGAATCCGTTCCCAATCTCTCCTAGCAAATTTCTTAGAAAATAAAAGCAGAAAAAGACGCAAAAATACTTCATCCAAATCTCGTAACAAAAACGTTCAAGAAAAGCAACAGCTGACCTGTCCAGTCGAAGGAATTCTTATATGGAGCTCACTCACCGAGACGTAGTCTACTGCATCTAGGACTTAATCCAACAGAAGCCAAACCATAAGTTGGAATAATTCTATTTTATTCGTCCGAACGGAGTCAATGCCGAAAGGTTCATTTTATATTAAGTTCAGATTTTGAGTCAAACTAGCCACAAGCCTTTACGTAGTACGTCTTCTGGTCTGAACGGGGATGGGGCACTACATAATATACCACCAAGAAAAGTTTTCTCCCATAACTTAAGAACAAGGGTCCTACCTCTGACTCGACGAATAATGAAGGGTACTTCTCCTTCATCTCCGCCTCTATTTTTCATGTCGACTCTTCAACCGAATGGTTTCGCTACTGCACGCGAACCAAGAGTACCGAACAGTTCCGTAGAACCTTTTCCTTGCGGTCCAAAATTTGCATAGGTTCCTCCGAGTATGACAAGTCTATGCTCTGCACCAAAATTTGCACAGGCTCCTCCGAGTATGACAAGTCATGCACGTACTTCCATAGTTGAGAATCGTGGAAGACATCGTGCACATTCGCTAACACCGGTGGTAGTTCAATCCGATAAGCTACCACTGCTACTCTCTCGAGAATCTCAAAGGGACCAATAAACATTGGACTTAGCTTGCCTTTGACCCTGAACCGCATTATACCACGCATCGGTGTAACCTTCAAGAATACGTGGTCCCCGACCATGAATTCTAATGGTCATCGATGGGTATCTGCATAACTCTTCTGACGACTCTGCGCGATGCAAAGTCTGTCTCGAATCATGCGGACCTTCTCGACGTTCTGTTCAACTAGTTTCGGTCCGAGTACCTGTTGCTCGCCGACTTCTTTCCAGCAAATCGATGATCAAAACTTTCTTACTTACAGTGCTTCATATGGTGCCATTTGAATGCTCAATAGATAACTATTGTTATACGCAAATTCCGCTAACGACATGTGCTTGTCCCAACTAGTTTCAAGTCTATAGCACACAGCCATAACATATCTTCAAGTATTTGTTTTACCCTCTCCGTCTGTCCATCTGTTTGAGGATGACATGCAGTAGTAAAATTCAACTTTGTTCCCATTGCAGATTATAGGCTCGTCCAAAAATGCGACAAGAATCGCCCATCTCTGTCTGAAATGATCGTGGCAGGTACCCTGTGGAGTCGAACAATTTCATCAATGTAAATCTGAACTAACCGATCGACGCTCCATGTTTCTTTGATCGCGATAAAATGTGCGTACTTGGTCAATCTATCAATAATGACCCAAATCGTATCGTTCTCCTGCGGCGTCTTCGGAAAACCGACAATGAAGTCCATTACGATATTGTCCCATTTTCACTCAGGAATAATGAGGTTCTGCAGCTCTCTGCCTGGCCGCTGATGTTCGGCCTTTACTTATGACAAGCCACACACTGTGACACAAAGGTTGCCACATCCTGCTTCATTTCATGCCACCAAAAAGTGGTGCACAAGTCCTTATACATCTAGGTGCTCCCCGGATGTAAAGAATACTTCGCATAGTTGGCTTCCGACATGATTTCTCTTTTCCGAGTTCTAGATTGTTAGGAACACGCAATCTTTCCTTCACTTGTAACATTCCACTCGCGCCTTCTACGAAGTCGGTCATCTTTTCTGTTGAAATCAGCTCGCGCATTTTCTTCAGGAATAGGTCGCCCTTCTGAGCGGACTTTATCTTTTCTCACAAACTCGGTTCAAGTTGTAGTTGAGCCAGCTGCGCCCCTTGGCCTTGAACTATGAGTTCGATGCCCATTTCCTTTAGATCCTATAGTACTCGATCGTCTATTGATAGTGAACCCACGAACTTTTGACTCAAAGCGTCCGCTACCATATTTCCTTTGCCCGGCCTATAAGCGATCATGAAGTCATAATCCTTTATGAGTTCCAACCAACTTCTTTGTCGTAAGTTCAATTCCCTTTGGGTAAAAAGGTACTTGAGGATTTTGTAATCCGTGTAGATTTTTCAAACGATACTGTAGAGGTTGTGTCGCCACAATTTCAATGCGATCACAATTGCCGCCAGTTCTAAGTCATCCGTTGGATAATTCTTCTCGTGCGCCTTCAACTGCCTCGAAGCGTAAGAGATCACCTTATCCTGTTGCATTATAACGCACCCTAAGCCGAGCCCCGATGCATTACTTTAAATCTGAAACCCTTCAGGCCCTTCCGAAAGTACAAGGATTTGAGCTGAGATGAACAGTTTCTTTAACTCCTGGACGCTAGTTTCATAGTTGTCGCTCCATATGAATGTGATTTCATTCTGGGTGAGGCGAGTCAGAGGCGATGCCAATCTAGAAATTTTTTTCACGAACCTGCGATAATAGCCAGCCAAGCCTATGAAACTTCGAATCTCGCTTGCTGACGTAGGCTGCCTCCAGTCTACTATCGCTTCAATTTTCTTTGGGTCAACCGAAACGCCTTCTGCCGAGATAACATATCGTAGGAATGAAATGCTACTCATCTAGAATTCTTACTTACTTAGTTTTGCAAACAACTGACGCTCTTGCAAGGTTTGCAACACGATCTTCAAGTGTTCCATGTTCTCTTCCCTGCTCTTTGAATATATAAGGATATCGTCGATGAACACGACCATAAATTTGTCTATGAAGGGCCGAAAGACTCTGTTCATCATATCCCTGAATGCGGCGAAGCATTCGTCAAACCTAATGGCATCACTAGGAATTCGTAATACCCGTATCTAGTTGGAAACGCTGACTTTGCCACTTCTTCAGGCTTTATCTTTAGATGGTGATAGCCCGACTGGAGATCAATCTTGGAGAACACCGTTGTTCCCTGAAGTTGATCGAACATATCGTCTATCCGAGGAAAGGGATATTGATTCCGTACCGTGGCTTTGTTTAGTTCTCGATAGTCAATGCATAGCCGCATTAATTCGTCATTCTTCTTCACGAACAGTATTGGAGAACCGTAAGGAGAAACTCTCGAAATAATGTAGCTTCGATCTAACAATTCTTATAACTTTACTTTCAGTTCTGTTAGTTCCATCTTGTATGGTGCCTTTGATATCGGTCACGTATCCGGAAAGGTGTCGATAATAAACTCTATCTCCTGATCTGGTGGTATTCCGGGTAGCTCGTCTGGAAACACATCAAGGAATTCTACCACGACATCATCCTGGGTCGCGTTTGCACCTTTCTTACGAGTGTCTCTAACAGAAGCCAAGTACCCTTCGCAGCCTGAATACATCAAGCGCCTTATCGTCACCGCCGATACTATCATTGCTGTCTTTGACATCGAACCGCACGAATACGAGAACTCTGCTTCGCCAGGTAGACGAAACACCTCCCTCTTCTCCGTACAGTCGATCGTGGCATGGCATGCACCTAACCAATCTATGCCTAGGATCATATCGTACTCCATGATGTCTAGTACAATTAGATCCAATGATAGCTTCCTTCCTCTAATACAATTAAACTTGCAAGAATGTCTATTCCCGATGGGGTACTAACACAAAGGTTCATATCTAACGATGTTGTAGCTATTTTACTTTCGTTAACAAATTCAGCAGATATAAAGCTATGCGTTGCACCTGAATCGAAAAGCACTCTAGCAGGTATATCTTTGTATAGTAATATACCTGTTACAACCGTGTCGGAAGTGAACGCTTCCTCCTGAGTCAATGCATAGACTCGGCCTTGCGCCCCTGGAAGTTTATTCTGTGGGTTCACCGCCACCGCATTCGCATCTCGTAGTATCGGTCCCCTATTCTGGTTTGGAACGTTCCTCAGAGGATTTTGATTCTCAACATTATTCTTCGAAGGATTCTGATTCACCTGACAATATTGTGTCTTGTGGTTAAAGCGACCACACTTAAGGCTCTTGCATAACATTTCTCAGTCTTGTGTCCGTTTTTGCTACACTTATTGAACCATAGTCCTTGGTAGGTACCCCTGTGCTCAGATGTATTAAGACGCTTGTATATACCGAATCCTCCCGTGTTGTTAGGACACTTATTGAAATTGTTGCAGACGACCGGTCCCGACTTATGTAAACCGCGACCAAAGATTCGCTCGTTGTTCAAGGAAGACTCATAGCACTCTTGGTAGGTCTTGTACCTTTGGTTCATGACATCCTGAAGAAGATCGTCGTTCAGTCCCTGCTGGAAACGATGGCACCACGACTGCTTATTAGGTAGAAAGGCCCCATCGAGCTTTACAAGTTTTGCGAAGGTCGTGTCATAATCATCCACCGACATATTTTTTGTTTCAGTACGGAGAACTCATCCTCCTTTTGTTGTCGCACTATTATAGGAATTCACCATTCTATGAAGGCTTCCTTGAACATCTCCCATATAATTTTGCAGTTTGGATTGGCATCATAGATACCTTGCTTGGTGGCCTCCCACCAGTCGTGCGCCCTCAACTCTAATTGCACCGCTTCGCACGCTACTCGTTTGGACCCTTTGATGCCGATAAAATTGAATAGCTTCTCCAGTTTAGCTATCCATCCTATTATCACGTTGGGCTCGCTCCTCCCAATAAATGTCGGTAGGTGCATCTTCGTGAACTCTCCCGCCTTGTAATAAGATGACCTTCCTAAGAGATGGGTCTCTTCTTCCTCTTTCTTTGTCTTCCTCTACCACAAATTGCGGCATTGGCGCCATAGTGACCGCGTTGGTGCTGGGCACCAAAGTTATGACTATTTGCATTATGGTGTCTATTTGTTTATGTTGGGCACCAAATTAGGCTTGAATTTGCGCTTGTTGGTCCGCCACTTGCCTCTTCTGCACTTCCATCATATGCAGCATCCTTTCAGTTGCATTGCTTGAACCCGCCCCTCTGGACTCTCCCGAGCTTTCTGTATCGTTCGAGATAATTGGAGCACGCTTGCAGCAACAACATTTTTCTTCTTAGCCATCACTATAAAAGGAGTAAACTCGTTAGTACTTCGTAAAATATTTACGGGTTTACTGTATGTGACTATTATTTCACGTAGTAGCATACATCGAAAGTATTCCTTCGAGAAAATTGCATCAAAACCTCAATATTTTCAAAAAAATTAAGAAAGTGAACCTAGTGCTCTGATACCACTTATCATGTCCTGACTCCGTAAAGTCATTAATCGTCCCCCAAGCGTGATGTCATGCATGCGTAGGTTGCACAACGCACAAGGCAATAATGTGTATTTTTGATAATTCATTTGAAACACAGAATATAAGTCACATTGCAGCAGAAATATTAAGACACATCATTTAAATAGGAAGAAAAAACTTTTTATTCATAACTTGAAATATATTACATTGATATAAAGTACATTGATTATGCCGTATCAGCTACATTGCTTGAAATAACAAAAAGAACAAACAAGCTGCCATGAATAATACTTGTTGTCCCAAACATTACACCCTTGGTATAGATTGATACAAAATGCCTTCAAAATAAATTGGGCTTCATCTATAATTCAAAATAGAAAGAGCTTCATGTCGTCTTTTCGATCTTCAGCTTCGTCCTAGTACCTTGCTCCATCCGCGTTCCCGACACCTGAGATGTTTGGTATCAGTACGATTACTTGTACTGGTGAGTAAGACGAGCCCACTCGCCTAAACCTATGATGCTTATTAAAGGGGCGTATGCATTGAATATTATCTTGCTCTTGTGACCTAGAGTGAATTTGTAGTTCATAACTCATGCACATTTTGAAAGCAGTAAGTTGAATATATAACGCACACATCGGTGATAGATTATTCACCCGACGCGTACGTCCCTGGATTGAAACATAGAATACTTAACCCCCTGCACAGTAATAAGCATGATTACTATTTTATATGCGGTTATTGGTGATATTAAAGACACCATGATGGACTATTTTAAGGCATTTCGGTGATAGTCTCGCAGTCGAGTTGCTTGCCCTCTGGAGTTCCCACAATGCCCTGCGCGTTAGCACGTTCTATTATTTCCCCCCTAGGTCGATTCGGTTCCGGTGCCCCGGATACCATTTCAAGAAAATTTTAACCTTTTGCACAAGTTGTCCATGACCATGCAAATGCTTGAACAATTAATTTATGATGCATATGCATGACACGAAGTAGATTTTAAGGAGTACTATTTATGAACTCATGTACTGATTCAATATTTCCTCTAATCCGTATGTTCTGATTTGGTAAACCCGTAGGCACCAAACACTCCGAGGTACCATGCCAAAATCGATGATTCTAGTATCATATTTCTTTTAACAGTTTCGTGGTTCGAACCACAACTATCAACTTTGCGTACGAAGCTTATGTTATTGGCCGCGCGCATAGATGCACTCGACGATTACAGTTATCCCATGTTCTATTCCTTAGTGGTAAGCATGCATTATGGCTAACTTTTATATATTTACATTCAACCGGGCATACTCGATATGAACGTATTCGAGGCAAGGTATGTGTTTACGCGACCGAGTAGAAAATAAGGGACCGAAGCACCCATCGATTAGAGAATATGACAAGGTAAGGAGACTCGCTTCGCTACGATCAACCATCAGTTACGCGCATTCCTGCAATGGCACCAACATCGTGTTTAAATCCATTCTCAATCCGTCATAGCGAATTCCTTAGAAAACGAAAGCAAAAAACGATGCAAAAAATATTTCATCCAAAACCTCACAACGAAAATGTTCATGAAAAGCAACAGCTGACTGGTCCCGACGAATGGACTCTTATATGGAGCTCACTCGCCGAGACATAGTCCACTGCATCTAGAAATTATTCCAACAGAAGTCAAACTATGAGTTGGAATGATTCTCTTTTATTCGTCCAAACGGAGTCGATGCCGAAAGAGTCGTTTTATATTAAGTTCAAATTTTGAGTCAAACTAGCCACAAGACTTTACGTAGTGCATCTCCCGGTCAGAACGGGGATATGGAACAACATCAAACACCTTCAAGTAATTATAGGACACATTTTTTTTCTGTCCAGAACTTGTTCGGTACTTCACCATTAAGTGGACCTGATGGAGACAAGTTGATTAAGAGAACTGCTGTCATCAATGCTTCTTCCCAGAAATCCTTTGGTAACTTGGAGTGAGATAACAGGGTTCTGATCCGCTCAACGATCGTTTTGTTCATCCTCTCTGCCAATTCATTGTGGTGAGGGGTCTTTGGAACCGAACTTTCATGTCTGATTCAATTATTCTTGCAATAGATTCTGAAGCCTCCCATGTACTCTCCACCATTTTCAGTATGGATGCACTTCAGAGTCGTACCAGTCTTATGTTCAACTCTGGCATGGAACTGCTTGAATACTTCAAAGACTTGATCTTTGGTTTTAATTGCAAATGCTCACACCTTCCCGGATTGATCATTAATGAAGATGACAAAGTATCTTGCACCGCCACTACAAGAAAAATGACCTTTCTTGACGGTCGATTTATTGACGTATGGTCAAAACCGTCAAAGAAAGCAGTTATCTTGACGATTTTAGACATACGTCACGAAAACACCATTTTTTTGTTAACTATCAAAAATTGACCATATTCCTTGACGGTTTTAGATGAAGCGTCAAGAAAACTCATTTCATTACTTGACGGTTTGTTGATAACCGTCAAGTAATGCATGTGCAAAAAAATTATCACGCACATTTCAGCTGCCATTTTAGTAATTTAAAAAAAAAAATTCTATTGTAGGACATATGTTGAGGGTTGGTATTTTGGAACCACAATATTAATCTCCCGAGTCGCTCCATTTTTCCCGTCTCTCTTCTCCCTTCATCCTCTCATTCCTCTCTATTTCTCCAAACTCCTAAAGATCTTTCTCCGCAACATTCCATCTGCTCTACTCCACCACCTCATCTCCCTCCTCCCCAAACTCTCCAATAAAACCCTAGGCTCCAATCCGATGGGATAGGATGTTCTGGAGATGAGCCACTGCGTCCTGGTGTAGGTCGTCAGCATCCACAGCAGCCTAGCGAGAGCGCCGGATCTAGACGCTACGAGTTTTTTGCCTACCGGAGGAACACAGGTTCTCGTCGGAGACCACTAGGACATATCCTGAATAGCTGTACTATCGTCTCCCAAAGTTTTTTCCATAATTTCTTCGATCAGGTACTATTTCCCCCTAAATTTTAAACTAGGGTTTTATTTTCTCTCCAGATCTGCACAATTTTGTCGAAATAACCCCCCAGATCTGCTCTTAATTTTGTAGGACTTCCAGATCTGGCAAAAAAAGCATTTATACTCTTCTTTGTTCTCATCCTGCTCTCAATTACTTCTAGTGATAGCTTCTACCTTCCGGGGAGCTACATGCACACGTACTCCTTCGATAATAGCTCTGTTTTGGAGTACTCCTCGCGCGACGGCGATCTCCACCACGCCAGGCCGACTAGGCCCTGTGTTGGATCGACGGCTTTGCCGAGTGCCTCACCGCCTTCGCCTGCATCGAGGGAATCTTCTTTGTCGACGACCGGAGACGACAACACCACGAGCAGCAGAGCCGTCGCAGCCGCAACAGGAATGTCGATAACAAGTAAGCCTAGGGTTTCAACATTTCGCCCCAAATTCTCTCCACACGGAAACAATTTTACTTATGATTTCATAATTTTTTTTAGATTGGATCGATGGAAATTAGAGCATCAGGAATGTATATCAAGGAATGAAATCGAGGGGATAAGATATCATGGAGGAGCGGATTGTGGAGTATTTATACAAAATACCCCATTTTGTGTTTATTTTGTCAATCATACAGTTTTGAGAGACCAGTGAAAGTCAATGCTTCGACTGCAACACTCAGTGCTTCAAATGCACCATGAAGCAATTTCTAGATTTTATCTCTATATTACTCAATCTTATGTAAATATAAACCTATTTGGAATTAGATTTCCTCTACACAGACTCAAAACTATGAACTCATATTTATATATTGCAGATGTCAAATGGAGTTGGTAACTTTTGGATATCTTACTCAAATTTTAACACCTGGAAGCACTTGGTATGGTACCCGGTGGTGATCATAATTAGATTTTTGTTTGTACATAATTAGATTACTGATGGAATGTAGTTCAAATAATAAGATATTCTTGTAGATTTGAGAACTGAACTACATCTGGAGAATGTTACATTTTTTTTCTCTCCCCAAACCCAAAGTGATGGTAGATTATGTATAAGTGAGTAAATGATTCTTATTAGATGAAGAAAAAGAGAATAGTTCTAGTTTCACTAGAAGTATTAGACCGAAATCTAGTTCCAGTATGAATATGAAAAAAATAGGTCTATTCTAAAGGATGACATATGGCTTTAACTACACAATATCTAATAGTTTTAAGTCCTGTTGAAATGAATCTTTAACAAATTATCAATATCTCTAGTGTTGGTTCAAGTGATATTGTAATCTTATATTAGTTAAGTGTTCTAGTAAAATGAAACCTTGTAAAATTTCTATATATATATATATATATATATATATATATATATATATATATGCTAGGTGTGTAGTTGTCGAATCGGCTGGCTTTGCCTTGTTGATTTGTTCAGCATAATATGCTGCACATTTACAGAAATTTTTATCAATGAGTATCAAAGCTATATGTGTTATTTTTTATTGCCTAAAGGATTTTTCAGGTAGCATTTAGGACAAAATTCTTTCACCTGAACATTAACAGTAATGGGAGCATTTGTCCCGAGAACTTAAAGAAGCATTGGAGCCTTGCATTAACCATTTCCAAGGTATACTCTTTTTGGAAAAAAAATTAATTCAATCAATTCAAAAGAAACTGAATAGATGTAATTGCTGGGTGCTAATGTTTGTGAACTAAAGAAAGGACAATAAATAACACAATTTCCTATTCATGATTAGGGATGTTATTTAGACTCCATAATATAGTCCTAGCCTGTATCTGGCCGGCCAATTTTACCTCAACCATAAATAGAACTCCAGTGGCAATAAAAGTCCATAATGAGTTACACCCTGCATTTTAAGCCATCTTACCATATACCATGGCTGTTACCATCTCACCCTTGGTGAATGACTTATGGGCCTTATATTTCCCATCATTCCAAACTTTACATCTTAGGTTGGAAGTTTGAACCTCAATAAAACATTTACATATTTTTCAATTTTAAGACCAAAGCTTCTATATTTCATTTGGAGTCTGAAGTAGATTTGAAGCTGAAAGTAAATGGTAGCAAAAGTATTTTGACCATGTCTCACAAAGACAACTTTTTGTTTGGTTGGAGTTGCAAAAACACAAACTTTCAAATTTAGCTAGAAAGTTAATTAAATCTGTTGGGTTGGAGATTCTCTTAGTCTCCAGATAGCTCAAGAGAAATTCAAGTTGGTCGGTGATTTTGAGTAGGATTTGGAAACTATGACGCTTCTTCCACATACATTCAACTTTTTTGCTCCAACTCTTGGTTATCACAGTTAGGTTGGACAATTTTGATATCTTTGTAAGTTCTCTTGTATTTTCTATATCTACACTTGAAGAGATCTTACATTATTGGATTTTAGGATAATAAAGAAAAGAAAGTGTAAACTTTCAGGTTTATTATTATGTACAGACCGCCTTTTTCTTCGAGCTTTACTTCTGAGCAGATGAATGAAGACAGGGAGACCAATTCCTAATTATTGAGAACAAGAATCACATGATTGAAGTGTTAGATTCTTGTGATATGTTGTGTAAGTTGCTTTGTCAGCTATTTTTATGAAAAATGGATAGCATTTCCATACCAATTCCTAAATTTTAAGTTCATTCAGTTATTTTACTTTTGTACTAGCATCAGTTACTTGAGCCACTACCACTATTATCAAGGAGTCCTCTCTTTTAATGAAATTGATGTTATAGCTCTCATTCATTTCTCCATTTTATTTCTGGCATTCTCTAGCTTTTATTATTAGTATACATATATGTTGAACGGTTATTATTGTATATCCTTGGGGTGTATATATGTGTGGGATTTGGTGGGGTTGGGATGATTAAAGGAAAATATTGTTGTTGTGCTCTTATTATAATAAAACGGTACTAGTCTTTTTCATATTTTACTCATTTCGGTTGTTGAAATACTTACAGACCAGGTAGCTTGTTAGTGGATTTTTTTACCCTTCATGTTTGAATTTAATTTCAGCAAAGCCTTATTAAACTAAAAGGTGAGACTTTTGGTTGCGTATAAATATAATCTTGTTATTCGATATGTTTATAAGATTTTACTGAACTCTCAAATAGAGAGATTTATAGTCAAAATATATAATTCAGAGTATATATGACATATATGACAAATTCAGAGTATGAATATAAATATAGTAGAATTAGTATTTAATATAATTTAGAATATGGCTCTATCCAAACATACATATTCAGTTGTACTAAACATTAGTGAAATATATGCAGTTTCTTTTGTTACCAAATTTAAACTTGAACAATCTCATATCAAGTTAGGCTGATATAACGTTATGTTTACCCTGATTACCATCAATGTGGGTCCTGTCTGGATTTTTCCATATCGACCAGTCCTATCGTATCGGTCCCCCTTCGAGAATGTATTTGCCCCCATTCAAAAATGGTATACTGGCTGGTGTGGCGACTATCTGAAACATTGCTACAAAAAGAGTCCAGCCTGTTTAATGATGATAGGATAAACTTGCATGTAGTTGTGGAGTACACACATTACGTACTAAAGTAAAAAAAAAAAAAAAAACTTCAACCAATTTTTGATCATTCATAGGCAAATCTATTTGGCTCCATGTTTGCATTCATAATTATTTAGTTATTATACTATCCTGTCTACCTATATGCAAATAATATTAATGATAGTGATTTTTGTGATACTTGACAGTTTTATTCTTGGCTAGAAAAAGACACTTGGTTTCACTGATAACAAAGGTGGTTTGTTTGTCATAAATTATTGCTAATGTAATCCCATATTCTTTGAGTAGTTGGAAGTTTTATATAGTTGCATATATATGAGTAGGAAGATAAATGGATTGGCACATGAGAGCAATTGCACATAACCCAAACTTTAGCCAAAAGTTGGATTTTCTTGGATAGATTTAAATTGTTGCTACTGGTTCCTTTTAGTTTCATCGATCATGTTTGACATCTATGGTGTCCGTGGGGTCATGGCCTGTTGGTTACGATGGGGGGCTCCCATGGGGATATGCACGGTTTGAATTCTCCCTCAAGAGGTTCCTGACCAGGTGAAAATGACATATCAAAAAAAAATTTAACATCGATGGTAGAGCTCGTACTTCTATGTTATTTCAGTTCTTTGTTGCATTATAATATTGCTCGCTAAGAGGCTCCCACGCATTATAGTCTTCTCACATAATACGTGTAGATATTCTATCTGATATTCTATAATCACACAAATTCCTGGGTAATGTGTACGATTTAACTTTTTCCCTCATAATTATTTTGGTGAAAGTGCATCCACACTCAACTTCTTGATTGCCAAAACCTTTTCCTTTTGCATTTCCAGATTGCTTTTACCGCCCCAAACCAAATGACGATCACTATTGGCTGCAAGATCAACGTAGCATACCACATCCATACAGTATATGTCATGCAAGTTTATGAGAATGTTGTTAGTAATTTTTTACACTGGCATGGGAATGGGGTTGGGCACAGAAGGGCCTCTTATTCTGGCTAATCCCGTGGTTTTCATGTTTGCTTACATGTTTTTCCTTTATACATAGCTATTTCTCAGCTACCTTTTACCATATGCATTCTTGTTTGGATTGTACACTTGTATCTCAGAGCTACTTTTACAATTTTCATCTGAACCATTTGTATTTTTATCTGAACCAATGGGGTTGCCTATATTTTTTTGGTCATGCTCTGAACTATTTGTATCTCACGGTTTCTTTTGCAATTTCTTCCAGGTTTTGTTGGATCACATAATGACAAAAACACGAACTCAACATGTCTTTTCTTTTACTTGTTTATCCCCAATTTGTCACATCCTTGATATTTAAAAACAAGATCTAGTACATGGGAAACTACTCATATTTTTGATTTTTTTTTTCCTCGTCTATGGTATACATGTGTAGCTTTTTGACAGTTGTGTTATTTTTTATCTCAACAGATTAACGCATTTACCATGCTAGATGGATATAGCCAAAAAGGTCTGAAGATTCCTTTGCATTGAAACAGACTAAATACATGTAGTTTTTATTACTTCCAGGTTTAGTAGAATTAATTGATTTATCTTGTTCCATATATACACCACGGATCCAAGTGGACATCTATCATGTGCAGATCGACATTGTTAGTCTAAAAATGTTATTGCAATAACAATTACATTTGAAAGATATGTGCACATAATTATTTAACCGTCAAGAAAAGTTATTTTTCTTGTAGTCAACATAACTTGGTAACTTGAGCTCTTGTTCTCTCAGAAACTACATCAAAATTGAAGGTTGTTGTGATGGGATGCACTTCGGATTCAGATATTTTGTTATACAGTTAGGCATGGTGCCATGTATTTTGGTTTACTTTTATATATATATTTTGGATGTTTAAGATATTGTACAAAAATTATATATTTTTGTTTATTCGGATTTTGTTGGATGTTTGCGGTGTACAAACGCGTATTTGTTAATATAAAAATTATATATATTATTGTTCTTTGATGTTTGCGATGTTCTGGATTATGTTGATATTATATATGTGTTTGGTAGCCGACAAAAGGAAGCATATAATATATAATTATAAACAAAATTTTGGTTAAACAAAAATTAACTTCTTTTGACGGTTTTTAAACATCAAGAAAGAGTTTTCTTGACGGTTATTACCCGTCATCTAGGCCAGAGTCAAGAAATGTTCCTATTTACCTTGATGGTTTTTGGTTATGTTTCTTTGACGGTTTAACACCGTCAAGACAGTTTTTTTACTTGACGTTTTAAACCGTCAAGATAACTAAACCAGAAATCGTCAAGAAAAATAGGGACTTTTCTTGACTCTGGCCAAGATGACGGATGCAGAACCGTCAAGAAATCCCTTTCCTGACGGGAACAAACCGTCAAGAAAACCCTTTTTTGACGGAGAAAAACGGTCAAGATAAGCCATTTTTCTTGTAGTGCACCAAGAGTCTTAGTAGTCATAGGCCCACAAACAACAGAGTAAACAACATCCAGTACATTGAGTTGTCTAGTTGCAGCTTTATAATGAAATGAAACTCTATATTTTTTTCTAGCCAGACAATCTGTGTATGGTTCAAGAGGTGTACCTTTCGATTTCAGCCCGGTCAATTGTCACGCCCTAGTCCCAAAATATCGAGGGACTAGCCACGTGACAATGGCCAGCAGCACACCGATGGACAAACCCAATTTAATGGATCCATCGGGGCGTACTTAAGCTGTAGTACAACAATAAATAGGTCCAATGATACAAGTCACAGTCTATTCTAATCTCATCCACAACAGATAATCACAGATCAAATGCCAGAATAAATGCAAATAAAAATAAACTAACATATCTCAATAAAAGTGTCTCGGAGAACAATCCGAGGATAAGTCTGATACATCAATGCAATAGACTGGAAATAAAGTACTAGAAACAGAAATAAATGAGTATCTCAAGCCAATACTCAGTAGAAGTCCTCTGGTACGATCTCGTCCTCAGATCCTGGTTCTGCTCCAATGTATGCACCTGTTCCTGCTAATGCTAATGCTCCGGTCCCGTATACCTCGGGATAGATCTCGTCAGCTAATCCTGGGGACATAATCCGGATCCAGGTCCTCAGGGGACATAGCAAGGTACAAAATAACTCATGCCAAAATAAAATCAGTGCAGCAATAAATAAAATATCAGAGTAAATATATAACCAGCTAAGTGATATGTAAGATGAGAGTTTTAGTCATACTCGGGCTGAGACTACTATAGGATCTGTGTCAGGGAAACCTATAGCAGTATTCTCTCGAAGGGCCAGTACGGTACCAAAGCTCTGTGTCAGAGTCTAAGGCACTTCCATTAAGGTATTATATATATATATATATATATATATATATATATATATATATATATATATATATATATAATCAGCCTTTTGTATGGTAAATCTCTCCCCACCTAATGTAATCACACGTCTCATATCCATGACACGCAAGATCAAAACTAATGCAGCAAGTTATATAATGTCTATGAATATAATGTCTATGTCATAAAATCTCTATCCTATACAGAATCACCATGAATATCTCAGAAAGATTCTGTCTCATGAATAGTGTCAAGTCTCCTGGGTATAATGTACTTGATATGGCAAGTACGAGAATGTAAAGGGTCACGATATCCATCTCTAGGTGATATTACACAACTCCGCGTACGGTGTTAGCACCCAACTATTAATCGAACGCGAAGTAATTCACACGGTCCTAGGTCAAGCATGTACAAGATATAAATAAATCAAGAAAATATGTAACAAGAACTGCAATGTTGGCAAGGTACACTTGCCTGTAGTTCTGGCTCCAATTGTAGCTCTGGTCTCAGTGTGATTTGCAGATACTACTCCGGTTGCTGAAATAAACATCACCATTAGATTCAGAAAATATCAAGTAGCTAGAAATGCCTGTTCTTGAGTCCAATTTGGACACAAGGGTAAAAATTATAGTTTTTAGTCAAGGCGGGGTCCACATGTGGGCCACTTTGCACCGAAAAATGTATCAGGGACAAAGGTCTCCAAATTCATCAAACTTAGTGTCAACAAGTCCAGAACGATGTTATGAACCCAACAAAACTTCCAGAATTGGATTCCGATGAGCCGATCACAAAATCGCCCGTCAAGTGGAGCCGCGGGGCCCACGATACGCGATTTTGTCAACGTTCTCAGAATCGAACCAAACTTGGGTCACAGGACCAGTATATTGCTACGAGTCCGATGGCGCAAGTTTTATTTCGATCCGACGTGTGTACACAAAATTACAACGTGTTCCAGAACAGACGGATATGGGGCGTTGTCGGCGGATACGCGTTGATTCTGGTGTGCACGCAAATCCAAATCAACTTCTACGAAATCCCATACGTCCGTATCAACGGCGCGCACATTTCGGTGAAGACCGCATGCGACCAAGTCGTCCCGTTGGCAGGACGCACTCAGTTTCGAGGGAAAATGGAGTACTATTTTTCCTGTTTTTGGATCGCGGTTCACGATCGCCACAGGATGCGACGCACCGAGCGGGTTGCACGGGCATCGAGAGGGTTACACAGCCTACGCGTCACAACTGACAGAACAAAAAATGGAGCAATAAGGAGAGAGAACGGGTTACCTGAACAGGGCTCCGTGGAACGAGGTTTCTCTGTGTCCGCGAGTCGACACGACACACCGACACGGTGTCAGTGTACTGTAGCTAGAGTTAGGGTTAGGGTTCAGGAGACTTCGTCGAAGGAGGGCTGCCTGGGGCGGAGGATCATCGAGGTTGGGGATGGATCTGGAGGGGAATGGGAGGCGGTGGCTAGGTCGAACGGCTCGGCCGGGGACGAAGGGGCTGTGGGGTGGCGGAGCTAGGGTAGAGGAGGAGGCGGTGAGGATAGGGCGGCGGGTCGGTTCGTCGAGAGGAGGAGGAGGGGGTTGTTCTGCGGGCTAGGGCGAGGGGTCGTCGAGGAAGACGGTGGAGCGGGGAGATAGGGTCAGGCGGAGGAGTTCGTCGGTGGGAGGAGGAAGTTCTGGGGACGTCGGGGACGGGGCTTAGGGTTCCGGCGAGGGCGAGAAGAGGCTCGAGGTGGCTATTTGTGTCATGACCCGCGCCCGGATATTAGGGCACGAGTACGTGGGTACGTCCAGCCTACGCCGCAGTGTCGGCGGTAGTACGCTGTCTAGGACATAATCACAGGTAATATAAAATCTATCTCATCCACAATAATAAACAGGCAAGGATAATCACAGGAATAAGAATGCTAAGATTTCATAATATTTAATCTGTGACAACCGAATCCACAGTTAATACAAAGCCAGAAGATAAATCGGGGACAAACCCGATTATTATGCTGAAAGGGAAAAACTAGCTAACTGGCTACTACTCCTCAAAGGTAGTCTCCTGAGTAGGACCGGCTTCTCAACTGTGTCACCTGCTACCTCATAGGGGCCATAAAGGTGGGGCAAGGTTCTCATCATCGCCTAAAACAACGGATCCAGTCAGGAAAGGAGCAAAGTACACAATGCACAACAAGATTAAACTAAATATTTATGACAAGTAGGAAAAGACTGACTAAGTATCATGATCAGAGTATGCATAATAAATAGTAAAGATTAACTGAGAATTAATGCTATAAATTAGGACTATAAGTAAAACATGATTAATTTCTATAAACCAGGAATAAGGGTAAAATAGGAATAAAATGTGACAGGGAATGTAACTGTAACCAGGCAACCAGAACTGCAACACGACAAGAACTATTGTGTGTGAACACGTGTATTTAGAATACATAGTTGGCATGTAGGGGCTTATAAGGCTAATCCGGCCGTCATAGACGGCTATCAGACAGGAATAATCGAGATTCGGCTGAGGGTACAGTCGCGTACCAACAGCTATTAAACACGGCAGGGGGAAGGGTAAACTACATGCCTTCTAGTATTCTCCCACCCGACACGAAAAACAAGACATGAAATCCTGTATTCAAGACATGAAATCCAGTGTTCTAACACTACGTGTAATCATCAATGGTACTAATAAAGCAGGAAATTTAATTATCACAATATAAAGATTTAAACTTGAAGTGCAGGTACTTGCCTGATGTTTGGATCCGATTATAGTTTGTATCTCGGGGAAATTTCCAGAAATGTGTCCAGATGCTGAAATAAACATTACCATCATGCTCAGAAGATATCAAATAGCTAAAAACGCCAGTCCTTGAGTCCAATTTGGAGACAAGGGCAAAAATGGCAGTTTCGGGTCAAAACGGGGTCCGCATGTGGGCCCGCTTTGCACAGAAAAATGTGTCAGGGTTAAAGGTCTCCAAATTCACCAAACTTAGTGTCAATAGGTCAGGAACGATGATACGAACCCAACGAAACTTCCATAATTGAATTCCGATGAGCCGATCACAAAATCGCCCGTCGAACGGGGCCTGTGGGGCCCACGACACGCGATTTCGTCAACGTTCTCAGAATTGAACCAAACTTGGGTCACAGGACCAGCGTATCGCTACGAGTCCGATGGTGCAAGTTTTGTTTCGATCCGACGTGTGTACAAGAAGTTAGGACGTGAAACAGAAAAAGGCGGATATAGGGCGGTGTCCGCGGATACGCGTTGATTCCGGTGTGCACGCACACCCGAATCAGCTTCCGCAAAATTCCACACATCCGTATCAACGCTGCGCACATATCTGTGAAGACCGCGCGCGACCAAGTTGTCCCGTTTGGCGGGGCGTACCTAGTTCCGGGGTGAATCGGGTCGATGTTTCCCCTGTTTTTGGATCGCGGTGTGCGATCACCACAGGACGCGATGCCCCGAGCGGTTTATCCGGGCACCGAGAGGGTCATACAGGCTTCACAACGCATTTTACGGAATTGAAAACGGGATAGCGAGGAGAAAGATATGAGTACCTGAATAGGGCTCGGGAAACCAGAAATTTTCGTGTCCGTGTCGTGTCCGACACGACACGAAGAAATGGAATTAGGGTTAGGGTTTTCTGATTTGGGGACCTGCCGGCGGCGGCCCGGCTGGAGTGTCACGACCCGCACCCAGAAATTCGGGCACGAGTGCGTGGGTACGTCCAGCCTACGCCGCAGAATCGACGGTAGTACGCTGTCTAGGTCAATCCGTTATTTGCTAACTAGCTCATTCACAAATAACATAGGCAAGATAAAAAGAGAATGAAACTTAAGATTTCAACTGAACATAAATGTGACAACAGATTCAAAAGTTTTAATACAGGAATTCAATATTAAAATCGGGGACAAACCCGATAAATAAGATGAGAATATAAATGAAAGATAGCTACTACTAGTTACTCAGCAGCAGGGGTCTCCTGGGTGGGTTCTGGCTCCTCATAGGTAACATCAGTCCCCTCATAGAGACCATAATAAGTAGGGGCAAGATCCTCATCATCGCCTAAATCAACAGATCCAGTCAGGAAAGGAGCAAAGTACACAGTGCACAACAAGGTTAAACTAAATATTTATGACAATTAAATATTGAATATCAAGTTAAGAAACTGCATAACAGAACATCATTATCTCAGAGTTAAAGCTGTAAGCAGGTATATGAGCAAACAGAAATAAATGAAACAGGAAATGAAACTACAACAGCCAGCAAGAAGTATAACATGACCAGAAACTATCTGTGCGAACTTGTGTTTATTTTTGGAATACATAGTTGGCATGTAGGGATTTTTAAGGCTAATCCGGCCGTCATAGACGGCTATTAGACAATATAATCGAGATCCGGCTGATGGACAGTCGTGTACCAACAGCTATTAGACAATACAGGGGAAAGGGTAAACTCCATGCCTCCTTAGTATTCTCCCACCCGACACGAAAAATAAGACATGAACTCCAGAATTCAAGACATGAAAATCCAGTGTTCTAACACTACGTGTAATCCTCCAATGGTGCTAGTAGAGCAGTGAATTAATTATCACAATATAAAGAATAAACTTGAAGTGCAGGTACTTGCCTATTGTTTGGATCTGATTAATATTGGCTCTCGGGGGGAAATTCCAGAGATGAGTCCAAAAGCTGAAATAGACGTTACCATCACGCTCAAAAGATGTCAAATAGCTAGAAACGCCTGTCCTTGGATCCAATTTACAGACAAGGGCAAAAACGGCAGTTTCGGGTCAAAACGGGATCCGCCGGTGGGCCCGCTTTGCACCGAAAAATGTGTCCGGGTCAAAAGTCTCCAAATTCACCAAACTTAGTGTCAACAGGTCAGGAACGCTGATACGAACCCAACGGAACTTCCAGATTTGGATTCCGATGAGCCGAACACAAAATCGCCCGTCGAGCGGGGCCTGTGGGGCCCACGACACGCGATTTCGTCAACGTTCTCAGAATCGAACCAAACTTGACCCACAGGACCAGCGTATTGCTACGAGTCCGATGGCGCAAGTTTCGTCTCGATCCGACGAGTGTACAAGAAGTTAGGGCGAATTGCAGAAAAGGCAAATACGGGGCGATATCCGCGGATACGCGTTGATTTCGGTGTGCACGCACACCCGAATCAGCTTCCACAAAATCTCACACATCCGTATCGATGATGCGCACGTATCTGTGAAGACCGCACGCGACCAAGTCGTCCCGTTTGGCGGGACGCACTCAGTTCCGGGGTGAAACAGGGTCTGGTTTTTCCTGTTTTTGGATCGCGGTGTACGATCACCACAGGACGCGATGCCCCGAACGGTTTATCCGGGCACCGAGAGGGTCATACAGGCTTCCCAACGCAATTTGCGGAATTAAAAACGGAGCTACGAGCAAAAAGTTACACGTACCTGAAGGGGACTTGAAAATTCAGTGTCGAGTCGTGTCCGACACGTGTCCGACTCGTGTCGGACACAGGGAAGCTAGGGTTAGGGTTTTGGGGACGCTGCGGAGGGCTCCGGTGGTCGGCACGGCGGCGGGAAGGCCGAGGGCGGCTCGTCGGGGAGAGGGGCGTGCGGGGACGGCGGCGCGGCGGGGGTGGCGGTGCTGGCCGGCCGGACGGAGACGCCGGTGCTGCTGCTCGAGTTACTGCTGTCGAGCGGCGGTGCTCGACGGAGGAGGAGGGGAGCCGGCGCTGCCGCGGGGAGGCGGGCTGCGGTGGCGTACGATGGCGGCGAGGGGGAATTAGGGTGGCGGTTCTCGAGGGTCGGCGGAGGGGTACGGCGGAGAGGGTGCTCGGGGTCATTTATAGGGGAGAGAGGCGGTGCGTGGGGCCGAGGGAGGCGGGGGTGGCCGGGTCTGGCGGCGGAGGAGGCGGAGCTGCGGAGGTCGTGGGTGAGGCGCGGGCGGAGCGGGCTGGAGGCGGCGGCTCCGCCGCGAGACGCGGCACGGGGGAGACGTGGTCAGGGATGCGGGTAGCGGGTCTCGGGTCGGGTCTGGCGGATCCGACTCGACCCGCGGGGGGGCTGGGCCGGGCTCGGGCCCAATGGGCCGGGCCGGGCTGCTGGGCTGGAAAAAAAAAATAAAAAGAAAAGAAAATAATAATAATAATAATAATAATAATAATAATTAATTAATAAAATAGGTAAATAGTTTTTAGGCATTTAAAAATAGGTCCGGGGTCCAATAAATTCCAAAAAAATTAACCTAAGTCCAGTTTTTCATTTTACACCCAAAAATATTATTTTCATAATATTTTAATGTATTTATTATCAAATAAAAATCATTTAATAATTAGGAACCCTGATTTTAATTACAGAAAATTCCCAGAAAATTCCAGAAAATTGTGAAAAATTCTAATTTTAATATTTTTGAAAAATCAGGGGCTTACAATCTACCTAACTTATAAAATTTTGTCCTCGAAATTTAAATTATGGCAGGGTTCTCTCTGTCCAAACTCACTTGATTACAGTCCAGCGGGTTTCTCTCAGGTGGACATTGCGGTCGCTACCCAACTTATAGTTTTACCCATATCCTCTAAGGCTGTACAACTAGTAAAGCTAGGTCTCAACTTAATAAATTAGGGTATTGAATCTTAAGCCTGCAACACAAAACACAGCACCTAGGATCTTGTCTTAGTCATAAAGGGTTATCATCAATTCGACCGGTCTGAGGGGTATGTCTAGCACTACAAATCAACTTATACCAACCACAGGTTTTTGTCTTTCCGAAATAAGGAGAGACGAGGATCAATAATAAAGAGTTTAAGGGCGAGGTGGTAGAACAGAGGTATAGGGATCAAGGCATTTTTCAGGAATTCTAATGGGAATTGTCAGGCGGTTAAGGATCGAGATTCTATTCTGGTAATGCTGATACGATATGCTCGGACGTATTTAGGGGGCAAGTAGACTAGTCGACTATATCTCAATCCACATAAAGTAGTCATGCGAAGTGCGAATCAAAATGCACTAAGGTTGATCAGACCGTAGTACACTGATTCTGAGTAGACACTTGTATTAGTGGGGTTGATCAGGCCTCAATAATATAGGTGTCACGAACAAGCCCGATAAAGAGTAAGCTTGCAAAACTTGGCTATAAAATAGCAGCATTAGTCGAGTTTAGCAAAATTAAGTGCACTAGATGATGATGAAAAGAGGTACAAATTTATTGAAGTTCACAAGACACATATAATAAGCACAATAGCAAAAAAAACCTCAAAATCTCTACAGTTATCAAATATAAAAGCATTCCAGGTTATTTAGCAAGTTTAAAATTACTAGGTTGGGGCTGAGGTCACGAACCAACAGGCACAAAAACAATACTAGGAAAAGGTATCTACGAATCACTTACGCGCATTGGCTGCTTCCAGAGTTTGCGCGTTCTCTACGGTCATCACGTAAGCTTGTCCGCGTCCTGGAGCAGTGGGGCAGTCCCTCACTTGATGTGCTGCTGAGCCACAAAGTAGACAAACACCTAGCCTCTTTCTGCAAACTTGCCACGTATGGCCTGGTCTATGACAATAGTTACAACGGAGAGCTTGCTGGTTCTGTCCTTGAGTTTGGTGTTGGGGTGCTGTGGCTCGAGGGAGGGGACGCTGAGTTTGCTGCGGGGCCCTCTGCTGTTGTTGTTGTTGAAATGGGCGTTTGTTGGGTCCCGTATTTCCGGTATCTCTCTCTCGCTTTAGTTTATGCCCCATGTCTCTTTCTACGCCTTGTGCCACGCTCAGGATTTCCTCATAGGTGCGAGCTCGGCTGGTGGTGACAGCAAGGCGAATATTCGGAGACAGCCCCTTCTTGAATCTACGGGCCCTGTCCTCCGGGGTACGAACCATGTACTCCACAAAGTGGCTTAACCTGCTAAATTCAGCAGTATACTCATCAACAGTCAGGTTACCTTGCTCCAGTCTCTCGAATTGGCTTTCGAGAGCTTCCCGAGCCACTTCGGGGTAGAATTTCTCCTTGAATAGCCTCTTAAAATCTTCCCAGGTGAGGTCAGGAGCAGATAGTTGGGGTTCATCTCTGAACCAGGTCCGAGCTATGTCGAACAGTTGCAGGCTTGCGGACTCCACTTTGAGATCATCAGGGACTCGAGCAGTCTTCAGGAGTCTCTCTACGTTCTCTATCCATTCATCGGCATAGAGAATGCCTTCAGTTCCGTAGAATTCCAGGGGTCTAAGGTTCTTAAAGTCCTTGGCACTTCCTGACCTCTTCTGTGGTGACTCCCGAGTCCGAAGAGCTTCTGAAAGGCTGGTCCGTAGTAGGGCAGTTTGTTCCTTCTGGGATTCCACCAATCCCTGGAACACTCCAAGTAGCTGTGCCCCATCTAGAGTAACTGCCGGAACAGATGGAGGCGGCGGGAGTGCAAGAGTTTCGGACACATTCTGCTCAGCTGGTTCTGATGTGCCTCCTACTGTGTTCCTCGTCTGAACCATGCTGAAAGATTAAGGGGTAGGAAGATCAGAATAGAATACTTGGAAATCAAAGACGATAGGAAAATTGAGCAGAAATGATATCAAGAATTGAAATAAGGACCCTATACTGTGAATGAGCTTTCCCTAGAATCCTCAATCTTATTCCATACCCTGTCCTAGGGTATTACCCTATTTTAGGATAAGACCTGCATGGGCCACCATAAAAACGTGTCACGACCCGCACCCAGAAATTCGGGCACGAGTGCGTGGGTACGTCCAGCCTACGCCGCAGAATCGGCGGTAGTACGCTGTCTAGGTCAATCCGTTATTTGCTAACTAGCTCATTCACAAATAACATAGGCAAGATAAAAAGAGAATGAAACTTAAGATTTCAACTGAACATAAATGTGACAACAGATTCAAATGTTTTAGTACAGGAATTCAATATTGAAATCGGGGACAAACCCGATAAATAAGATGAGAATATAAATGAAAGATAGCTACTACTAGTTACTCAGCAGCAGGGGTCTCCTGGGTGGGTTCTGGCTCCTCATAGGTAACATCAGTTCCCTCATAGGGACCATAATAAGTAGGGACAAGATCCTCATCATCGCCTAAATCAACAGATCCAGTCAGGAAAGGAGCAAAGTACACAGTGCACAACAAGGTTAAACTAAATATTTATGACAATTAAATATTGAATATCAAGTTAAGAAACTGCATAACAGAATATCATTATCTCAGATTTAAAGCTGTAAGCAGGTATATGAGCAAACAGAAATAAATGAAACAGGAAATAAAACTACAACAGCCAGCAAGAAGTATAACATGACCAGAAACTATCTGTGTGAACTTGTGTTTGTTTTTAGAATACATAGTTGGCATGTAGGGGTTTTTAAGGCTAATCCGGCCATCATAGACGGCTATTAGACAATATAATCGAGATCCGGCTGATGGACAGTCGTGTACCAACAGCTATTAGACAATACAGGGGAAAGGGTAAACTCCATGCCTCCTTAGTATTCTCCCACCCGACACGAAAAACAAGACATGAACTCCAGAATTCAAGACATGAAAATCTAGTGTTCTAACACTACGTGTAATCCTCCAATGGTGCTAGTAGAGCAGGGAATTAATTATCACAATATAAAGAATAAACTTGAAGTGCAGGTACTTGCCTGTTGTTTGGATCTGATTAATATTGGCTCTCGGGGGGAAATTCCAGAGATAAGTCCAAAAGCTGAAATAGACGTTACCATCACGCTCAGAAGATGTCAAATAGCTAGAAACGCCTATCTTTGGGTCCAATTTGGGGACAAGGGCAAAAACGACAGTTTCGGGTCAAAACGGGGTCCGCCGGTGGGCCCGCTTTGCACCAAAAAATGTGTCCAGGTCAAAGGTCTCCAAATTTACCAAACTTAGTGTCAACAGGTCAGGAACGCTGATACGAACCCAACGGAACTTCCAGATTTGGATTCCGATGAGCCGAACACAAAATCGCCCGTCGAGCGGGGCTTGTGGGGCCCACGACACGCGATTTCGTCAACGTTCTCAGAATCGAACAAAACTTGACCCACAGGACCAGCGTATCGTTACGAGTCCGATGGTACAAGTTTCGTCTTGATCCGACGAGTGTACAAGAAGTTAGGGCAAATTGCAGAAAAGGCGGATACGGGACGATGTCCGCGGATACGCGTTGATTCCGGTGTGCACGCACACCCGAATCAGCTTCCACGAAATCTCACACGTCCGTATCGATGATGCGCATGTATCTGTGAAGACCGCACGCGACCAAGTCGTCCCGTTTGGCGGGACACACTCAGTTCCGGGGTGAAACAGGGTCTGGTTTTTCTTGTTTTTGGATCGCGGTGTGCGATCACCACAGGACGCGATGCCCCGAACGGTTTATCCGGGCACCGAGAGGGTCATACAGGCTTCCCAACGCAATTTACGGAATTGAAAATGGAGCTACGAGCAAAAAGTTACACGTACCTGAAGGGGACCTGAAAATTCAGGGTCGAGTCGTGTCCGACACGTGTCCGACTCGTGTCGGACACAGGGAAGCTAGGGTTAGGGTTTTGGGGACGCTGCGGCGGGCTCCGGTGGTCGGCACGGCGGCGGGAAGGCCGAGGGCGGCTCGCCGGGGAGAGGGGCGTGCGGGGATGGCGGCGCGGCGGGGTGGCGGTGCTGGCCGGCCGGACGGAGACGCCGGTGCTGCTGCTCGAGTTACTGCTGTCGAGCGGCGGTGCTCGACGGAGGAGGAGGGGAGCCGGCGCTGCAGCGGGGAGGCGGGCTGCGGTGGCGTACGGTGGCGGCGAGGGGGAATTAGGGTGGCGGTTCTCGAGGGTCGGCGGAGGGGTACGGCGGAGAGGGTGCTCGGGGTCATTTATAGGGGAGAGAGGCGGTGCGTGGGGCCGAGGGAGGCGGGGGTGGCCGGGTCTGGCGGCGGAGGAGGCGGAGCTGCGGAGGTCGTGGGTGAGGCGCGGGCGGAGCGGGCCGGAGGCGGCGGCTCCGTCGCGAGACGCGGCACGGGGGAGACGTGGTCAGGGATGCGGGTAGCGGGTCTCGGGTCGGGTCTGGCGGATCCGACCCGACCCGCGGGGGGGCTGGGTCGGGCTCGGGCCCAATGGGCCGGGCCGGACTGCTGGGCTGGAAAAAAAAAATAAAAAGAAAAGAAAATAATAATAATAATAATAATAATTAATTAATAAAATAGGTAAATAGTTTTTAGGCATTTAAAAATAGGTCCGGGGTCCAATAAATTCCAGAAAAATTACCCTAAGTCCAGTTTTTTATTTTACACCCAAAAATATTATTTTCATAATATTTTAATATTATTTATTATCAAATAAAAATTATTTAATAATTAGGAACCCTGATTTTAATTACAGAAAATTCCCAGAAAATTTCAGAAAATTGTGAAAAATCCTAATTTTAATATTTTTGAAAAATCAGGGGCTTACACGGAGGAACGCCGGGGAGGCTGGGGGCGGTTTGTCTGGCTGCTGGGACACGGCTGGTGGTCGGCGGCGCGCTGGGGACGGCTGGCTGCTCGCTGCTGGAGGAGGCGGCATCGGGGTCGTCGTGCGGTGGCGGAGGGAGGAGAAAAAGGAGGAGGAAGAGAGGGGCTGCGGCGGCTGGGGGCTGGGCATGGCGAGGAGGAAGCCGGGAAGGAGAGGGAGGAGCTCTGCGGGCGTCGGCCGGGCACGGGGGAAGGGAGCGGCGGAGGAAGGGGTTTCCGGTAGGGAGGGGATGGCCGGAGTGGCTTTAAATAGGAGGAGAGAGGGGGAAGGTGGCCGGAAATAGCGGGGAGGAGGTCGTCGTGGCCGGGGCTGCGTGGGGCGAGCCGGGCGGAGCGGCAGCGGCGCGGCGGAGGCGCCGGCGGAGGCGGAGCGGGGAGAGCGGGTCAGGGGGAGAGGCTGGGGAGCGGGTCCGGGTCCGGGCGGGTCGGGTTCAGGCGGACCCGACCCGACCCGCTAGGCGGATGGGCTCGGGCCCAATGGGCTGGGCCGGTTCGGAGCGGTTGGGCTGGGCCGGAAGGATAATAATAATAATAATAATAATAATAATAATAATAAATGATTAAATAAATAAATAAATAATTAATAATTGTTTTCAGGGGTTTTAAATTAGGTCCGAGGCCCGATAAATTCCAGAAAAATAACCCTAAGTCCAGTTTTCTATTTTACACCCAAAAATATTATTTTCATAATATTTTAATATTATTTATTATCAACTAAAAATTATTTAATAATTAAAACTATGATTTTAATTACAGAAAAATCCCAGAAAATTCCAGAAAATTGTGAAAAATCCCAATTTAAAATTCTTGCAAAATCTGGGGGTTTAAAATCTACCCAACTTATAAAATTTTTGTCCTCAAAATTTAAAATTAAGCCATAATCTGTTAACCTTTCACGTACATCAATCGCAATCTCCTTGCGATAATTTAAATTCTAATCATGTCCACTGCAATCCCTTCAAGGTTAAGATGACTACTGTTCCAATCAAAAATTCAACCTATGGTTATCACTTCTTACTTCCTCAAATTACCCACAGGCAAATTTTTGATTAAGTCCATATAGCATCTTCGAGATTTGCATACGCTTATAATTTGCCTCACGAGTCTAACTATCGTAATTTCCTCTAGAAGTGATTCGAGTCTACTAGTATTCACATTGTATGCTTCAGCTTTTAAATTCCATTTACATTCTCAATATTCCAACTAGGTAGTCCAACCATCAAATTTTAATTCTTAAATCAAATCATCAAATTGAAAAATAATTTAAATGTAGTCCACCAATGTTCATGTCTGAATTATATCCTCTAAATTCAAATTGACGATTTTACTTTCATTATTCAAAATTTAAATCATGTACCTAAGGTATAACTATTGGGTCCTCGATATCAATTCATTACTCATCTTAATCACTCCTCTAAAATTTCAAAATTAGAATGGCTTGAACATCTCCCAATCTAATCTTACTCGGTCACAATCTTAAAGAAAAATCCTCTCGAGTTGACAGTGCACTGCTACCCAACTTAGAATTTACCCATCCATCACAAAAGACTATATACTTTAAGAAAATATTCCTTAATATGTTTACTCATGTCATTCAATCCTCGAACTTCAACGCCGATCATATCACATATGATATGTCCTCAATTACGAAAGGTTAATCCTCAAGTATGTGATCGGCCTATGTGGCATATCTAGTACTATCTATGTACCAAACTTATACCAAGCACGAGATTTCGTCTTTCCAAAATAGGGGAGACGAAGATCAATAATAAAGAGTTCAAGGGTGGGGTGATAGAACAGAAGTATCGGGATCAAGGAGTTTAAAGAATTCAGGTGGGAAATTGTCAAGCGATTGTGGATTGAATCCTATCTTGGTAATGATCGTATTAATACAGTCAAGTAACCTATATGATATGCTCGGACATGTCTAGAGGGCAAGTATACTAGTCAACTATATATCTCAATCCACGTAAAGTAGTGCGAAGGGCGAATCAAAATGCACTAAGATTGATCAGACCGTAATACACTGATTCTGAATAGACAATTATATTAGTGTGTCGACCCACTAATACATATGTCATGAACAAGCTTGATAAAAGGATAAGCTTGCAAAACTAGGCTATACTAGCAGCATAAGTCAAGGTACAACGAATATAAGTACGCTAGATGATGATGAAAGGAGGTACAAATTATTTAAGTTCACAAAACAACCTACAATAAGCACAATAACAAAAGATTCTACAAACTCTACAGTTATCAGATATAAAAACATACCAGATTATTAGCAAGTTCAAAATTACTAGGTTGGGGCTGAGGTCACGAACCAATAGGCACGAGCTAAACAATACTAGAAACAGTATCTACGAATCACTTACGCGCATTAGCTACTCCAAGGGTCTGCGCGTTCTCCACGGTTATGCTGGTAGAGAATCTCGTGGAGATCTTGTAGGAACCTCGTCGCTTGCTGGTAGATCCTTTACTCTGCATCCAAAATAAACGATGAGAGGCGCACAGGAATCAAGGCAGGATGCAAGTCAATAAAAATGATTCAAAGCCGATATGAATGTTAAGGACGATTCAATCAAGTGGATGAGCTTTTCCTAAAATTCTCAATCTTATTGCAGGCCTGTTCGGTCCCTAAGTTGAAACCGAACAATTTAGTCGTTGGACCTGCATGGGCCACCATAAAAATGTGTCACGACCCGCGCTCGGATATTCGGGCACGAGTACGTGGGTACGTCCAGCCTACGTCACAGTGTCGGCGGTAGTACGCTGTCTAGGGCATAATCACAGGTAATATAAAATCTATCTCATCCACAATAATAAACAGGCAAGGATAATCACAGGAATAAGAATGCTAAGATTTCATAATATTTAATCTGTGACAACCAAATCCACAGTTAATACAAAGTCAGAAGATAAATCGGGGACAAACTCGATTATTATGCTGAAAGAGAAAAACTAGCTAACTGGCTACTACTCCTCAAAGGTAGTCTCCTGAGTAGGACCGGCTTCTCAATTGTGTCACCTGCTACCTCATAGGGGCCATAAAGGTGGGGCAAGGTTTTCATCATCGCCTAAAACAACGGATCCATTCAGGAAAGGAGCAAAGTACACAATGCACAACAAGATTAAACTAAATATTTGTGACAAGTAGGAAAAGACTGACTAAGTATCATGATCAGAGTATGCATAATAAATAGTAAAGATTAACTGAGAATTAATGCTATAAATCAGGACTATAAGTAAAACATGATTAATTTCTATAAACCAGGAATAAGGGTAAAACAGGAATAAAATGTGACAGGGAATGTAACTGTAACCAGGCAACCAGAACTGCAACACGACAAGAACTATTGTGTGTGAACACGTGTATTTAGAATACATAGTTGGCATGTAGGGGCTTATAAGGCTAATTCGGCCGTCATAGACGGCTATCAGACAGGAATAATCGAGATCCGGCTGAGGGTACAGTCGCGTACCAACAGCTATTAAACACGACAGGGGGAAGGGTAAACTACATGCCTTCTAGTATTCTCCCACCCGACACGAAAAACAAGACATAAAATCCTGTATTCAAGACATGAAATTCAGTATTCTAACACTACGTGTAATCATCAACGGTACTAATAAAGCAGGGAATTTAATTATCACAATATAAAGATTTAAACTTGAAGTGCAGGTACTTGCCTGATGTTTGGATCCGATTATAGTTTATATCTCGAGGAAATTTCTAGAAATGTGTCCAGATGCTGAAATAAATATTACCATCATGCTCAGAAGATATCAAATAGCTAGAAACACAAGTCCTTGAGTTCAATTTGGAGACAAGGGCAAAAACGGCAGTTTCGGGTCAAAACGGGGTCCGCATGTGGGCCCGCTTTGCACCAAAAAATGTGTCCGGGTTAAAGGTCTCCAAATTCACCAAACTTAGTGTTAATAGGTCAGGAACGATGATACAAACCCAACGAAACTTCCATAATTGAATTCCGATGAGCCGATCATAAAATCGCCCGTCGAACGGGGCCTGTAGGGCCCACGACACGCAATTTCATCAACGTTCTCAGAATCGAACCAAACTTGGGTCACAGGACCAGCGTATCGCTACGAGTCCGATGGCACAAGTTTTGTTTCGATCCGACGTGTGTACAAGAAGTTAGGGCATAAAACAGAAAAAGGCGGATACGGGGCGGTGTCCGCGGATACGCGTTGATTCCGGTGTGCACGCACACCCGAATCAGCTTCCGCGAAATCCTACATGTCCGTATCAACGCTGCGCACATATCTGTGAATACCGCGCGCGACCAAGTCGTCCCGTTTGGCGGGGCGTACCTAGTTCCGGGGTGAATCGGGTCGATGTTTCCCCTGTTTTTGGATCGCGGTGTACGATCACCACAGGACGCGATGCCCCGAGCGGTTTGTTCGGACACCGAGAGGGTCATACAGGCTTCACAACGCAATTTACGAAATTAAAAATGGGGCAGCGAGGAGAAAGATATGAGTACCTGAACAGGGCTCGAGAAACTAAAAATTTTTGTGTCCGTGTCGTGTCCAACACGACACGAAGAAATGGAATTAGGGTTAGGGTTTTCTGATTTGGGGACCTGCCGGCGGCGGCCCGGCCGGAGGAACGCCGGGGAGGCTGGGGGCGGTTTGTCGGGCTGCTGGGACGCGGCTGGTGGTCGGCGGCGCACCGGGGACGGCTGGCTGCTCGCTGCTGGAGGAGGCGGCGTCGGGGTCGTCGTGAGGTGGCGGAGGGAGGAGAAAAAGGAGGAGGAAGAAAGGGGCTGCGGCGGCTGGGGGCTGGGCATGTAACGTCTCGCAACCGCTCGGAGCATTACGCTGAGTCGGACTGAATAAATCAAATGCTGGTTACATTTGAAATGTCGGATTTCGGGAAGAAGGATTAATCGAGTTGGTTTCAATGTGCAGATGGCTAACGGGTTCGATGGAAATCAGGTGTTCGTTCCGAACAGTACTAAATAGCTGAATGGAAGCGATAATGCCGTCTTCCTTAATTCGATCGGTCGGATGATTTGGAGAGCACGGCCTGCTCGCACGGTCATACCAGTTGAGTAGATCGCGCTTGCATCGGACCACGGGTTTAAGGGATTGGCCGTATCGGCAGGACAGGATGCCTAACGGGATCAATCAATGTGAGTGGGCTCTTTCCCTTCTCCTCTACTCCTTCATGCCTAATAATATGGAAAACACGTAAAGGCTTGAACACTTGGGCTGAAACATCGGGAATCACTACACTGAGGCGTGCATAGAGTGTACGCCATTGGCTTGGTAGGATTGTGGCTTGAATGGTTTACACGTTGGATAGTTGGAGCTAGAGTTGGAATATTACATTTGAGGCAGTTGGTTGAATACTTGGGATTATGCTTGGACAGCTGGAATGATGCATTGAGTCATTGGGAACATTGGGATTCGGGCGAGCGAACGTGCATCCGTGCGCGTGTATCACAAGGATGCTTTGTCTTGCAAAGCGAGCAGTTGTGGTTCAAAACCGAACAACTGTATCGGCGAGGGCGTTGTGTCGTTTGATGGGGCATCGTGCCACGAATGTGACATTGTGCCACTGAAACGGCATTGTGCCATGGGTTTTGCTTCGAGCATAGGTGTTTCACCAATTTGGATTGTGTTGAGAAGAGGCTTCGTGCCTATGAAACACTTGATATTTTGATGCCTCGGGCTATGTTTTGAGGTCGAGATTTGGGTTCTTGGAAGGACATGTTGGAAGAATGGTTATGGATGTGTTGGTTGGATTATTGATGGAACGAGTCTAGGATCGCTTGGTGGGGCGAGAATGTTCGATCCTCTCGTCATACCTACGTGTCTGCATAGTCACGGACAACCTGGGTGGCACAGGGTTTGGTTTCTTCGAACGGGTGCTCCGGGGCACCGGGACCGTTCGGCCATGGAGGAGACAATTTGGGTAACGTGTCTTGGGCGCGGTGCCAGCGGTTGGATGCGATTCAGGTGGGTTAGCTACTTAGCGCTGTTTCGAATAGAACCGCATTTGATCTGTCCGATCAACGTCCTTTATGGCCTTTGGCCAGTGACTTCATATAAGAATAGATGTTGGCTTGCTTTACTTTGGTTGGTTTGTGCATCGTGTAGGCGCGGCCACCTTGCCTCGGCAAAAGTGTGCACTCGAGAGTGGGATATATAAACTTTGGTTCTGGATGGATATCGAGGCGAGACTGATGGTTCGATATGTTATCGTGTAACCGATGACATTGAGTTAGACGGGTCGGCTATATATTAAAATGCTTGTCGTTTGGTTTAAGATTGAATGCTAGCATGCTTAAACTGCTTTACTGCTTTCCTTAACATGTCATCCATATGCCATGAAATGAATCTAGGATTCAACTAGATAGATCACCATATAACTGTTTGCATTCACTATTTTACTTAGTGTCGGCTTAGGCGAGTGGGTTACCCCGCTCACCAGTACGGTTGTGTACTGACCCACGTTTGTGGGCAATATTTCAGGTACACAGACGTAGTGGCGCTGCTTGGATATACGGGACAAGATGTATGAACTGTAAGTACCTTTGTGGGCTAGAGAAAGAGCAAGAGTTATTTTATCGTCTCCGTGGCATCGCCTTTGTGGCATTGACTCGGGGCATCTCATTTGGACCCTATCGTGAGCTTCTCTGCGTATACTCTGATTGTGTGCTTGGTACACAATACTTGACTTCCGATGCAACTTGGTTGTTTCAATGATAACATTTGGTGTTTGACAACATCGCCTTGTACGAGCGCAACTCCAGGCTCGTACGGCATCACGTCCCGATGAGAACGATTGTCCTGCGGGAGAGCTGTAAACGTGGTGATTCACGTTCAGCGGGGACTATCGAGCTTGCGGGAGATTGGGGCATGACAAATTGGTATCAGAGCGCCCGGTTCATTTCTTCGGACTTGGTCCTTCGCTTCATCACAAACTCTAAATAGCTTCCGCGTGTCGTCTAGCTCTTGACTCTACTCGGTGCCGCATCGGATGTTTCATGCAATAAGTCTAATTATTGCTGGTTTTGGTTGCATTATATTTCTTGGTTGGGTTGCTTTGGTTGGTTTTCGTAGGATCGCTTAGTCTCGTTAGGCGTTGTTGCATTCGTGCAGCAAGTTGGTTGGCGTTGTTGCATTTGTGCAACAAGTGTGGGCTTTTGTTGGGTTGGCTTGGCTTAGCGTTCGGGAGTTCTGATTGCCTCAATGGATCAGTTGGTTGGCTAACGAGATTTGGTTATGCGGCATATTTTGAGTAAAAACATTCGAAGAGAATAGATCATTTCACGAGTTGCTCGTCAAGCGATTGTGTTGGATAGAAGTTGGAATTTTGGCTGTGGCGCATCGGTTGAGCAGGTTTGAGTTTGGCTCGGGAATATATGGATAAGTTGGTACGAGTTGCTCGTACAACAAAAGTGTGAAACCGTTGGGCATTGGGTTGGACTATTTGGAAGACAATCATTGCACGATTGCTCGTGTTGAGAAGGTATCAGACGGGTTGAGAAACAGTTGGATAATTCAAGCGTTGCCTGAGTTTTGTGTCAGACTCGAATTGGAAAAGGCATGATTATGCATAAGGGATGGTTCGAACGGATCTTGGATCTGTGAAGGAAATTGTAATGCGAGTAGCGACTTGATTCGGAGTGGTATATGGGATACCACATTTTGAGCAAGGCATTGGAAACATTTTGGTTGGACATTCAATGGAAATTTCCTGAACGGACTCGTGAAACGAGAATACAAGTTGGTTGGTGCACGTCGGTTGAGTTGGGAAGAATGAAAATGGAGCAAGCGAATATTGAGTTGAGCATATCGTGAACGGACTGATGCAAATGAAAGCATCGTTGGGCTTAAGTGATGGACGAGATCGGAACGAACAACTGGGATGCGCTTGAACGAGCAATGGGTGAATCAAATGATAGCGAGCACGAACTACGATTTTGGGCGACACATTTGAGCTGTTGGTTGAGCAAAGAAACACGATATTGGTCTGGAGGGACAATGAGATGGATTCACACAAACTTGAAAGATTTTGGATGTTGCTGCTCGTGAAGTTGACTCAGGTTTAGCGGAAATGGAATTTTGGGCAAGATGGTGCAACGATAGTAAACAGATTCTCCGGAAGACGTGGACGAACGTTTGAAGATAGATAAATGTGATAGCAACGTCGGAACAAATCACTGTGTTGCTTGAGTAAGTTGGACGTGCATTGTGGAATATGGTAATTCGGAAATTTGATGGATTCAGGACAGAACGGCGGATTGATGGAATAAGGTTTCAACGAGCACGGTTCTCGGATTCGAAAACTTCGCTCGGATGAATGGTTGGATTTTGAGTCAGATTTTTAGATGAGATATAGCATGGTTTATAGTAAATGTCCATCGTGATGATTACAATTATCAAGCGTAGCTTCGGGACAGCCGACCCTAAGCGACCTTGTCCGCTGAATCGGATATGAATATGGTAGACCCATAGAACGACCCTTGAGGCGGCGTATTTGGGAATGCGTCGAGGGCAGATGTGAGCAATGAGATTTGGCTTATTGACTGAGTGTTGGATTTAAGAGATCCTTGGGATAGCCTTCAGCTGAAGATACAGCCGGAAGATCGAAGCAATGGTGGAAGTAGCCTAGTCAACTGATGAGATTCAGAGTCGCAGATTTTTATCGATGGCATCGCCTCTGACTCATCGTGCCCTGGAAGGGAATAGCATTCATGTGAATTGACGACTGTGAAACTAGCTCGTGAAGTTAAAGCAGCGGCTCGTTCAGATCAAATCCTTGCAAATACTGGAAGGGACAGATTTGCTTCAGATTTACAAGATGTCTCGGAACTTAGTCTGGGAAGCGTGCTCATTCGGAAGGCGAAGGTGATATTCTATGCTTCGAGGCAGTGGAAGCAGCACGAAGAACTATTTCATGCGCAACCTAAGAATTGTGGCGAGTGTGTCCACGTTGAAATCGTGGCGACACAAATTCCTTTGGCGTGGCGGCGAGATCTTCGTGGATCACACGAACCTCAATATAGATGTTCACCCTGTGAGATATTGAGATGGCAGGAAATGTGTTCGACTGAGCTGATCTAAGCAAGTTGATATTTGGGTAAGTCGCATAGCTGGGGTAGATCAGTTGTGAGAATCGTTCGGTGCACGAGATAATATTTGGAGATGTTGCTAGTACTGATTTCAGAAATAGTGGGATGAATTGAGCTGGAACGCGAACTCATTGAGTCGGTGGAAAATCTGCATAATTGAGAATAGTTCTCGAGCGAATGTGTTGGAATGGAAATCATGATTTGGTCCAATTAGGAGCAAAGCAATATGGACGTCTCGAACATAAAGATACCCTTGTAACTTGTTCAAATTTGCTATCGCAAAGCTCGGCTGAAATGCATGTATTTTAGGGACGCCTTAAATATATGTACGATCCAAAACTAAGCGATACGAGAAATTCGGGTTGAGCTGCAAGGAGGATGTGGGAATTCGTGAAAATTTATTCGAGCGTTTAGCAGAACGAGATGTTGTGTCAGAAATAGTGAATATGAGAGTTGTATAGAGCAGATCTATGGAATTGGATTATGGCATGCTAGTAAGGAATGAGTACCAGCACGGTTCGTGGACGAACCTGATTCTAAGTGGTATATTATGTAACGCCCCGCAACCGCTCGGAGCGTTACGCTGAGTCGGACTGAATAAATCAAATGCTGGTTACATTTGAAATGTCAGATTTCGGGGAGAAGGATTAATCGAGTTGGTTTCAATGTGCAGATGGCTAACGGGTTCGATGGAAATCAGGTGTTCATTCCGAACAGTACTGAATAGCTGAATGGAAGCGATAATGCCGTCTTCCTTAATCCGATCGGTCGGATAATTTGGAGAGCACGGCCTGCTCGCACGGTCATACCAGTTGAGTAGATCGCGCTTGCATCGGACCACGGGTTTAAGGGATTGGCCGTATCGGCAGGACAGGATGCCTAACGGGATCAATCAATGTGAGTGGGCTCTTTCCCTTCTCCTCTACTCCTTCATGCCTAATAATATGGAAAACACGTAAAGGCTTGAACACTTGGGCTGAAACATCGGGAATCACTACACTGAGGCGTGCATAGAGTGTACGCCATTGGCTTGGTAGGATTGTGGCTTGAATGGTTTACGCGTTGGATAGTTGGAGCTAGAGTTGGAATATTACATTTGAGGCAGTTGGTTGAATACTTGGGATTATGCTTGGACAGCTGGAATGATGCATTGAGTCATTGGGAACATTGGGATTCGGGCGAGCGAACGTGCATCCGTGCGCGTGTATCACAAGGATGCTTTGTCTTGCAAAGCGAGCAGTTGTGGTTCGAAACCGAACAACTGTATCGGCGAGGGCGTTGTGTCGTTTGATGGGGCATCGTGCCACGAATGTGACATTGTGCCACTGAAACGGCATTGTGCCATAGGTTTTGCTTCGAGCATAGGTGTTGCACCAATTTGGATTGTGTTGAGAAGAGGCTTCGTGCCTATGAAACACTTGATATTTTGATGCCTCGGGCTATGTTTTGAGGTCGAGATTTGGGTTCTTGGAAGGACATGTTGGAAGAATGGTTATGGATGTGTTGGTTGGATTATTGATGGAACGAGTCTAGGATCGCTTGGTGGGGCAAGAATGTTCGATCCTCTCGTCATACCTATGTGTCTGCATAGTCACGGACAACCTGGGTGGCACAGGGTTTGGTTTCCTCGAACGGGTGCTCCGGGGCACCGGGACCGTTCGGCCATGGAGGAGACAATTTGGGTAACGCGTCTTGGGCGCGGTGCCAGCGGTTGGATGCGATTCAGGTGGGTTAGCTACTTAGCGCTGTTTCGAATAGAACCGCATTTGATCTGTCCGATCAACGTCCTTTATGGCCTTTGGCCAGTGACTTCATATAAGAATAGATGTTGGCTTGCTTTACTTTGGTTGGTTTGTGCATCGTGTAGGCGCGGCCACCTTGCCTCGGCAAGAGTGTGCACTCGAGAGTGGGATATATAAACTTTGGTTCTGGATGGATATCGAGGCGAGACTGATGGTTCGATATGTTATCGTGCAACCGATGACATTGAGTTAGATGGGTCGGATATATATTAAAATGCTTGTCGTTTGGTTTGAGATTGAATGCTAGCATGCTTAAACTGCTTTACTGCTTTCCTTAACATGTCATCCATATGCCATGAAATGAATCTAGGATTCAACTAGATAGATCACCATATAACTGTTTGCATTCACTATTTTACTTAGTGTCGGCTTAGGCGAGTGGGTTACCCCGCTCACCAGTACGGTTGTGTACTGACCTACGTTTGTGGGCAATATTTCAGGTATACAGACGTAGTGGCGCTGCTTGGATATACGGGACAAGATGTATGAACTGTACCTTTGTGGGCTAGAGAAAGAGCAAGAGTTATTTCATCGTCTCCGTGGCATCGCCTTTGTGGCATTGACTCGGGGCATCTCATTTGGACCCTATCGTGAGCTTCGCTGCGTATACTCTGATTGTGTGCTTGGTACACAATACTTGACTTCCGATGCAACTTGGTTGTTTCAATGATAACATTTGGTGTTTGACAACATCGCCTTGTACGAGCGCAACTCCAGGCTCGTACGGCATCACGTCCCGATGAGAACGATTGTCCTGCGGGAGAGCTGTAAACGTGGTGATTCACGTTCAGCGGGGACTATCGAGCTTGCGGAAGATTGGGGCGTGACAGGGCACGGTGAGGAGGAAGCCGGGAAGGAGAGGGAGGAGCTCTGCGGGCGTCGGCCGGGCACGGGGGAAGGGAGCGGCGGAGGAAGGGTTTCCGGTGGGGAGGGGATGGCCGGAGTGGCTTTAAATAGGAGGAGAGAGGGGGAAGGTGGCCGGAAATGGCGGGGAGGAGGTCGTCGTGGCCGGGGCTGCGTGGGGCGAGCCGGGCGGAGCGGCAACGGCGCGGCGGAGGTGCCGGCGGAGGCGGAGCGGGGAGAGCGGGTCAGGGGGAGAGGCTGGGGAGCGGGTCCGGGTCCGGGCGGGTCGGGTTCAGGCGGACCCGACCCGACCCGCTAGGCGGATGGGCTCGGGCCCAATGGGCTGGGCCGGTTCGGAGCGGTTGGGCTGGGCCGGAAGGATAATAATAATAATAATAATAATAATAATAATAATAATAATAATAATAATAATAATAATAATAATAATAAATGATTAAATAAATAAATAAATAATTAATAATTGTTTTTAGGGGTTTTAAATTAGATTCGAGGTCCGATAAATTCCAGAAAAATTACCCTAAGTCCAGTTTTCTATTTTACACCCAAAAATATTATTTCCATAATATTTTAATATTATTTTTTATCAACTAAAAATCATTTAATAATTAAAACCATGATTTTAATTACAGAAAAATCCCAAAAAATTCCAAAAAATTGTAAAAAATCCCAATTTAAAATTCTTGCAAAATCTGGGGGTTTACAAGATAGTGGATTAGGGTTCTGGCACCGGCGTTGAGGGGTTAAATAGGGGCGTAGGAAAAGTGAATCCGATAAGGATTCCGACTAGGGTTTGGTTAGGGTTAACGGGTCCGGGTCGGGTTCAATATGAATCCGGCCCGATCCGCTAGGAGGTGGGGTCGGGTTTCGGGTAGTCGAGTTTCGGGTCGAATTTAGATCCGACCCGACCCGCTAAGGTTGGGTTCGGTTCAATTGAACCGGGTCTGGGTTGGTTTGGTTTATTTCAAAATAAACCAGATTTAATTTAGGGTTTAATTCAGTTTATTTAAACTTAGTTTTTAGGGCTTTAAAAATACTTCTGGGGTCCAATAAATTCCCAAAAAATTATCCTATGTCTAATTTTTTATTTTACACCAAAAATTATTATTTTCATAATATTTTAATATTAATTAACAATATTTAAAAATCATTTAATTACAAAATACCTTAATTTTAGTTACAGAAAAATCCCAGAAAATTACAGAAAATTGTGAAAAATTTAAATTAAAAATTCCTGAAAAATTAGGAAGTTTACATCAATACATCTCTTTTGGCTAGAATTTGCAATCCATTCTCACTCATATGACCCAGTCGCTTGTGCCATAACCAATCGTTGATCCTGATTGGTCGATTGCAACATTAACATGCTGATTGTAGATCTTAGCATATCTTATATTGAGTGTGTTCTCCTTCTTTCCTCTAGCTAGCACTAGGGAGCCTTTGCTGAGTTTCCATTTGCCTCCACCAAACACATTGGTGTAGCCTTCATCATCCAACATACCGGTAGATATCAAGTTGAGATGCATGTCTCGAACATGTCTCACATTCTTGAGAATTAAGGGGCAGCCAATGTTGGTCTCAAGAGCTATTTTTTTTCCCACTATCTTGGAATTTTTTTCATTTTCCATCCTCACATTTTTGAAGTCTCCGCTTGTGTAGGATGTAAAGAATTTCTTTCTGGAAGTAACATGGAATGATGCGCCAGAGTATACAATCAAGCATGAATCTTGAGAGGTTAGATTAATAAGACCATCATCACAAATGATGATTATCTCATCACCTTTTGAAGTAGTGGAGGATGTGTCTTTGACTTTATTCTTCTCATTTGATTCATTTTTATTCTCTTTTTGAGTTTTCTGCATTCTCTTTTCTGTGACCCTTAAGGCCACAATAAAAATATTTTCTCTCTTTTCTTGGTTTGGAAGTACCTCTGGAATGATCTATAGGCCTGCTTTTGGAGTGGTCAGGGTTGTGGGATTTTCTTTGATGGTTTCTTCTACGATTCTCAGAAACAAGGGCCTCCGACTCGGTTGATATGCCTTGTTCTTTCCGCTTCTCTTCTTCATTCAATAAACTTTCCTTTACTAAGGTTGATGTAAGGACGCCATGAGGAGCGGATTTGCTTAAGAAAACCACAAGTGTGCTCCAACTATCCAGCATTGGGCTGAGTAGCAAATGTGCTAATAGCTCATCTTCCAGCACCAGCTTCATGGTTGAGAGTTGATTTACCAACTCTTGGAAATCACTCAAGTGTTCAGAAATACTTCGACCGTCTCTGTATTTCAGGTTCACCAAATATTGAATGAGCGGCGCTTTGTTTTGAGGAGTCTCATGCTCGTACATCGATGCTAATTTCTTCAATATTTGATGAGCATCGGTTTCTTTGAAAACATGGTGAAAGACGCTTTGGTCGATCCATGGACGGATCTCTCCAATAACTTTACGATTTAAAATGGTCCAATCTTTGTCAGATTTGTTTTCTGGTTTCTGTCCATTGTAGAGTAACACTTCATACAGATTCATGCAATAGAGAAAATCTTCCATATGTGGCCTCCATATGGATTAGTTTGAAGACATAAACTTGATCATGGTTGAGGAGATAGAAGACGATGATTCCACCATTATGATGAACAAGCATGTATGGCTTTGATATCACTTATTGGGTATGGAGATGACCTTCCTACACACAGTGCGGAAGCAAGCAGAAGCTTGTTGGATTGGAAGTGAGCTATCACGCTGGAAGCGAAAGCAATATAAAAGAAAAATATAAAACACTAAAGAATTAACGAGGTTCGACAATGTGCCTACATGCTCGGACAACTATAGTTCTTTTCTTTTTTCACTAAGAATAGTGGGATTACAAATTACAATATCTCTCTTGGATTCACTCAAGAGGCTCACAAACTCTCATACAAAAGTATGAACACACTTTAGTGAAGAAGCACCCAAGGAAGAAGCACTGCCCGGATAAACACGACTAACAAGGAGCACCAAGGGCACAAGGAAGGATAACCCAAACATCTTGTAAACACCCTGATTTTTCAGAAATTTTTAAAAATCAAATTTCACAATTTTTTGAATTTTTTTGTAATTTTTAACTGATTAAAATCAAGATAATTTGGATTTAAACAAGTTTTAAATAATATTAATCAATATTAAAATATTATGAAAATAATATTTTTAGGTGTAAAATAAAAATTTAGACATAGGGTAATTTTCCTGGAATTTATTGGACCCCGAAAACATTTTTAAAGACCTAAAAAACTAATTAATTATTAAACCAAAATAAACCCTAAAATAAACCCGGTTTATTTTAACCCAAATTGACCCGGACTGAACCGACCCAGTTTAGTCAAACCCAAACCCTGCGGGTCGGATCGGGTCTGAACCCGACCCGAAACCCGACCCGCTAACCCGTTTGGAAACCCTATCCCTAACCCGATTCTCCCAGCCGCTTCATCTCCCCGGCGGCCATTTCCGTCGCCGTGGCCGCCGACGACCTCTCGGTTTGCCTCCCCGCAACTGTCCTAGTGTCGCTCCGCCTTCCCCGGCCCTTCACCTCCCTCTCCTCCTATAAATACCCATCTCCGCCCGCTGCCACTGCCATCAGCACCGTCCTCGCCACCACCGCCTCACCCCGTCATCTCCCTGAGCCCCGGCCACCTCGCTGCCACTGCCACCAGAGTCGTCGACCCTGGCTGCTATGACCCAGCCATTTTTGTGAGCTCCTCCGGCCGCCTCCAGCTCCGGCGAACTCGAGCAGCCGTGCCCTAGCCACTGTATCGTGTCGCGTCGTCTCGCGGACACGAGTATTTTCAGTTTCTGCGGAGCCCTGTTCAGGTAGTTGTTTTTCTCTCCTCGCTGTCCCGTTTCCCGTTCCGTCTGCTGTGACGCAAACCCTGCGTGACCCTCTCCATGCTCGTGCAACCCGCTCGGTGTGGCGCGTCCTGTGGTGATCGTGAACTGCGATCCAAAATCAGGAAAATATTTGCCCTATTTTTTCCCGGAACTGAGTGCGCCCCGCTAAACGGGATGACTTGGTCGCGTGCTGTCACGACCCGCACCCGAAAATTCGGGCACGAGTGCGTGGGTACGTCCAGCCTACGCCGCAGTGTCGGCGGTAGTACGCTGTCTAGGGCATGATCACAGGTGATAAATCTAGCTCATTCACAATAATTAAATAGGCAAGGAAAAATAGCAGGAAAAGAATGCTAAGATTTTATAACCAGAATATGATAATCAGATCCAGAGTTTATTACAGAACCATAGATTATATCGGGGACAAATCCGATTACTAAGATGAAAGGGAAACAAATAGCTAAATGCTAACTACTCTGCAGGAGTAGTCTCCTGGGTGGGAACCGGCTCTGCAACTGTATCACCTGCTGTCTCATAGGGGCCATAATAGGTGGGGGCAAGGTTCTCATCATCACCTAAACAACGGATCCAGTCAGGAAAGGAGCAAAGTACACAATGCACAACAAGATTTAAACTAAATATTCGTGACAGGTAGAAAATAACTGACTAAGCATTATGTTGAGAAATGCGTAAGTAAGTAGTGAAATTAACTGAGAAATAATGTTATAAAACAAGACTAGAAGTAAAATATGATTGATTGCTATAAACCAGAAATCCGAGTAAAACAGGAATAAAATGTGACAAGAAATATAACTGTAACAAGACAGGAACTTATGTGCGTGAACTTGTATATTTAGAATACCTAGTTGGCATGTAGGGGTTTATAAGGCTATAGGGCCGTCATAGACGACTAGTACACAATGACTACGGGAATAATCAAGTATAAGGCTGATGGTACAATCGCGTACCAACCGCTGGCACACAGTGATTACAGGGGGAAAGGGTAAACTACATGCCTCCTAGTATTCTCCCGCCCGACACGAAAAGCAAGACACGAAATACATTATTCAAGACATGAAATCCAGTGCTCTAACTCTACATATAATCATCAATGGTACAAATAAAGCAGGGAATTTATTTATCACAATATAAAGGTTAAACTTGAAGTGCAGGTACTTGCCTGTTGTTTGGATCTGATTAAATTGGTTCTTGGGGAAAAAGTCCAGAGATGAGTCCAAAAGCTGAAATAGACATTACCATCATACTCAGAAGATGTCAAATAGCTAGAAACGCCTGTCCTTGGGTCCAATTTGGAGACAAGGGCAAAAACGGCAGTTTCGGGTCAAAACGGGGTTCGCCGGTGGGCCCGCTTTGCACCGAAAAACGTGTTCGGTCAAAGGTCTCCAAATTCACCAAACTTAGTGTCAACAGGTCAGGAACGCTGATACGAACCCAACGGAACTTCCAGATTTGGATTCCGATGAGCCGAACACAAAATCGCCCGTCGAGCGGGGCCTGTGGGGCCCACGACACGCGATTTCGTCAACGTTCTCAGAATTGAACCAAACTTGACCCACAGGACCAGCGTATCGCTACGAGTTCGATGGCGTAAGTTTCGTCTCGATCTGACGAGTGTACAAGAAGTTAGGGCGAATTATCGAAAAGTCGGATACGGGGCGATGTCCGCGGATACGCGTTGATTCCGGTGTGCACGCACACCCGAATCAGCTTCCACGAAATCTCACACGTCCGTATCGACGATGCGTACGTATCTGTGAAGACCGCACGTGACCAAGTCGTCCCGTTTGGCGGGGCGGACTCAGTTCCGGGGTGAAACAGGGTCTGATTTTTCCTGTTTTTGGATCGCGGTGTGCGATCACCACAGGACGCGATGCCCCGAACAGTTTGTCCGGACACCGAGAGGGTCATACAGGCTTCACAACGCAATTTGCGGAATTGAAAACGGAGCTACGAGGCGAAAGTTACATGCACCTGAAGGGGACCCAAAAACCGGGGTCTGACACGTGTCCGACACGACACAGGACACTGTGTCCTGTGTCCCCGTGTCCTATTGGGAAATTTAGGGTTAGGGTTTGGGTTCAGCTTCAGGTGGCCGGAGAAGGGCGGCGCCGCTGCGGGGGTGGCCGGCCGGGGGCTGGGCGGCGCCGGCGAGGGCGGGCACGGCGTGGCGGTTGTCGGAGCGGGCGGGGACGGCCGCTTGGGGCTGTGCTGGGTCGGGGGAGCCGGAGGCAGCGGGGGAGGAGGAAGGATCGAGGCGGCGGGGTCGACTGCGAAGGCGGGCACGGCGGAGGCACGGCGCGGCGGAGTTCTGGCGAGGTGGCGGTGACCGGAGGACGAACGGGCGGTGGTAGGAGGAGTGGAGTGGCCGGAGGGCTCGGGGAGAGGGTATTTGTAGGGGAAGGAGGAGGTCGGGGAGGCCGGGCAAGGCGGCGAGGGCCGCGGAGTCGTGGGGCGTGGGCCGGGAGAGGCGGAGCGGGCGGTGGACGCGGGGCGGTTGCGCGGTCGTGCGGGGAAAGGGGGGGAAACGGGTCGCGGGTCGGGTGGGTTCGGTCGGCGGACCCGACCCGACCCGTTAAGTTATTGGGCTGGGCCGCGGGTGAGGGTTTGGGCCGGGTATCTGTGGGCTGGGCCGGGCTGATATTTAATAATAAATATTAATAATAATAATATTATTAAATAATAATAATAATAATTAGTTAATTAAATAAATAATTAGTTTAAATAGTTTTTAGGTATTTAAAAATAGGTCTGAGGCCCAGAAAAATCCAGAAAAATTACCCTAAGTCCAGTTTTTTCATTTTACACCCAAAAATATTATTTTCACAATATTTTAATGTTGTTTAATATCAATTAAAAATCATATAATAATTCAAAACCCTAATTTTAATTTCAGAAAATTCCCAGAAAATTCCAGAAAATTGTGAAAAATTCCAATGTTAATATTTTTAAAAAAATCAGGGGCTTACACGTGCGGACTTCACCGAAAGGTGTGCGTCGTTAATACAGATGTGTGGGATTTTATGGAAGTTGATTTGGATGTACGTGCACACCGGAATCAACGTGTATCCGTCGACAACGCCCCGTATCGGCCATGTTCTGGAACTCGTTGTAACTTCGTGTATACACGTCGTATCGAAACAAAACTTGCTTCATCGGACTCGTAGTAATACGCTGGTCCTGTGACCCAAGTTTGGTTCGATTCTGAGAACGTTGACAAAATCGCATATCGTGGGCCCCACGGCTCCATTTGACGGGCAATTTTGTGATCGGCTCATCGGAATCCAGTTCTGGAGCTTCCGTTGGGTTCGTATCGTCGTTCTGGACTTACTGACACTAAGTTTGAAGAATTTGGAGAACATTGTCTCTGACACGTTTTTCGGTGCGAAGTGGGTCACATGTGGACCCCGCTTTGACCAGAAACTGTCATTTTTGCCCCTGTGTACAAATTGGACTCATGGACAGGCATTTCTAGCTATTTGATGTTTTCTGAATCTGATGGTGATGTTTATTTCAGCAACCAGAGGAGTACCTGCAAATCCCGTTGATACCAGAGCTACAATTGGAGTCAGAACCCCAGGCAAGTGTACCTTGCTAAAACTTGCAGTACCTGCTTCATATTGTTATTCTGATTTATTTATATGATGTACATGCTTAACCTAGGACCGTGTGACATGCTTAATCTAGAGATGGATATCGAGACCATATACATTCTCGTGCTTGCATTATCAAGTACGTTATACCTAGGACACCTGACACTATTCATGAGACAGAATCTTCCTGAAATATTCATGGTGATTCTGTATAGGTTACATGATTTGTGACATAGACATTATATGCTTAGATCTCATTATGACTTGCTGTATTAGTATGATCTTGCGTGTCATAGACATGAGACGTGTGATTACATTGGGTGGGGAGAGATTTACCATACAAAAGGCTGATTATATATATATATTACTTTACTGGAGGTGCCTTAGACTCTGACACAGAGCTTTGGTACATTACTGGCCCTTCGAGAGAATACTGCTATGGGTTTCTCTGACACAGATCCTATAGTAGTCTCAGCCCAAGTATGATTAAAACTCTCACTTGTATATCACTTAGCTGGTTATATAGTTTACCCTATTGTATCATTTATTGTTGCGCTACATTTATTTTGGCTTGAGTTATTTTGTACCTTGCTATGTCTCCTGAGGACCTGGATCTGGATTATGGCCCCAGGTATAGCAGACGAGATCTATCCCGAGGTATACGGGACATGAGCATTAGCAGGAGCAGAAGCAGGAACAGGTGCATACACTGGAGCAGTACTAGATCAAGTAGACGAGTGATCACCGAGGATTTCTCCTGACTATATGTTTCTTCTATACTCAGTCTGTGATGCTATTTACATTCTTGTTTAAATGAACAATTATATCAGACTTGTTATCGGGTTGTTCTCCGATATATTTACTTGTGACTTGATGATGATTATATTTCCTTTTATTGATATTGATGTATTCATTTCTGTGGATGAGATTAGTAGACCCTTATTGTTGTATTATAGCTTAAGTACGTCCCGATGGATCCATTAAATTGGGTTTGTCCATCGGTGTGTTCTGCTGGCTATTGCCACGTGTCTAGTCCCTCGATATTTTGGGACTGGGGCATGACACATCTCCCAAACCTCCTCCTTATATAGCGTCATGGAAGGAATAAGCTTTCCCTCCAAGATTAGTTTTAACCTTGGGAACTCCAAAAGTCATTAGACTTTCTCCAAGGTAAATGAACCTTGGGAACAACAACAACCCTCTCCTCCAATTAAGGAGGGACTACCTATCATATACCACCAGTAACATTGGCGATCTGGGTTCCATACCGTCAATAGCTTTGGCAGTTTGATGGTTTAAAAAAATTGAAAGAAGAGAAGAAGATTTGTTTGAAATATTTCTTTTGTGCTATCATTAACAATATTTTGGTAAATTTTTTTTTTATTTGGATATATCATTCAAATCTAAATATATCATATTTTATCTATAATATAATAATATATAATGTTATAAATTCTATGTAATCATAAAATTCAAATAAAATAGGATCTTAACCAATACAACAACAAAATTTTATTTTAGAATGATAAATACATTTTCATGAGGTAATTTAATTTTATAAATTCTATCTAATCAAAAACCAAATTTATTTTTTCTAATTAAACCATCAAATTTTTTTTCTTCCAAATAAAAAAAAAATCATCAAACTGCTAATGCTATTGGCGGTATAGAGCCCAGACTGTCAATGCTACTTACAGTATGATATCATTCAAATTAAAAATAAATAATAATAAATCTTCATAACGCCAATATTATTGGTGGTCCTGTGACCAAATCACCAATAGTAATGGCGATATGGGTGTATGCAATCATATCGCCATTGATATTGGTGATTTATAATACTTTATGTATTTTTTCAAACTTTTTATCATATACATAATATTTACGTAGTTTATCATTTTGTTCGTAAATTTCTGCGTTCTGTGTATAATAACTTGATTTTTTTATTCGGGTGTTAGCACCCATGTTTTTATTCTATTTACTCTCCTCCTTAGTTTTAGGTGCTATGACTAACTTTATATTTTTTCCAAAAAAATAAAATTATTAGTTTACTCCCACATCTAGATTTTTTTTTGAAGATTAAACCTATATTTAAAAAATTTAGACCATGAGAGCTAAAAATTTAAAACATAACCTTCAACAAGATATGAGAATTCATTGTTAGTGTCGATAGGTGACTTTATGAGTGGATTCAAACACGAAGCGAGTAGATGTCACGTCCCGCTTCCAAAATATGACGAGCCAAGTACGTAACATCATCCCTAGGCTACACAACATACGAATACTCCAGTATCCATACTCGCGATTGTCGCCTGTAAGGTTATACGATAGGTGTATTACAGGTCACAATTTGCAAATATAATATGTACATGTCATATATTGCATGAAATAGTACATAATACTTTTGGATAGAGGACATTCTAAAACTAAGGATAGGGAATTGACTATTCTACCCGATTACAAATTTTATCCCAAATATACATATAACACATTAATACCTTAATACATGTTGGAAATAAATTCTGGTTCCAACTCAAACGTCTTCCATTGCAATATAGCTCATGTTCTCTAGCTCCTTGTCTGGGTACAATAGTAGCTTCTCGAAAAATATTTTTACAAAACTAGTGAACAATACTAGGTCGTTAAACGACATCCAAGCCCTCAGTCAAAGACGGAGAAATAAATGAAGAAAATAAGAATCTGAAAGTAATTGGATTCTCAAATTTCATGATGAAGAAATAGAATGATAAATTCTTTAGACACAATTTGGTGTAATCATGAAGCAGTATATTCCAACTCTTATAATAAAATCCTGAAATAGTATTCCAACTTTTATCAAATCCTATTCTACTAGGTGTCCAAATCACAATCACAATCACATTCACAATCACAAATAATTTTGTATATGCAAATACAATTTAGAGAACGCTTTTGGATCACAACAACACCTATTGTCTTGACAATAATCTCATATATCCGGGATCAGATAAATTTTTTTGATGGGTGGTGCTTAGATTTCCAATCCCACAAGTAACACATGATATAAATAATTGTCGTTGCTTTAAGAATTCGGATCATGTGATAATATAACAATTATCGAATTACTTGAATTTTTCCAAGAATTTGGAACATAATAACATTGGATATACACAATTGTCGAACTTCTTAATCTCTTTTAAGAGTTCGGATTCACTAACAAGTGTAGTGAGTTAAGTCTCATCTCGGTCACCATATACCGGCTTATAACAAGTGTCGAATTACTTGAGTTGTACTAAAAAAAATCCTATTATAACAAGTGTCGAATTACTTGAGTTGTGGTCAAGAATTCTCAAGTGCAATGAGCTAAGCCTCACCTCGAACCATCGCATGGCCATGAAGATGTCGGCACTATTGATCAGTTTTTTACAAGTGTTTATTGCGAGAGTTCGACGGTGTGACCCAAATGTTCTCTCCCACCCAATGCAATTCTAGAAATTCAGAAACATTCCTATCTAATATACAATTTAAGTTGAATTACATGTCTGATTCGTATCTCGTTTCGTGTGTTAGTAACCATACGCTTTACGAGAATACAGTTCGGTAATTGTTCTGTCATAGCAGAGATATTAATCATTTCAGTCATATACCTCATTCCATATGCTCATGGCATCACATTAGAATGGTAACATTCCATTTGGCAGGACAATTCCGAAAACATGAAAATTAGTACTCCTTGCCTTGGAATGTGAAACATTGAAACTTGTGTTGCTCTTTCGTGCATGTGTAGGTGTGTCCTACGCATCCTATAGTCTAAATTCGGAATATAAGATTTGTAGAGTTTGATCATAAATCAATTAGCTACTACATGGCTTGAAATAGAGACTAACAAATTATTCAAATTTTCCCAAAAATTGTTATCTCTAGAATTTCTTGAAAATTTTTGCAGTGTCTCCTTTGTATTATGGAGCCCAATTTTTTCATAATTTATAATAAAAGACCCGGAGCAACTCTCCGTAAAATTTCTGGGTTCGTCGACCCCTTCGGCGGAACATCTCAACATCGGTAAACGCATGCAATTTATATATTGATATTCAAGTGACAATTTTCTTACCGATGTGGCACTTTACCTTAGCAATTTGCTATTTTGACAATTATCACCGATCCAAGTTCACTACTCAAGCTCAGGAAACTCAATACAAATTAGAATTCATAATTTATACAACATTTAGATGGTAAAATCATATAAAAATGTGAAATACAATTTCAAGTAACTCGTATATCGAACCTCTTGCTTTTAAGATACTAATCATTCAAATACTGAAGTATTATTTCCATTCGATTAAGAAATAGGCATGCTAAACCAAACACGTAACTATACAAAAATGATATTCCGTGTTTCCGGAATTTCTTAAGTTATAGAAAAGTCCAATAACTTAACAATAGAATCCTTAACCATATTGCCTAATAAAAAAAATCACTGAATTTTATTCCAACCTATGATTCTTTTAATTTATGACTCAATTTATGTATACATGCACTACTCAAATTTCTTAATGAGAGAAAGTTCATGCAACTTCTTCTCAAAGGGGTCGTGGCCTCAGGGTCGTGGTCTGAGGCCACGACCTTTGGACTGCAAAATAGCATTCAGATTAGGACCGTGCATCGGTCAGTGGTCGACATATTTAGTCACAACTGGAGCCAAATTAAAATTATTCGATTGTGAAATAATGACATATGAATCAATTCAACCAACTGATTGGATAAGTTTTGAAACCGATCGACTTGGTTCGGTTTGGCTCGGCTCAGCTCCGCTCGGCTGATCGATTTTATATTTGAACACAATTTATTTAAAAGCCACAAAAATATAAATATTTTGCGATGTTTGATAATATCTCATTTACATTATTTTATCATTCCATTTCCAACAAACACAAAATCTCATATCCATCATTCAATCCCCGATAAAGAAAAAAAAATAGTCTAAAAATAACAATCAACAAAACAAAATAATCAGGGCTAGTCCTGATTAATTGAAGGCCCTGTGCGAATTTTAAATTATGGTCCTAAATTTATTTATTCGTATTTTTTAAAAGTATTATTCTCAATCTTTATCAAAATCTCTGGATATGTTCTTGTTTGTATATTATAATTAAATCTATATATTGTTACTAAACAAAATAATCAGAGCTCAAATTATATATATTCAAGCACATTACATTGTATAATAAATATGTTTTAGATAGAAGACGTACTGACCATTAAATTGTATAAATAAAACTAGGCATGCACATTAATGTTTCTTAAATAAAGACTAGGCATGCACATTGACCGATCGAACTAGACAACACCCCGACCAGAACAAAATATTTGATAAGTCCTAATTTATTATTATTATTATAAATATGAGTCTTAGAGTCAGTAGATAATATGGATTGAAGAATTGGAGGTATTTTACGGATCGTAAAGTCTAGAATTGAGAAAGAAATGGGATCTCATTATTTCCATTATTATTATTTCCATTTTTATTTAGACTTTGGACCTCGAATAAGTTATGATATTTTTATTTGGATCTCAATAATGGAAATAATTAGTGTTTAAGTGTTGACAACAAAACAAAAAAAAATTGGAAATTCGAAAAAAAGAAAAGAAATTGCGAACACCCTCGTAAATAATGTTTGGTTTATGTTGAACAAATATTTTCGAAAATTACGAATACCCGAATAAATAATCTTTGGTTTAGGTTAAAAAATATTTTTCTTTCGTAAATTATTTATCCGGGTATTTGTAATTTTTGAAATTTTTTTAAGCTAAACAAAACATGGGAATAAGATTCCCACAATAAATTTGCTCGGGTATTCATAATTTTTTCGAATAAATTTGCCCGAAAATATCGAGACAAAGTCTAAATATTCCGAATAAATTTATTGTGGAAAACCTATTCCCATGTTTGGTCTAGGTTAATTTTTTTTTCTAAAAATTACGAATACCAGGATAAATAATTTACCCACAAAACATGACAATTATATTCCTTAAGAATATGTGGGTATATTTTTTTTTGCTCGGACATTTTATTTACACTTTTTCGTTTTTAAGAAATTTTTTTTTTCATTTTTTTCCACTATTTTCTCGGTTTTTTTTTTTCCCCTTTTCGTTTTTTCAGTTTTTTCAGATTTTTCAGTTTTTTCAGTTTTTTTGTATTGTTTTTGTTTTTTCCTTTTATTTTTTATTATTTTATTTTTGTTTTATTATTTTATTATTTTTTAGTTGGATTTTAACTGAGATCCAAATACTAATTATGTCTACTATGAAGATTCAAATACAAATATCGTAACTTATTAGTCTAAATATTCCTACAAGAAATTAGCGTATTACTTTAGTACTTAAAAAAAAAAGAAAAAAAAAATAGTGGCTTGTACCTTACTGTCCACCCTTGCGTGGAGAATAAAGGCGTGTCGAACTGGACAACCCTGGAAAGCTAGTTAAACAATTCGTGCTCCCTTTGCTCCTCGCTTTTCCAGTAAATCGAGACTACCTCAAGTACTTGTAGACAACGTCCTCTATGTAAGAGTCGAGCAGTTATATAGAGGAAGATCCACAAATCAGTAATTTTGTAGTGCCAAACACAAGAAATTTGATATTTCTGGGTTTTGTACAAATTATACCAACACAAGCTGTAAGATTTTCGGCTACCAGGGTTGTTAACCTGACTAATCTGAGTCTAATCTAGCAAAAGTTTTGGCTAGCGCTATGTCTGACTACGTAATCAACAAAGTGTAGTATTGGTCCTTCTATGGCTGTTCCAGCTTCAATAAAAATTCCATGTGTCTTCCAAGGGTCTCCAACTTGATCCTGATGTTCTCATTTCATCTACATAAAGGCCTTAAGGTCGGTGACAAGTTCCCAGTTTGAACTTATTAGCAAAGCAGTGTGGAAGTAAAAGAAAATATATTTGTCATATCTTTGAAGGAGATTGACTAATATATTTGATTATATCTGTAAAGAATGTTAGTTTTGACCATTTGATCATATCTTTGAAGATGATTGACTTTGATCTTTGACCATTTTTTTGAAGAATAAGATTGTATTACTATTTTTACATAATGTTGGATTTGATCTTATCTTTGAAGAATAAGACTGGATTTCTATTCCTACATAATGTTGGATTTTCATGTATAGATATATGGTATGCTATATAAATGGGCCAAATATTTTTTCTTGAGTGAACTCAAATGGTGCTCAATGATTGTTGAATAAGTTCGACATAAGCGAGCAAAAAAAAAATTGTTGAATAAGTTAAACACAAAAGTTTTTGGGAGAGTTTTTTGTAGAGAGTTCTTGAGAGAAAGGAGAGAAGTGTTGAGAGCAATTGTAATTCTTTTTCTTCTTCATAGTGAAATTGAATTACCCTCATTCATGGAAGTAGGCATCTTGGCCGAACCACGTAAATCCTTGTCTTTGTGGTTGTGAACTTTCTCTGAGGAATTTCTCTGATTTTTCAGGGTCTATTTTTGCTGTGCGCCCCAACAATTGGTATAAGAGCTTTGGAGTTCCCAGAAAAAATTAATTGGGTAGATTCTTGAGATGGCTCCGTCAAGCAAGATTGGGAAGTACGAAATTGAGAAGTTCAATGGGAAGAATGATTTTGGCTTTTGGAAAAGCCAGATGAATGACGTTCTCATATCTCAAAAGCTTCACAGGGCTTTACGTGGAAAGTCGAAGAAGCACACTGACATGACCGATGATGATTGGGATGACATGGATCTCGAAGCGCGTATCGCTATTCGCCTTTGTTTGGAAAGATATGTCGTCTACTCTGTGAAGGACGAAACCACCATCGCTGGACTTTGGCTAAAGTTGGAATCACTTTACATGACGAAGACTCTTACCAACCGGCTTTATATGTTAAAGTCGCTCTACAGACTTATGATGGAGGAAGGTACGTAAATTCGAGATCATATTTCTAAATTCAATCGAATTATTTCCGACCTAAAGGATGTTGACATATATGAAGGTGATAATCGTTTGGCACTAACCCTATTAATTTTTTTGCCCGATTCCTATAAGAATCTTATTCAAACATTACTATACGGGAATGACTCAATTTCCATAGAAGAAGCTACAAGTGTCTTATTGTCTAATGAGGTGCGGATGTTGGCTTCTAATGACAAAAACGGTGGAGACCAGGCCATGGTTTGATGGCAAGAGGGAGGACAAACGATAGAGCATCTTCCAACAGAAGGTCAAGATCCAAGTCCAAAATACCTATTGAGAAGGTGACGTGCTTCAACTGTAATGAGAAATGACATTATGCAAATACGTGTACTCGTCCAAATAAGAAGAACAAGAAAAAGGAGAATAAGACAGAAAGAGAATATGATGAAGCAAACTGCGCTTCAGAAGACGACAGTGACAAAGTCTGATTTTCGGTGGCACATGACAACATGAGTGACCATTGGATTCTCGATTCTGGATGCTCCTACCATATGTGCCTAAAAAATGAGTGGTTTTCTTCCTACAAGGAGATGGATGGTGGTTTCGTCTTGATGGACAACAACAACACATGTCGAGCTGTTGGAATTGGGTCTATCAAGGTGAAGATGAATGATGGAATTGTGCGAACTTGGGCCAATGTCAGACATGTTATCGACCTTAAGAAATTTTTTATTTCTCTTGGTATTGTTTGACTTGAATGGTAACAAGTTTGTTGGTTCGTGGTTCTTTGGTGGTGATGAAAGGTTACCGACTTGGTAACCTTTATATATTATTGGAAAGCACTATAACTGGGACTTTAGCAGCCAGTACATCGGATTCGTCTGATAGCACACATCTTTGGCATATGCGGCTTGGGTATATGAGTGAGAAGGGCCTGATCTTACTAAGCAAGCAGGGGTTATTGGAGAACTTGAAGAAGCCAAGTATGAATTTATGTGAGCATTGTGTTTATGGCAAGCAGCACAGGGTAACCTTCAGTACAAGCAAGCAGAAGATAGGAGGTATTCTCGACTATGTGTATATAGATGTATGGGAACCTAGCAGGATTCCTTCCAAGAAAGGAGCGAGATACTATGTTACTTTTATTGATAATTTTACACGTTATGTTTGGCTGCATTTCATCAAAATCAAAGATCAAGTGTTCGAAAAGTTAAAGAAGTAAAAAGTGATGGTGGAGAACAGAATATGCAGAAAGGTAAATATATTGAGGTCTGACAATGGTACTGAATATACCTATGGACCTTTCAAAGATTTCTGTACTCAAGAAGGCATCTGCGATATTGGATTGTCAGAAACACGCCGCAACATAATAGATTAGTAGAGAGGATGAACTGAACCTTGCTTGAGAAAGCAAGATGTATGCTTTCCAAAGCCGATTTAGGCAAGGAATGGTGGAAAGATGCTATACACATGGTGTGGTACTTGATTAATAGATCAACAAATCTGGCTATAAACTGTAAGACTTTATATGAGAAGATGACCAACAAACCAGCAGATTAGCATTTTGTGTGTGTTTGGATGCATAGCTTACTATCATTTCAACAATAGTAAGTTAGATCCGAGAGCCAAGAAGGCTATTTTCTTGGAATATGCACAAGGAGTGAAGGGATGCCATATGTACTGTCTGGAGGATAATAAGTTCTTAATCAGTAGGGATGTCACCTTTGATGAGTCTTCAGTGTTGACTTCAAGTAAGAAGAGTGAGTCCGATAATGATAGTGGTGAATCTAGCAAATCTTAAACTGTTGAGATTGAGTCATCTGAGGATGCATCAGATGAGGTGGATGTTTCTGAAGATGTACATCAAGCCTTACAAGAACAAAAACCAGAGGAAGAGCAACACTAGCAACAAGATTCTTTGGCTACTACTAGTCCAAGAAGACCAGTCAAGACAGTGCACATGTATGGATTTGATGAACCGATCAAGTACTTTAGACAGTTGAATTTGGTGGCATATGCACTGCTAGTAGAGGATGACGAGCCTATCACCTTCAAACAGGTTGTCAAAGATATTAGCAGCGAGAGATGGATGGTAGCTATCCAAAAAGATATTGAGTCTCTCCACAAGAACTGTACATGAAATTTGGTTCCATTGCCAAGGGCAAGCGAGCTATAGGTTGCAAGTGGATGTACATAAAGAAGGAAGCTTCTCCATAGTCAGGTGGCACTCAGTTCAAGGCAAGATTAGTAGCAAAGGGCTTCGCAAAGAAGGAGGGGGTGGACTATAATGAGATATTTTCTTTGCTGGTCAAGCACACTTATATTCGTGTATTGTTGATCTTGGTAGCTCATCATGATATCGAGTTGGAGCAACTCGATGTGAAGACGACATTCTTGCATGGCGACCTTGACGAAGAGATTTTATATGCATCAACCGGAAGGCTTCAAGATGGTTGGCAAGGAAAATGATATGTGTTTGTTGAAAAAATTATTGTATAGGTTGAAACAATCTCCTTGAAAGTGGTACAAGCGGTTCGACTCCTTCATAACACGCCATAATTTTACTCGAAGTAAGTATGATTGATGTGTTTACTTTCATAAACTTCGTGGTGGATGTAACACCCCGTTCCGCTCAAGCGGACTGCCGTCTCAATCGGCAATAGTGCAGCTGTCCCGACCCGCCTTGCCTCGATCAAGAAGCAAAGGATATCCAGACTTGTCCCTACAGGGAATCCGGCTTGGACTTTCAGAGGCTCGCTCAGACGTATCGCTCTACCGAGGCGAATCATCGCTAAGGTGGGTGGCTACGGTGAACTTGTCTTTGCTTAGCCAGCACACATAAAATCTGAAATATTTATGCTAGTCGCTAGGTGAATCACCCCTACATGCTAATAAATCCAACGCACCTAGCTAAGGGAATAATCCCAACTTGTATTGCTTGCTAGAACATGGAAAATGGAAATACTGCTTATATTCAGACCCTTGCATGCTAAGTCCTTTAACGGTTTCACTTCTCGGCTTACCTTCGGGTCCGAGCAACGTGCCTGCTTATGTTCCTTTAGAAACGCATGCTTGTCTGCTTGAATGTTGTCATGTTTTCATCCAAATCCCGGGAGACTACTAAGTAGTCATTCCGCACATGGAAGAACCTGAAAGTATTCGGGACCGTTAGGTCACCAAGGCAATTCCCGAACCAGGGAATCTGCACCCTGAATGAATAAATCTCTGAATCACAGCTCGAGGAGCAAACTACTGAATCAACTGGCATGGCAATCGATATACGACTGTGAACAATCATGCCTGTACATTGAACATGATATGTCTTATCCTGAACTTGATCCTGTGCCTAGCCAGACCTGAATACAGACCTGCATGTCGCGGACAACTCGAAAATGAGGCACCGTTCCACGGGCGGTCACCGGGGCACTGGGGCCGACCCGATCCGGATGGAACTCTCCTGTTTAGTCATCCTGTGCAAAGACGGAATGGTGTGGAGCGCATCCTGTACTCTCGCTGCACCCCATTCTCGTTAGTGATTAAAATTGGTAACTCTCCTGTTTAGTCATCCTGTGCAAAGACGAAATGGTGTGGAGCGCATCCTGTATTCTCGCTGCACCCCATTCTCGTTAGAGACTAAAATTGGTCCTTTATGGCTATGCCAGCGATAACTGTTCATATAGATAAGTCATCCTCGCTTAGCGGCTATCCGCGTGCGAGTTACTGCATCGCATCAATGAATGACTTAACACCTGAACGATCATGTTAAAACGACCCTCATGTTTGCATATGCTATGCCTCCTGAATGTTATACTTGCCCGTGCTTGAATTAACATGTTTGCCTCAATGTTTGCCTTGGACAGGGAAGGAAATGGTAAGTTGGTAAGTCTCGCCGTGTTTCTTCTAACATCGTACGGCGCACTGCCCGACACGTTAAGCTGTTCAATGTTTGCATGAAACTGATCCTAAGGCAACTAGAAAGACAACTTAATAGTTGTGCACGAAACCTGTATTACGTGTTTGGATTTGTCAAGCGGGCGAGTAGCTTCCCCACCAGTGCATTCAATGTACTGATAATCCACCAGTTTGTATGCAGGGTACGGGAGAACCTCGTTCGGTGCGGACGCCTCCAACGTGCGTGCTAAGGCCAGGAGTTCCCTCTGAAGCCTTGCAACGGTGCGTCCGGGACTGAAGCGCATATACAAGACATAATGTTGGAGCATCGCCTGACCATCGCCTGTACAATCATTCCACAGTTGTAGCCACTTGGCACGCTTTTACTGTTTCAGAGAGAGGCTTGAGCGACTTGTAATCTCGGCTATACGCCGCCTGTAATACATGTTTCATATCAATAAAGAGATTACTTTACTTGTTCCGATGCTTCCGCTATATTGTCGACTCAGTGAACCTGTTACCGATCGCCTATGGGTTCATGACTCCGCTGCACTCGGACAATCTGTGCGACTCTGTGGCTTAAAACTCTTGCCGCCAGCCAATGAACCATGGCCTTGCACGGGCGTGGACCACGCTCGTGCGGCATCACGCCCGGATAGGTTAAGCGATCGTTCCGCGGGAGCGCTGGCGAGGGTGATTCCCGCCTAGCGGGAACGACCGATTGCCTGCGGGAGATCGGGGCGTGACAGTAGAGGTTTTATCTATCAATTGCTTTATGTAGATGATATGCTTATTGCTTCAAAAAATATAGTTGAGATAGATAAACTGAAGTCTCAACTTAGCTCAAAATTTGAGATGAAGGGCTTGGGTGGAGCCAAATTTTTTTGGGAATGGAGATTAAAAGGGAAAGGGAGAAACGAATATTGTCTTTGTCTCAGAAGTCCTATATTGAGAAATCATTGCTCATTTTGGTATGGAAGATGCAAAGTCTGTTTCTACTCCCTTGGCTGGTCATTTTAGGCTTTCAGCTAAGTTATCTCCTACTACAAATGAGAAGAAGGAGCACATTGCTCGAGTTCCATATGCAAGTGCAATTGGCAGCTTGATGTATGCTATGGTGCACTTGACCAGACATTGCACAGGCCGTAAGTGTGGTTAGTCATTTTATGGCTAACCCAGAAAGAAGCATTGGGAGGCTGTGAAGTGGATATTCATGTACTTGTAGGGCACCATTGACGTAGGATTACACTTTGGTGAAGGCTTTAGTCAGATCAGTGGATATATGGATTCGGACTATGCTGGCAATCTGGATAGGCGTAGGTCAACTACTGGATACATGTTTGTTCTACATGGTGTGTTAGTCAGTTAGAGGTCTATGTTGCAGGATACAGTTGTCTTGTCGAATACGGAAGCAGAGTATATGACATTGACAGAAGTAGTGAAAGAGGGCCTATGGCTTCGCGTCTTGATTAATCACTTTGGGGTGAAGCATGATGTAGTTGATGTGCATTGTGAAAGCATGAGTGCTATCCACTTGGCAAATAATCAAGTCCATCATGCAAGGAACAAGCATATTGATGTTCGCTACCACTTCACACGGGATGTCATAGAAGACAGAGATATTGTATTTGAAAAAGTGCATACCAAGGACAACCCCGTCGATATGTTGACTAAGGTTGTTCCTGGAGCCAAGTTCCAACTTTTCTTGGACTTGCTCCAAATTCTTTCTATTGCTTGAGAGACCTTTGGGGCGGGATTGACGAGTGGTTGATTTGGTGAAGCTATGCGGTAGAGAAGTATGTCGGCTCGATTTTGTGGCAAAATTAATCTTTTCGAGGTGGAGATATGAAGGAAACTATATTTGTCATATCTTTGAAGGAGATTGACTAATATATTTAACCATATCTTTGAAGAAGATTAGTTTTGACCATTTGACCATATCTTTGAAGATGATTGACTTTGATCTTTGACCATATCTTCGAAGAATAAGATTGTATTACTACTACATAATGTTGGATTTGACCATATCTTTGAAGAATAAAATTGGATTCCTATTCCTACATAATGTTAGATTTTCATGTATATGGTATGCTATATAAAGGGACCAAAGGTTTCTCCTCAAGTGAAATCAAATGGTGCTCAATGATTGTTGAATAAGTTCGACATAAGAGAGCAAAAAAAATTGTTGAATAAGTTCTACACAAAAGTGTTTGAGAGAGTTTTTTGTAGAGAGTTCTTGAGAGAAAGGAGAGAAGTGTTGAGAGCAATTGTAATTCTTTTCTTCTTCATAGTGGAATTGAATTACTCTCGTCCGTGGAAGTAGGCATCTTGGCTGAACCACATAAATTCTTATCTTTGCGGTTTGTGAACTTTCTCTGAGGAATTTCTCTGATTTTTCTGGTCTATTTCCGCTATGCACCCTAACAATTGGTATCAGAGCTTTGGAGTTCTCAGAGAAAGTTAATTTGGTAGATTCTTGAGATGGTTCCGTCAAGCAAGATTGGGAAGTACGAAATTGAGAAGTTTAGCATTATTTGTCTCGAACCAATTAGAGCCGCTCAGACCAGTCACGTAATCTTGGGCTCTGATACCAGATGTTGGAAATCGGATACACCTTGACAACGTTCCGACACCGTGTCTGAGAGTGCCCTCAACGAAAATTTTAGGCCAACCCACCTGAGATAACCAGCCCCTGTCTAACGAATGCAAATTAACCTTTAGTGGAGAAAAAAAATACAAATAGTGTCCAAAATGTATCGGACACGATACATATTTGAGTGTCCGTACTTCCTAAGATGCTATGTCAAATTTCATTGGCAAATTAAAACAAACTGTACATAGTTAACTGGACACAAAACAAAATCAAACACAATCAAGAGAGGGGCAGGCGTAGGGATGAATTGAGTGCAAACTTCATCTTCTCCAGCTCCTACTCCTGGCCAGCATCGGGTCCACGCTCTGAACTAGCCACGTCTCCATGGCGATGTCGGTCAACACCTTGAAGGAGTCCGGCACAGCGTTCCTCTCCACTTCCCCCCTCCTCCTCGCCGGTGCTGACCGGCACCTCATTAGAAGCAATGCATTGTTCGGCGGCGGCGGTAACTCAACCTTTTCCTCCTCCTCTAACTCCTCCTCCTCTAACTCATCTTCCTGATCACCATCTTCGACGTCGTTGCCACCTTTTCCTTGGCTCTCGTCCAACGCCATGAACCACTTGGAGAGTATAGTCTTACACTGACTACTTCCACTCGCTGCTTCCTCCTCCTCCTCCTCCTCCTCCTCCTCCTGTTCATCTTCGTCGTCCGAAGTGCAGACGATTGGTGCGGCATTGAACGCCCCAAAGCACCCCATGTTGAACCTGAGGCCGCGTAGCGTCCCGAGGAAGTTCATGACGTCCTTCTTGAGCCCGATCGACTCGAGCCAGTTCTTCGAGTCGGGAGCACCGGCAGGACGGCCGTTCTTGGGCCGAACCTTGATTTGGCCAGCGCAGGTGACCTTGGGCGAGGTCGGCTCGGACGATATCACGTCGCCGCAGCCGATTCGGCTCTTCGATGTCGCTTTGTTGGTCCTGAACAGGGGTCGAGCCGGGCTGTGGCGGTGGTGGTGGCGATAACTTTTATTTTGATGGATGGCGGGAGGTCGAGACGGACTGCAGGTGGGCTTCGGCATTAGCGTTAGGTGGGCTGCTCTGGTGGGGAAGCACACTAGGAGGTCAGTAGGAGGAACAACTCCTCCTACTCTTCTTCTTCCTCCTCCTCCTCCTCCCCCTTTCATGGCTTCTCTGTAGTTTCTCTTCTTTCTTGGTGAGGGAGCGTTTGTGTTTAAAAAGAAGGGTAGTGGCCAGCTCTAAATTGTTCGGTTTGTCGATAGTTTATCACTCCCTTTTCCGTGGACCCGTACTCATTGCTCAACTCATCACCCTCCCTTGCTCTATTTGTTTTTCTGAGTGGAGTTCAAGGAGTAGGGCCTACGATGCATGAAATGTTTTGTAACCTCAGATTTCTTCTAGTCTGAGGCACTTTGTTGGTGTTTGATGGAATTTTCAATCTATTTTTAGAATATTTTAGAGTGTGAGAAGTATTCGTGTGTGCAAGAGAGAAGTTCGCAGAATCGAAAGTGAGGCTCGGTTCGAGCATGTGTAGGAGCTATGGACAACGATGTATCAATACATGCATACGCTATCGTATTCTACTGTCAGTACGTTGGAATACAAATATTTTATTCCAGAACTCTTCTGAACCCCAGAACCGATTTATCGGTAATAGGTATATTGGGGTCGGGGATGAATGCAAAAATTAAATATTTTATTAATATCATGGTCAAGATTTTTTTTGGGACTAATCTTAATCTCCGAGAGTTTCTCAAAGGACAATTCTTAGGGTCTGTTATATGGCGTTAAGTGAGGTAAAGTTAAATGAGAGGGAGGAGTCAAAACATAATAATTTTGTTTGGATTAGAGAGAGAGTTAAGTGGGGTGTGTTTAATAACTTTTGCTTGGATTGGAGGTGTTGAGTGGAGAAAAGAGTTAAGTGGGATATATTTATGACTTTTTAAACAAAATTTCTTACTTTCTCCGTGTTAACGTCCAATTTGGGGAGGTTAAAAAATTGGACAAAATAGGGTTAAATAAAAAGTCTTACTTAACTTTCTATTACTTTTTTCTCCTAAACCTCCACCCTCAAACCAAATATGGTTCTTTTTTCTCGTCACTTAACTTTTTCTCACTTAACTCTCTTAACCCTCAATCCAAGCAGACCATTAAACCAATAGGAAGAAAGATTTGAAGAGTTTGAGATTGTTCTTCTCCATCCTCCCATCTTCGGTAATCCCCTATTTGCTTTGTAATTGATTTTTATTGTTATTTGAAGAGTTGTGATGATCAGTGTGGAATGGGTCGATATATTCTCTTTATTTCATTAATGAATGTTTTTTTTCAAATTGAACGTTGTTCGTTCCGTAGTTTTTTCGTCAGAATTTAATTTCTACATAAAAACTAGCTGAGTTTGCACCGTGTAACTTTTGTGCACACTGTATTGTATGCATTTGGGCTCACTGTCCCCCAATTCTGACCATTTATAAATGGAATGAATAATACATCCCCGTGACTCGATCCACTGACCTTCTACTATCTAGCCGGGATCTTATACCTCTTCTCGGTAACCACAAGCGTCACTCGAGTTCGATTAATTTGTAAAGTAGTGTAAAGATAACGAGAGCCAAAGTAAAATGACATAGGTGAAATCTCAGCTATTTTTTCTCATAGTTCTATATTTCAAAATTATCTATTACCATTCTATTTGTGATCATCATCCAACAGATAACGTTGCATCAACAATAAATTTTAAAAAATTAAAGCTCTTAAAATAATATGTTTATCTACTTTTTTTCCTGTTTTATATAAGTTTTTCTACTAGTATTCCCGACTCTACAATTGGATTTACGTTACTAATACAATAATTTTTTTATAAAATTAACTTAAAATACATGTCAAAAAATTGATATCAGATACCATACACTAATTAATTCTAAAACTATTACAAAGATATTAAGGGTTAAATATTTATTTCGTTCTATATTGATATTTACCTTACAAACGTATTTACATGTACTAAAACGACCCTATTGTTTGAAATTTTAAGATTATGTTTTGTTAATGAAGAACAATGTGATTCTCACCGGACATATCTTACAATATTTTATTATACATTTTTCGATACAGTACTAATTGTGCACTTCACATGACATGTTTGGTAAGCAGAAACTTATCATGAATTTAGAACCAAATTTATAGGATTCTATGTTTGGTAGGACCTTGAATTTGGATTTGGATTTGGATTTGGGTTTGAAGAATGAGTAATAATTATTTTTGTTGGGAACGCAGTGTGACCCGAACCGAAGTAAGATAATTTTCATGTAAGGCCTGAACCAATTTCAATTATCTACATCTCATGATCCCACCTCCTATCTAATGTAGGACTAAATTACCAACTCCATTGTCAGCCTCCTTTGAGCGCTCAACCTGTCACATCCCAGAACCATAATACTGGAGAGCGGAGGCAGACAACGGCCAGCTACGTATACATAGAGCACACCGGTACCATGTATATATGGTGAAGTTGTAAGACATGGGGGATTACTATTACAATCATCAATCAAGCTTAGGTCCAACAAACCATAATATCTCAATCATAAACTCAACATTATGAATATCAAGATATAAGATCAGTTGACATATAATAGTAAAGCATCCCAAACTATATATACATATATGATCATGATGCTAGTAAACACAAAATGAATAAACTAGCCAAAGTCTAAGTCATATATGATCAACCCTAGGATGTGCCGATCATGCTAATGTTCGTAAGCTAGTAGTCAATCCAAAACACGAGCTAAACACGTGCTCGGTGGCTAAACGCCAACAAAAGTAAATGTACATCCGAGTGGGAAAGAAAAAAAATCCACTCAAGTGGTCTGTTGCACATGGTGGTCACCATCCTCAAGAAGGTACGGAAGATCCTCCGGTGATGCTACTGGATCTGGTCATGCAAAACCAGTCGGGTCAGACCCCAAATAGCAAGTACCACAAAGGAAGCCAACTAGGAACTTAAACCAACAATATAGGCAATACAAATGACTGAAAGTAAAAGATCTCAGGATAAAAGAAAAATTGTAAGCATACAGTGTAACATATCCTGAGCAGGTAAACAAATAAGAATATCAAGTATAGAAAGTAAAAGGGTATAATCTCATGCATAAGCCTAGACTAACATCATTCATCAACCTCGACAAATCAATAAGTACGGCTTGATACTTTAACTAACTATGGTTATCACAAGTCCTAATTACTAACAAAATACAACGCGAAACTAGAGTTCCTTCATATCGCATGCCCCTGCAATCCGTCCGGGTTACCCATTCACGCAAACCAGCCACATATACTCCTTACGATACTCCATAAGATGCTCCTCAAGATACTCCACAAGATATTTCTCAACCCTTTGCTATGGGGAACCTGGACTGCATGCAACCTAAAAAAATCTCTAGCCATAAACTATGTGAATCTCTAGTTATTAACCCTTAGCATTTTCTTGTAGAATTTTGGGTGTGGCATTCCACAGAATCCATCCTAGACATAAATGCAAACTAGACAATGTTTAATATTCACTGCACAAACGGACTCATATAAGCAACGACAACTAACAAGGCCATGTGATATAAAGATAAACCAAGTGAAGCCAGGTCAAGCCATGTGAAGCCAGGTATTACCAAGTATAACCATATGAAGCCAAGAGAATCCAAGTAAAGCCAAGTGAAACCAAGTCTAGTCATGTCGAATGGAGTCATGCAAAGTCATACCAAGTCAATCAAGTCATCACGTGTAGCCGGGTAAAGCCAGGTAAGTAAGGCCGAGTCAAGTTAAGTCGTTTGAAACCATGTAAATTCCTGTCTAGCCAGGTCAAGTCACCACGTGTTCAAGCAAAAGCTAGAAGAATCAAAACGAAATCACGAAAAACTAAAAATACAAAAAAAAGAGCATGATCGGTATACCGTCGATATACTGTAGTATACCATCGATAGGTACATCCAAGAGATAGAAAAAACACAGCAGCTTCTAGGTTCCAACAAATTGGTATATCGTCGGTATAGCGTAGTATACCGTCGGTATGTCATTCCTAGTAGGGAAAAAAGTTTCTGAAAAACAAAGTTTCACAAATCGATATATCGTTGGTATACTAACGTATACCATCGGTATGCTGGCCAATACAAATATCCTGAAGTCGGTTAACAAAGTCGTTCAGGATCGGTATACCATCGGTATGCCGATAAATTTCATAAAAGGTTTTAGGATTCTAAGTCGGTCGAAATTGGTATACTGTCGGTATACTGTAGTACACCGTCGGTATTCCAATTTTCAAGAGAAAATACGGCTAAAGTAACACGGCTAAAGTCAAGTCAAGTTTGATTTTCGGGACCCGAATCAAATCCCAAAAATTACCAGAACTAAGTCTAACCAGGAGTCAAATCTAGTGGTAAATCTCATATCACGATATGGACTAAAACTTACGGTCACAACTCCGGTACCGTTTCTGATACCGAGTTACCTAAAAGGGACAGGATAAGATTCTACCAGAAATCAAAATCGAAACCGTCACAATACTAGAAACCATGTAATGAACAATTATAGTAAAACAAGTTAAACTAAATAAGCAACTACCAAAGCTCCAGAAAATAAAAATGACAAGAAAGTAAAGAAAGTTCACGAAATCGGCAAGGTGTACTTGCCTAAAGTGACCTCCCAGCCTAATCTTCTAATCCAACTCTAAGAAGGGGATCAGAAACCACACTCCAAGTCTCAAGACCAAGCTCCAAGCTCTAGAGAAAAATGGTGGAGAAAGAAAAGAGAAATAGAAAAGAGAAAAAGAATAAAAATCAAATTATATATATATAAGAGGTTATTTAATCGTGACCGTTGGATCTGCCTTATCAGCGATCCACGACTCGATATAAATAAATCTCAATCACTAAAAAAAACCAAAAAATCAATGGATAATAGAATGCTTCAACACTATTCATCAAAATATCTCTCGAAATTATCTCGCAAAAATATCTCAAAAGTAAAACTAATATCTGATGAAAGGTATACCGCCAGTATACTAGAGTATACCGCCGGTATGCCAGTCGGGTAGTAAAATTTTAATTTTGGTAATTTTTGAGCTTCCACGAGATCCAATAAAATATAATAAATAGCCAAAAAATACGTATCCGCATAAAATATGAATACTGTGAGACGAGTCTCACAATTCTCCCCTCAGAAAAATGCCATCCTCAGAATTTCCATAAGGATCTAAAATCATCAAGCAAGTAAATCCAAAGATAGCAAGCATAATGCTAATAACAAGCAGAAAACTCATGTGCCATAAAATTCCTGGGCAACAATAGAGAACTGGAAAAGATAAAGCAATAATAGGCATAACAGATAAGCTAACAATCTATCATAATCTAAGACAAGACACGGGTATACCAATAAGTATATCTCCTAAGTCAAAAAGAAACGGGTAATGAACACGCATATCGTCATCGTGCTTCCAAGTTGACTTGTCCAGTGATTGATGCCCCCAAGCAACTCGAACTAATGAGATAGTCCAGTTCTTTATAACCTTTCTCCCTCTAGTCCAAAAAGATATGGGTCTCTCCTCATATGTCGGTACCAACGACCAACTCTGAATGATCTAGGATATGGCTCGGGTCAGGAATATACCGGTGCAACTAAGATATGTGAAAGACGCTATGTACCTCATGAAGCGACGGTAGAAGAGCTAGATAGTAAGACACGTCTCCAACTCGCTCGAGAATATCCAACGGGCCTATATATCTAGGACTCATCTTTCCCTGTATGCCAAATCTGATAACTCCACGGGTAGGCAAAATTCTCAGAAATACATGGTCGTCGACAGAGAACTCAAGATGACGACATTATTGATCTGCCCAATAATGCTGGTGTGATAGCCGTCTCACTATTTTAGTATTATTCTATTTTATCTGGTATATGTGTGTTATAGCTGTATATTGCTTCCTGTATAATTTATAAATTTTTCTAGCTGCTTTCATGTAATTTCTAGAATTATGAATAGTGCTAGTCACCCTTTGATATATATAGCCTTCACTTTCTCTCTCCTCCTCATTCTTCTTTATTTTCTTCTATTTCTTTATTTTCTTCTCCCTTTTCTTTCCTTGGCCGAACCCTAGCTCTAGCCGTGAGCTTGCCTTGGGTAGTAGTGCTAGTAGTTTATTAGTGGATTTAGGCAAGTACATCTTACCATTGAGGAAGAACTATCACTTTTAGCCACTCTTGCTTTTTATTAGTCTATATTGTGCTTTATGAACTGCTCTTCATGTATACTTCTTGTGGTTTTGATGCCTTGGTAGGAGTAGATCTGAATTCTAAATTTTTGGGTGTTTATGTGTTTACTTGGTTTTTGATATCTTAAAAGTTGATATTTTCTAAAACTAGTAGTTCCATCTTGACGAGCACTTGATTTCATGTGATTTTGAACTTTACTTTGCTGGATTCGGAGTTAAAATGAGGATTTCAGGAAGAAAATAAGTTTTCAGACTTGAAGATTTTCTATGGCTGAAACTTACTGTTCTGGGACGAAGAAGTTTCATGCGCCCCACTTGGTATGAGGCCTGGACTTCTTGCTACAAGTTAGCATACGGCCATCTTGTTGGACGCATGACTGAATCTGCACATGCGCCCCTTGGCCAAATGCATGAAACTTAAATGAATGAAAGTTCTCTAAGTTTAAAAGATTTAATGCGGCCAAGAGGAGCATGCGGCTGAGTCGTCCATGCGGCCCAAATCTATGCGTTTCTCTTTCCTTTGAACGTATGACTCAACACTGCCTTGGCAAGACTTTCTATGATTTTATCTTTTCCTCCTGACTCCCTTTCTTGACCAGTTACATCGGTCACTTCTCTGACACAGCCAATCACATCAGTCACTTTCCTGACCTTACAATTTTTGCCTGTCACTCATCGAGTTCCGAGGAGTCGACTTTGCATCTTTAATGAGGCCAGCTCTCCCATGCGGTCAGTGTGCTACATGCGGAGAGCTCTTGCATGTGGCCAGCTTACCCCCATGTGCCTATGATACTTGTAGTAGCTTAGCTTCTTATGATTTGTTCTCTTATGGTTTAACTGTTTCCATTGTTTAGCCAATTCGGTTTAATTATTGTGAATGCAATCTTTCTCTAAATTTCTTATAACCCAATTTGAGACAACCTGTCAGAACCTGAATTTTCCTGAAAATGGATTATATTAACACTATTAATCTTGAACTCTCGATACCAGACTTTTTCTGATATTCCTGATAATAGCTTATCGTATCGAGTTAACCTGACATGTACCGATACTCCTGATAGTGGCTCGATGAAGCACACTCCTGATATGCTAGGATTTCTTGAACTGAAATGCTTGAATTGATAAAATAAATTCCCGTGGTTGATTTGCTTGCTCCTGTCCTCAATGTACCTGTCAAGCTATTATCATGTCTTGTCATGCATCATGTCTAAGGCAAATTTTTGACCACCACGGTCAGGAATTCTTAATAACTTGCCCAGGATAACAACTAGAATAATTAATTAGAGGAATCTATAGAGATTTTTTGGCTACATGTAATCCTGATATCCCAACGATACCTGATAAATTTGGAGCTCTCCGTCGTGAGGGACACACTTCCAGCATGCCATCGAGTGTTGTATATTCCTATAAATTACTATACCTAATATAATCTATTATATGTATCCATATGCCTGGATAACCTGAATAGTCTACAGGTGTAAACCCCCTCACCCAAAATTAGGTTTACTTGGCTTATCTAGTAGAATTAGGGCTAGTTTAAACCAATTAGAATTTAGAACACGGCATTTGATTTAATTGTACACTATTTTATCGCGTAGCGCACCTTACCGTTGCTTCGTTAATTGAAGCACTTCACTAGCCATTGCCTATCTACAAATTTCACAACCTCATCCTAGACATGCCCGCCTACTATTCTGACCCTTGTGTAACTTATAATCATGTTCTCTGGTGCTATATTTTAGCCGCACAATAAACGTCGCGGACGTTATTTCTTAATTCTAAATAAATTCTAACTCATTACCCTTATGCGTTCCAATCGAAATTAGAAACACAACCTTGACCGTTTTGGTGCAACCCGGATTTTATGAATATTCTACACTGTACCCTCTACGCCCTGACACTTGTGTCCCACCTAAATTTAATCCCATGTACTCCTAATTAATTCTAGAATATCGTGCGCATTCGATTTAATTAATTAAATCTAATTATCGTCTTTGTGCAATTTTCTAATTGTTGGGGGGCTTTTATGCAAAAACGTATTGAGGTGTCCCCACCATTGGACAATTCATAAAGAAATCTATTTTTCCCTTCATAGGAATTTTTTCCATAATTTTCTGGATGTGCAAACGCGCAACATCGCCCTTTTACTTTAATCCAATTCTTGCATTTAAACAATGTAATTGTAGTCTCCAAAACATCCTCATGCAAGCCCAAGGCCACTCCAAGGAGAGTTGACCAAGCCCACAAATTCCTAGGTCAACCCAAACCAAAATTTTACATGTATATAAACAACTCTTATCCTCTTTTCTTTATTTCTCTTTTTTTCATCAAAACCTAACCCAACTCCTAGCCGACCCCTTCTCTCCCTGTGCATCCCCTTCCTCCTCCTCCTCCTCCTCCTCCCTGCAGCTAACTCCGGTCACCATGACTCGCCAGAGCTCACCCCCTCTGCCTGCACTCGCCTCCCTGTCCCTCTCTTCCTCCTCCATACCGCTGCCCTCTGTCCGCAGCCGCCTAAACAACACCGGAGACCGCCGGGGTACGGCTAGACCGGCTAGACCGCTGTTGTTCTCGACCACTCCCTCCGGTCAGTTCCCCCGACGATGAACCACCGCCACCCAGAGCAGCACCATCTTCACCACCATTGTCGTCTCCTCCATAACCTTTCTCCGGCCCCGTCCTGACCGGAGCTCCTCAGCTTGGCCAACCGGCTCGACACAACAGCCTCCCCCTCTTTTCCCCTCTCGACTGAACACCCCCGCCATGCCTCCGCCTGCACGAGCGACCGGGCAGCTGTGCTCCGCCGGCCTCGACTCCTCGTGACCACTGTCTCCTCCCCTCGAGCCACAGCCTCGTCGGTCTTCCCAAACCACCACCACACCACCAACACTTCTCCACCATCGCCCCCGACTTCGGATCACCTGATCCCGAGCACACAACCATCACCCGAGCCACCGTACCCGCCGGACCCCGGTTATAACAGTCTCGTCCCCGACTTCCTCCTCTTCTCTGTCAACCTCCTCTTCCTACCCTTCCCGGCTCAACCTCCCCTGGCCGGACTCCGGCGAGCAGCCATTACCAGCATCCCTAACATCACCACTCCACCATTACCAACAGCACCACCCGAGCCTCTCCTTCTTCCTTCCGAGCTCCTCCTCCCTGCTCCCTGTCCTTCATCCTCCTCGCCAGAGACTCGACCACCACCTCTGTCCTCCCCCTTGCCGGACTCCCACTGGCCAGAACAATATCACTCCCTCCATTAATGTCATCACCATCATCTATGATCATCATCAACATCATAATCATTATTATCACCATTACATTAACATTCATCATCATCATAATCATTATCCCAATCATTGCCCTCGTCATCACCATCGTCCATATCTCCGTACTCGTCATCATCCTCATCTCAATTCATCATCATTCCATCACCCTTATCATCATCATCACTTCACCGTCATCGCATCATCGACATCTCATTATCGTCGTCATCATCATCTCACCATCATCCCATCATCATCATCACCTCATCGTCACCTCACCATTCATTATCATCATCAGCACTGTTGTCCTCACCATCATCGTCGTTATAGTCGTCACCATCATCATCATCGTCGTCAACCTCACCGTCGTACCCATGCACGTACTCCGAGGTATGAACCTGTCTGTCTGCTCTATTTATGTGTGTTTGTGTGCGTTCCAGTACGACAGTAGTATTTCGTTACTACTGTTAGATGATATCGGACCCTGATTCGGTGAACCCAGTGCTGCGTACACAAACTCGTACTCGTACGCGTATAGTATTCAGTTTGATATATCTATATATTTAGTATATGCATACTATTCAACTTGGTATACGTATAATTATGGGATGATATATATATATATATATATATATATATATATATATATATATATATGTATATTGTAATTAATTATATGCTAATAATAATTAGGAGAATGTGTATTCAGACTGTACGACCCTAGGACACTATGGACTGTCCCGTACTTACCTTGACCATGTTGACCCTAAGAACTTGTGAATTGCCTGCCTTGCGTACATTAACGCACTAGCTTAGACACCTGTCAGCTGACTGTCTGATTGTGTACAACACTTGAAGCTGTGACCCGCGTAATTCAACGCATAATTGACCGCGTTAGATGACTAGTGTTACCCCTAGTATACCCCCTGAGTCCAGTGTAAATATTATTGTGTGTGTACTAGTGTAATGACTAATGATTTTATTGTATTATATTATATATACATAGGATATTGGATTTGTTCTGAGCGACTTCTTGAGCAAGTTATTGGTACATTGCAGCTTTCTTGCCAGGCAAGTATACCTTGCCATTGTACTATTATTTATATTCCATATGTTGCATGCATCTTTATTTTCTGTCTTTAGTTCATATATTTTAACTGTTATATAAAATGCGCGCGACGGTGTCGTCGCGATATATTTTTATTTATGTATTGCATTGGCCTTGTTTATGAGACTACCTCATTATCATGTAGCATCATTAGGTTCACTGGCCGTGACATAGTTGTTACATGAGTTGTGAGTCTCATGTAGATCATGGACTTGCGTGCAGGGTTTGGCCTCCTGTACGTGTGGGTCGTGCATTAGGAATAACTGCTGTTAGAAACTTTGTATGCTAGTAGACTTAGCAGTTATTAGAGGTCTATGGACATAGCTTATTGTAGTACGGTGGTCCCATCCTTGTCCTTGTTTAGTTGCAGGATTGGGCTAGGATACTAAGAATAGGCTATCAACCAAATTGTGTCATGAATGTGACATGCTTAGAGCATGTGGTGGGGAGAACAACAAGTACCACATTTGAGCTCCTTTGCACTTTTCTCCTGTGCGCCTGGATTCTCCGCCGGAGATACGGGTGGTGATGACCACTATATATTATATTATTATCAGGCGGGCCTCCGGCGTTCGAAAGATGACGTGCCTTTGTAGGCCCCTGGATCTCCAAAAGAGAACCATGCCAAATCCCAGTTTTCTGCCAGATAGCTCACTTGTGGGAAAAGTTGTTCTCAACTGCATTCACTTAGACGGTTAGACGACCTCATTGGATATTTATTTCAGTACTTTATTGGCTTGCTTTTATGTATCTTGTTATGTCCCTCTGAGGACCTGGCCCTTCCAGGTGTATCTGTTCTTGAGTGTTCGCAGGAGCGCAGATTCGGATGGTTACCTACGTTTTGAGGAGGTCTTCTCTTCGAGTTCGTGGATGTTAGCTGGTATTCCTATATTGTGTTTGTTGTGTTGTACTTATATTGTATTTATTTTTACATTCGAGTTGGTAGTGGATTTGTTTCCATCCAACTATCATCTTTGATACTTCTTATTGACATCTAGTTTCATAGATACTGGTTATTTATTTATATTTGATTTTCTGTGAATGAGATTTAGATTATACCCTGTAACCTGTGATAGATTTATACCACTTGTGGATTTGATATTCATATTACAGCGTACGTATGGGTTTGGTTTCCATATATTGGAGTTGCCATATCCATGCGGCTGGCATGCTTACGTGTCATAGTCCTACGTATTTTGGGACTGGGGCGTGACAACGGGACATGTAGCTGTATGGAATCTCAAACTGCATGTATTAGTAACTAGGACTGTGATAACCCTAGTTAGCTAATGATAGCAAGTCGTATGGTATGATTTATCATGATTGCTTGATTTCCAGTCTAGTCTAGTCCTGTCCTGATTTGTTTAATAACTGATCCGAAAACTGTTACCTGAGTACTGATTTCAGATATCCTTGTTTAAGTACTCCAGAACTGTTTAACTGTTATTTTGTCTGCTGCACTTATTTAACTATTCCTTGTGCTATTTCTTACTGATTTGTCTATATGCTGGTTAAGTTCCTAAGTTGGCTCGCTTGTGGTACTTGTTGTTTTGGGGTCTGACCCCCTGGTTTTGTATAGCAAAATTTTGGAGCAGGACCGCAGGATCTTCCGTATTTCCCGTCTCAAGATGGTGAATACCAGGAGCACCCGAGGATATGAGTGATTTTCTTTTTCATCACCTACTTGATCTTATACTTATACTTTTGGGGCGTTTAACCACCGAGCACGTGTTTAGCTCATATTTTAGAACTTAACATTCTAGCATGCGGGCCTACATGTAAAGCATATTTTAGACTATAGCTAGAGCTATTCATGTGATATTGTACTCTTAATAGTTCTTCATTTTGTAACTAGCTTCATGATCATTTGTGTATGTATAGTTTGGGATGTCTTACTATTATATGTTTGGTGATCATACACCTTTTAACTTGTTGCTTGCTTGAGATTGAGACACCTAGGACCTATGACCCAGGAATGACCGTTGGATTGTAGAGTAAAACCCTTACATGTCTAGACTGTCGTAATCGTATCTCGGAGTATTGAGTACTCTGGTGTACATAGCTGGCTTTTTCTGTCTTTGCTCTCCAATATTCTAGTTTTGGGGCATGACACAGTTGAAGTAGTGGCCTATGCAAGTCTAAAAATTTATAAGTGTGAAAGGTTTACCAGATATTTTAGATGTCTTAATCCTGTTACTCCTTGATCTCCTCCAATATCGAATTTATATCCTTGAAATCTTGATTCAACATCTACCTTGATCCTCGATCAATGTCACGACCCGCACCCGGTGTAGGGACACGAGTACGTGGGTACGTTCAGCTTACGCCGGAGCATCTGTCGTAGAATGCTGTCTAGGTCAACAATACTATCTAAATATCTCACACATTATTTATAATGGTACCTGCCAATGATACCTTAACTCCAATTGGAGGACAATATAATGATATAATTAAAATCGATACTCTATCACAATATAAAACTAAAGGAAGATAAATACACGATATGGAATAGAAGAAAGAGTCATAAAGTCATAATACAATCCATCCAAGACTAATAGTCTTGCTACAATAAAAATCTTAAATAATAAATACATGCCAATATCCAAAACTGAAATATATACAATATGCTAATGAAAATCTAAGTCGCCTCAGTAGCTGGCCCTAAACCCTCAGTCGGCTCGCCATCTTGTGGCCCGTAAAATATGGGACACATATCCTCTAACCACTCATCTGAAAATATATCCAGTCAGAATTGGAGTAAAATACAACCAAATAACAGTTTCAATTAATTGATAATGACTATAAACAGAAATAGAGAATATAATACAAGACCAGAAGCAATGAAAAATATCATAGTATGGTAGAAGAGACAGATAAACTAGAGCAATATTGTATAAAATGATCGCGATAAAATAGAATAATAATAATAAAATATGGTAAAGAACTGTAACTATACTAAGTATTTGAAATACTAGTTAGATATGTGATTGGCTTAGGTTGAACATTGTCTACTTAAACGTTGGATAAACATTGTCTAACTTAAATATTGAATATTGAACATTGTCTAGGCTTTGATCACATATCTAGCTAACACTTCTCCTTTTTCCCGACTAGTACAATGGATCCAACCATGACACGTTAAAATGCAAGATACTCAATGAACATTGTCTAATATTAAATATTGTCTAATATTAAATATTGTCTAAACCATATGAGAACACGAGAAACAATGAAACAATAAATAATATCTCATGACTGAAGATCCATGTGTATACTAATCCGTGTACCAATGTGTCAGAAATCAAGTAATATATTTCTAAATACTTGCATTATAGTAATTATCAAATAATAAAAACTATCAGAGAATATACTCGCCTGGTATTCGGTGCAAGAAACAGTAAACAGTGCTTGACTGGAGTCCAAGAGTCCTAGATATAGGAATATTAGTGTTAAAGATAGATTTGAAATAAAAACAAGCATAACTAGTTCATGGTGATGATTCTAGGTTAATTCTAGGTCAATACCTTGCTTCTAAGTTCTTAATACTCAAACTTGCTAATATCTAAGGTATACTAGTTAATACACTATAGTAAACATCATAATAATATATATAACTCTAATATCACACTAAATCATAATATTTTAGCCTATAACTCATGTACCTAGTTATTACCTTATTACCTAGTTACCTAGACAAATACTTTGGTCAATATTCACAACCAACTATTACCTTAGCTAAAACATCAATATCTTAGTATATCACTACATTGGTATTACCTAAGTTTAATTAGGATACCTTACTTGCCCTCAACATCTACCTTATTAACTTAACTAAGGAATATTAGAACATTAATACCCTAACACCTATACCCTACCTTGGTATCAAGACACTTCTTCCTGGCACATTAGCATCCATACTAACTAATTATACTGAGGTATTACTCATACCCTAACTAAACTGTGACTTAACCTCAACTCCAACACATTCACTATCTACCCTTGCTAACTGACATAGGTTCATATTGACACTTAATAACTTGCACCTGAGAACACCTATTTTATTACTCCTACTGAAAAGCCTAACCCACTCTACTTGTTATTGCTGATGTTACCTCCACTTGGCATTCGATCACATATACTTTATATTAATACTAAAACCCATCCCTATGTAACACTCCACTGATATTAGTGTGTATCCTAATTTCCTAAACCAAAATACCTACATGGACACCCACCCCACTGCTTCCAGTGCACTTCAAGCCTTGCTGCTGCCTGAGCTTGTTGCTCACTACATCTCAGTTCAGCCTTTGCACTGTGTGCCAATGTACTGCAGTTTGTGCAAAAGCACTCCCTAATACTTGAATGCCTGCATTCGATACTGCTCCAACCCAATACCCCTAAAGCCTGCACTTGTTGTAAAGTTCTAACCCGATACCCCCTAATTACTCTGTCAATGCAACCCACTGCCACCTAGATATAACTCAAGCTCATTACAGGTACAACTCCCTCTCTAAACTGCACATGGCCGCATCCTCTTGAAGTCAATGATGTTGCCCGATCTTGGATGCTGTGCCTGCTCTGCCTATGGTTGGATCTGAGCCACTCTGTCTACTGCCGTCATGGCCACCTGGTGGGCATTCTCAATGCCCAGCCTCATCACATCTGCCTAGCGGTGCTGCGCATCCATCATCTCCCAGAAAAATACAAACAACTGCGCGGTGTTTACTGATGCAGGAGGTGGTGGAGGAGGTACCACCGGAACGACTAGGGTAGTCCTCGGATCGACAGGTGGAGGAGGATCCCCGAGAAAAGCAGATGCTCCATCAACCGCAGGAGTGGTGAGTGGAGCAGTAGCAGCTGCCATAATACGAGCTGGACGAAAGGTGGCAGACCTCTCGGTGGAAACTACTGGGACGGTACGATGGGATCGTGTCTTCGGAGGCATCCTGAACACCGATAAAAAGAAGTCAATACGGCGCAAGATATGTCACACCCCAGTCCCAAAATACCGAGGGACCAGACACGTAGAAATGGCCAGCAATACGCACCGATGGACAAACCCAATTTAATGGATCCATCAGGGCATACTTAAGCTGTAAAACAAAGTCTACGACAATCATGGCACAACTAATCTCATCCACACAAGATATAAAAATATGATCCACAGAATAAATAAGGAATGTAAATCATCAGCTAGTCTCAACAAAGTGCTTTGGTGAATAACCCGATAAATATCTGATACAATGGTTCAACAGACCAGAATATAAATGACTGAATAAATAAATACTGAGCATGAAACATGGATGCTCAGGAAAAGTCTTCGACTAACACCTCGTCCTCAGATGGCGGTACAGCTCCTGGATCAGCTCCTGCTGCGGTCCCGTATACCTCGGGATAGATCTCGTCTGTAAATCCTGGAGACATAATCCGGATCCAGGTCCTCAGGGGATATAGCCAGGTACAAGAAAGCTCATGCCAAAATAAATGCAGTGCAGCAGATAATAAAATAAATAGGGTAAGTATGTAAACATCTGTGTGAAATGCAAGAGAGAACATCAATAGTACTCAGGTTGAAACAACTACAAGCTCTGTGTAGGAGAGCCGGTAGCAGTAATATCATGAGGTGGTCTAGCTCAGCGGGAGGCTGAGTAGCCGGCATAACATAATCAACCTGTAGCCTGTGGGTCTCTCCAGCAATAGATGGAACAATAAGGGAATACTAAATACCCAGCTAAGTGATATGCAAGATGAGAGCAGCACTAGAACTCAGGCTGAAGCCACTACAAGCTCTGTGTCGGGGAGCCGGTAGCAGCAGTAATAATGAGTAATGGGCCAAGCTCGGGCTTCAGAGTCTTGTGCCTCACAATAATAGGGGTTTATATATATGATCAGCCTTTAGCCTGTGTGTCTCTCCCCACCCAATGTAACCACGCATATCATGACCATAACGTCTCATGTCCATGTCAGCGGGATCATGACTAATGCAATAAGTCATAATGTATCTAAGAATATAGTATCTCTGTCAAGTCCCTATACAGAATCACCACGAATATCTCGGGAAGATCCTGTCTCATGAACAGTGTCAAGTGTCCTGGGTCAAGGTGTACTTGGTAAGACAAGTACGAGAAGATAAAGTGTCACGAATGTCCATCTCTAGATGACAATACACAACACCGCATACGGTGTTGGCACCCGACTAATAATCGGACGCTAAGTACGTCACACGGTCCTAGGTTAAGCATGCATAGCAATATAATGAAGCAAGGAAAATATATAACAATACTACAGAGTTTGGCAAGGTACACTTGTCTGGTGTTCGAATACCAACAGTCGTCCCTGTATCAGTGGATCCTGTGGGTACTCCTCCAAAAGCTATAATAAACATCACCAACAGTCTCAGAAGATATCAAATAGCTAGAAACGCCTATCCTTAAGTCCAATTTGGACACAATGGCAAAAATGACATTTTCGGGCCAAAGCAGGTTCCGTATGTGGGCCACTTTGCACCGAAAAGCGTGTCAGGGTCAAAGGTCTCCAAACTTCTTAAACTCAGTGTCTACAAGTCAGGAACGATGATACGAATCCAACGTTACTTCCAGAATTGGATTCCGATGAACCGATCACAAAATCGCCCGTCAAGTGGAGCCTGTGGGGCCCACAATACGCAATTTTGTCAACGTTCTCAGAATCGGACCAAACTTGGGTCACAGGACCAGCGTATTGCTACGAGTTTGATGGCACAAGTTTTGTCTCGATCCGACGTGTGTACACAAAGTTACAGCGTGTTCCAGAATTGACGGATACGGGGCGTTGTCGGCGGATATGCGTTAATTTCGGTGTGCACGCACATCCGAATCGACTTCTGCGAAATCCTACACGTCCGTATCAACGTCGCTCACATTTTGGTAAAGACCGCGTGCGACCAAGTCGTCCCGTTTGGCGGGGCGCACTCAGTTCCGAGGTGAAACAGGGCGTTGTTTTCCTGTTTTTGGATCGCGATTTGCGATCACCACAGGACGCGATGCACCGAGCGGGTTGCACGGGCCCCGAGAGGGTTATACAGTCTACGCGTTGTAACTAACAGAATCGAAAACGGAGTTACGAAGAGGAAGAAAGCGGTAACTGAACAGGGCTCCGAGAAGTCTGAATTCTACGTGTCCGAGGGTACTGTTCGTGTCCTGGACGTGTCCTCTGTCTCCTGTATGTCCAGGCTACATTTTCGATCGAGACAGCGGCTGTAACGCCCCGTTCGTCCCGTTCCCCCTATACGGGGAGCGCGGCCAAGAAACACTTACGACCGTCCGAACGGGACAGATTGAATCAAGATCCTTTCCTCGTTATGGATTGGTTTCTTCGGAATCAGGTCCCATAATCAATGGATCGTGCCTCAAGGAAGGACTCGGCGGCAGAGTAGAGAGAGGCCTTTCCTTTGTGTTGGTTTTCCCTTGCCCGTTTTTGATTGCCGCTTGGTTGCATACTTGTTGGTTTTAGGACTTGCGTTTTCTTGAACGGTTTCGATGGACTTCATTATTTTCGTTCTTAGGATTTCGCATTTCGTATCGAGCCTTGGGGACCGAAGCAGGAGGTATTGATCATCCGTTGGTACGTGCAGGTGATCGTGTAGACGACGCGCGAGCGGAGTCTTAGAGATCTCTCCTTCTTCTTCCTATACAACCAACGTGTGAGTGGCTCTATTTCGATAAGCACCTTCTTTCCAAGGGCTCCGTCCATAATAAAATTGACTCAGTTATGCATTCAATCAAACGATATCAATTAAGTAACAAGTTGGATAACAAGATAAGATAAGAAGTAGGCTTGGAACACCCATGCTTGTCATACAAAACCTTGCATAAATTCATTGATGCATGCATGTTCGTTGGATGTTTAAATGGGTTGGTATCTATTGATAGTTCAAAGTGTTCTTCTATAAACTGCTGCATGTTATTTTATATAACTGTCGGTTGATTGTGATAGTACAGTAAAGCAGTTTCATACATGATGTTCTTTAAATCGCTGGTAAGTAAATCTGTGAAGTAGAGTTCATAGAAATGGTCATGGGAATTCTTGTGCACAAGGGATCCAGGTTCCTGCGAGCGGTTACCAGGGCACCGGGCCGTTTCGACCCGGGCGGAATCTACTTTCTTAGTCCTGGGAGCGGGGAATTGTAGCGGGGCTAGCTACCCGCGCTGCAAGCGTCGCCGCCAGCCCAGACTAAACCCATGATGGCTGGTAGACAACAAAGAAAGATATAGTGTACATTTAAACTGTGCAGACTAACTATGTCTTCGTGACAGGGAAGGCCATGGTAAGTTGTACAGGTGGTTCAGACGGGACAGGTAAAGTCACCGAACGGTGGCATATGGAGTTATGTTATTTTGTTCTTGCATACCTGCTAAATGAAATCTGATCTAGGCAAGAATAGAAAGTCACATAAACACATAAATGTTGCATGTTCATTTAAAATGCATCTAAAGAGCTTGGTAAAGTTGAGCAGCTAGCCTTCACCAGTACTTTCCGAAGTACTGACCCTCGTTGTAGCAGGTTCCCCGGCGCAAGGCAACGCGGCGAGGAGCTGAAGCTCTCTCCGGACTTTTGGGATTCTTGGCGGTTCGTGGCCAAGACTTTTGAAGGCTCAAGCTAGAAGCCTTCCCCTCTCTCTCCGTTGCGGAAATAACGCTAAGGCGATGGTGCTTACCCGCACCCAAGGTGTTTTGTGGTTTTAAAACTATGTAAAGGGACATAATGTATGGATCGGCTATCTCATTTTGCGTCCAAGTTTGTAAGCCCGTGGGGCATTTTATACTTTTGAGGCAAGCAATGTAACAAGATGTTCATTATAAATAAAAAGAGAAACTTTTCTATGCCTCAACCTTGTGTTATCTTACTTGTCTACTCTGTTGTATTGATCTAAAGAATATCCTTATGCCTAAGGCCTTGTGCGCGCGCGCCCTACGCGTGCACGGCATCACGCCCGGGGGACGATTATCGATTAGCCGAAATCGGGGCGTGACATATTGGTATCAGAGCATGCTTCAGATCCTTTGATCTCACAAAGAAAGTTTCTAAAGAGGACCTTGTTCCTTCCGAGTAGACCCTTGAATTCGCTTGACCAAAATGAGATGCGTTCCATACAATAAGTCTAAATATTTTTGAAAAGTGCGTGGGAATTATACGATTGCTTGGACGGAATTATGATATGAGGGCTTTTGTCCCAACTCATAGAGGATGTTGTGAGAGGAGACTCGTGTTATAATCGGCAAGTTATATGTCTATATGAAAACACCAAACGAGTAGAGTGCGAGATAAGAATATCGTTCAGACAGTGGTCTATGCACATAGCCTTTTGGCCAAATTGTGTCAAGTATCGTGCACCAAGACCCTTGGTGCTAGTGTGTTGCAACGAGATTTGGGTATTGTTGGAATGAGAATAAAGTTGACTTGGAGGGAAATCGATAGAGACGTTATCGGATTGCCGCTAAGGCGAGTAATGGGAATCGTGTAGGGAATTTTCAAAAATAGTTGGACGGTTATTCATAACGATAAGTTATGATTTGAAGCATAGTCTGTATAGAGGACTATGAATACAGGTGTGTACGAGTCTAAAATCGCTAAGGCGATAAATAGGGACGGTGTTGGAGTTCTAAGGAACGAATTGGGCATACGACTGTAGGATGCGAACGCGAATCAGGAGTTATTAGGATGACTCAATTCCTGAGTAGTGTATGCGATAAGTCCCCTGTTCGATTATGCAATTTGTGGATATAATGAGTTGTAAAGATTCAAGGAGTATAACTCGAACCCTGAGTGGTGTATTTGTTGGCTTAGAAATGCTTAAACGAAGTCGTGGATTCGGAGAGTTAAGCGAGTCTAGCGACAAGCGACGAGATTGGGTAAAGCCTTAGTATAAATAAACAGTGCCTAGCAAGTAAACGAACTTGGAGAAAGCATGCAATGTTTGGTTCGAACGAGTTACAATAAGTTGAATAAGGGATAAGGCTTACAACGAATAGAAATTCAGGGCAATTGGAAATCGATAGCATGGTCAGGAAAGACTTAGAAGATTGTACGAGCAATTTGAGTTGAAACAAGTGAATTAGAAGCTTGAGTCGAGATTGAATAATCTGAGATGCGATCGGAGTGGTGCGATTGAAAACAATGGCGCGAACGAATGATAACGTGCATAGAAAATTTGGATTTGAGTAGGATATCGCTCGATAGAATTCGGTTTGAGTATGAATGCGATGATTTCAAATTTTGGGAGATTTAGACCATAACAATGGTTGGAAAAATAGTATGGATTGATGCAAGTTAATAAAAATTATGATTTTGATGGGTTGAGTTAAGCGGTAATAGATTTGGCTTAGAGTTTGGAAGAACGATCTTGAAATCAAGTTCAGAAAGATAACATTCGAAATCTGTCCCAGTGAGAACGATTATTCTACGGGAGCGTCGACGTAGTGATTTCACGTACGGTAGGGATAAGCAAACTCAAGAGAACAGGTTCGGTGATTATTCCAAAATAAACTCGATGAATGGAACGTATCAATGGGATAGACTTGGGTTTGGGAATTGATCTTAGTTGTTTGAGGAATGCTAAGAGTAGACTAAGAAAATGAGTCTAAGGATTTTTCTTGAGGAGTTAGTCTAGAAACGTAAAGTAAGAGATGTTGGACGTTTTCATGAACGGATATGTAGATCTTGCTGGACGACTTAGAGTTCATGATATACATCGATGGGTTATAATGGAATTGTGGCTTAGTGATACAAGCGTAGAAAATGATGGATTGGTGAATCCTATTAAACGAGATGGAAGAGATAGTATGTGCGAATCGATAGGTTAACCCTGAAACGTGGGCGTATCATGGGTTCGGTTGAACGAGCGTGTGGTGTGATAGGGTGATCTGTGCTCGATGTTTAGAAATCTGAGTGAAACGAGCTTGGGTAGAATACCCGTGTAAAGGAACAATGGTTTGACCTTAGGGTGATTGGGGCGAGCGTTGTGCAACACGGTTGCACGATGAGTCGCAAACTTGAGTTGTACCTATGACTGTGTGTGCTGGCCTAGGGACTAGGCAGACGACCCTATGCCTTGAGTTAAACTGGAGTGGCTGACTTCAGAGTATCGTTCGGGAAGAATGATAGAACTGGGGCAACAAGACTTAGAGTTAGAATTTGGAATTTGGAATTTGGAATATACACTAGCAACGTTCGCGTTGAAACAAACGTAATACAAGATAGGACTCGGGTGATAATTGATTTGGTTGGATAGATTACGCGACGGTAAAGGATAAGACGATAGCTGGATCGAACAAGAGTTCGGTCATTCATATAGCAGGACAATCTGCGTTTCGAAAGATTTTCACGAGTAGCTTGTCAGACTTAGCTGTCACTGAGCTTGGTTGAAATACACATATTTGGGGGACGCCTTGAATATGGGTACGATCCAGACTTAGCGATATGCATAACTCGGATGCAGCTGCAAAGGAAAATGTTCGGATTCGCATGGATGAGTATGGCAACTGAAACGATTTAGCCTCAACCTAAATTTTCATAGAGGAAAGATTGTATCGTTCCTCGTGCTACCGGGATAGTTCTGCGCTAAGGCGCAGTACGAGACTGAGTTTGGGGATGCAATAATTGAACGAATAGATCATTCGGATAAAATGATTAAGCACTCTGGCGAACGAAACGAGTAAAAACGAATAGAAAGTTAAGTTCGATTGAGCCAAAGGGCGAAGGACTTGAGCGTACCCCAGGTAGGCAATTTAGCTCTGCGCTAAGGCGCAATATAGACTGAGTTAGAAAAAGTTGGTGATTGGGTGCGAATTTACTTAGTGAGATTGGACGGTGACTCAGAGAGATTTGATGCAAAAACGAGATTGGAAAATTGTCGAGATTCGAGCTTTTGGGTTAGGCGTAACGACGGGTTTCGATAGGCAACGTCAAGTAATAGGCTCAATTGTGTTGGGTTCCTATGGTGATAACATAACTAGTTGGGCAAGTCCACCCAATTATGAGTCGTAAGTGCCAGTTGAGTTATAGAATACCATGTGCTTGGGTAATACAGCCCTGCGCTAGGTGCAGTAGATTTTGAGACGAAAGTACAACGATCGAGTTGAGTATAACTCGATAGCATTGAACGATAAAGTCGTTCGATGAGAATTGGCCAACATTGGCGTAACGCATGGTGAGAAAATAGAGGATTGTAGTATTGAGACAGTCCTTGAAGGATAAGACGAGATGCATAGAGTGGTTTAGAAGTTATGCGATAGCACGAGTTGCGCTCAGGAAGTCTCGAGGACGGAACTTGTTCTGAGTGGTATGTGGTGTAACAACCCGCTCCGCTCAACCCAGAGGGCCGATTCAAACGGCACAAGTGTAGCTATTCAACCGCCTTGCTCAGCGAGATGGCTCATTCGATGCAAAAGGCTTTTATGCTGGGATCTTTAATGGAGTCAGACTTAGGCTATCAGAAGCGCGTCCGGAGTCTAGCTCGACCGATGCGATACATCACTAAGGTGGGTGACCCCGGTGAACCTGTCTCTACTTAGCTGCACACTAAGAGTATGAATGTTACGTGCTAGTTTACAGGCGATAACCTTTGCATGCTAATAAAAGAGATGAACGCTCATAGCGAAAGGGGATAACCCCGCTTTATTATCGTATAGAACATGGAAATCTTACTTGCGAGTTGCGTAGTTGACTTGGGTCAGTTGAATCTGCAAGCGGACTTGTCGTACGCGGCGGAGCCTGTCTAAATTTTGAATCGTAAAAAGAAGCAGTTGCAGAACCGAACGTCTCGCTAGTGTGTGTGTTGTGGCGGAACCACTCGGTCGAGGAGTCGACCTGAGGACTTGAATCAAATATGAGGGAAAGGTTTCCCTCATTATTTCTTGTGGTAGGTTATATTCTTAAGTTTTGGGACGAAACTTCCTATTAGATGGTTATGATGTAACGCCCCGTTCGTCCCGTTCCCCCTATACGGGGAGCGCGGCCAAGAAACACTTACGACCGTACGAACGGGACAGATTGAATCAAGATCCTTTCCTCGTTATGGATTGGTTTCTTCGGAATCAGGTCCCATAATCAATGGATCGTGCCTCAAGGAAGGACTCGGCGGCAGAGTAGAGAGAGGCCTTTCCGTTGTGTTGGTTTTCCCTTGCCCATTTTCGATTGCCGCTTGGTTGCATACTTGTTGGTTTTAGGACTTGCGTTTTCTTGAACGGTTTCGATGGACTTCATTGTTTTCGTTCTTAGGATTTCGCATTTCGTATCGAGCCTTGGGGACCGAAGCAGGAGGTATTGATCATCCGTTGGTACGTGCAGGTGATCGTGTAGACGACGCGCGAGCGGAGTCTTAGAGATCTTTTCTTCTTCTTCCTATACAACCAACGTGTGAGTGGCTCTATTTCGATAAGCACCTTCTTTCCAAGGGCTCCGTCCATAATAAAATTGACTCAGTTATGCATTCAATCAAACGATACCAATTAAGTAACAAGTTGGATAACAAGATAAGATAAGAAGTAGGCTTGGAACACCCATGCTTGTCATACAAAACCTTGCATAAATTCATTGATGCATGCATGTTCGTTGGATGTTTAAATGGGTTGGTATCTATTGATAGTTCAAAGTATTCTTCTATAAACTGCTGCATGTTATTTCATATAACTGTCGGTTGATTGTGATAGTACAGTAAAGCAGTTTCATACATGATGTTCTTTAAATCGCTGGTAAGTAAATCTGTGAAGTAGAGTTCATAGAAATGGTCATGGGAATTCTTGTGCACAAGGGATCCAGGTTCCTGCGAGCGGTTACCGGGGCACCGGGCCGTTTCGACCAGGGCGAAATCTACTTTCTTAGTCCTGGGAGCGGGGAATTGTAGCGGGGCTAGCTACCCGCGCTGCAAGCGTCGCCGCCAGCCCAGACTAAACCCATGATGGCTGGTAGACAACAAAGAAAGATATAGTGTACATTTAAACTGTGCAGACTAACTATGTCTTCGTGGCAGGGAAGGCCATGGTAAGTTGTACAGGTGGTTCAGACGGGACAGGTAAAGTCACCGAACGGTGGCATATGGAGTTATGTTATTTTGTTCTTGCATACCTGCTAAATGAAATCTGATCTAGGCAAGAATAGAAAGTCACATAAACACATAAATGTTGCATGTTCATTTAAAACGCATCTAAAGAGCTTGGTAAAGTTGAGCAGCTAGCCTTCACCAGTACTTTCCGAAGTACTGACCCTCGTTGTAGCAGGTTCCCCGGCGCAAGGCAACGCGGCGAGGAGCTGAAGCTCTCTCCGGACTTTTGGGATTCTTGGCGGTTCGTGGCCAAGACTTTTGAAGGCTCAAGCTAGAAGCCTTCCCCTCTCTCTCCGTTGCGGAAATAACGCTAAGGCGATGGTGCTTACCCGCACCCAAGGTGTTTTATGGTTTTGAAACTATGTAAAGGGACATAATGTATGGATCGGCTATCTCATTTTGCGTCCAAGTTTGTAAGCCCGTGGGGCATTTTATACTTTTGAGTCAAGCAATGTAACAAGATGTTCATTATAAATAAAAAGAGAAACTTTTCTATGCCTCAACCTTGTGTTATCTTACTTGTCTACTCTGTTGCATTGATCTAAAGAATATCCTTATGCCTAAGGCCTTGTGCGCGCGCGCCCTACGCGTGCACGGCATCACGCCCGGGGGACGATTATCGATTAGCCGAAATCGGGACGTGACAGCGGCGGGGGCGTCGCTGGAGGGAGTCAGGATTGGGGTCGGCGAGGTCGGCTAGGCGGCAGCTCTGCACAGTCGGTCGGAGCGGTGATGTCGTCGGCGGGGCTGTGGGAAGAAGGAGGAAGGCATCGAGGGGTCGTCGAGGGTTTTGGGGCTGGGCGAACTCGGGTGGAGCGGTGGCGTGGGGGAGATCGACGGGCGAGGTGGTCGACGGCCTGGCGGAGAGGGGGAGTCATCGAGAGTTCTGGGTTCTGTCGGCGGAGTCGAGGGATGTGCAGCGGGCGGCGGCGATCAGGGTACGGCGGCGGAGGTGTTGAGGGGAAAGTCGGGGTCGGACTCGGCGACTGTGCGTGTGGGAAGAAGGAGGAGTCGTCGAGGGGTTGTCTAGGGTTCCGGCAGCGACGAGTTGGGGGAAGATGACGGCGCGGCGGCTAGGGTTTTCCAAGGGCTGGGCAAGGATGTCGAGGCAGGAATTTATAGGCTGTGCACAGTAAATCGGGCGGAGGCTAGGGTTCCAATTGGGTTTCGGGTCCGGGTCGGGTTTGGCTCGGATCCGACCCGACCCAATATGCGGTTGGTTCAGCCAGATTGGGGTTCGGTTCAGATTAATTTGGGTTTGGCTCGGTTTAATTTGGGTCTGGTTTGTTTTGGTTTAGTTTATAAAGCCAATAGCTTTTAGGGCTTTAAACACGTTTTCAGAGTCCAATAAATTCACAGAAAAATACCCCAAGTTTGGTTTTCCATTTTACACCATAATATATTATTTTCATAATATTTTAACCCCAATTAACAACATTTAAAAAATCTTTAACTCATAATTACCTTGGTTCTAAATTCCAGAAAATACCGAAAAATCCGGAAAATTATATTTCATTTATTCTGAAAAATTAGGGTGTTTACAAGATACGATATTATCAAAGAAGGATCGTAATATTTCAAAATAAAGCAATTTCAGAATAATTAGAAATAGCAAATATTAGATTAGAATTGTTCCTAGTCGTGATTGAGTACACTCTCATCCTAGATCCTATATCCTAGAGCAGGCTCGCAGCAGTACAACTAATTCGTTGTACTACCACGACATCGCACTAATTGCGAAGCTCGAGACCTGCGTGGGCCACCACCAAAAATGTGTTACGACCCGCACCCAAAAAATTAGGCATGAGTCGTGGGTACGTCCAGCCTACGCCGCAGCATCGGTGGTAGAACATTATCTAGGTCTACTATCTAGCTAACAATCTCACACAACAATATAAGTACCTGCCAAGATCTTAACTCTAAACGGAGGAACAATATGATAAAGGTAATGCAAATACTCAATCACGATCTAAGCACGATAAAATAACAAAGAAGTCTAACAACTACAAAGTCTAAACAACAACTACTACTAAAGACATCAATAATAATAATAATAACAACAATATCCTGAATAAAATATAATACAAAGTCTCAAAGCAAAAGTCGGGAACAAATCCGGTACCAAAAGCTAATAAATACAACTAAGGTCCTAGTAATCCCGGCTACCAACCCGAAAATTACTCCTGAACTAGAGGGTCCCTGTCTGCACCATCGACAAGCTGAGGTCCATAAAACGTCGGACACCAATCTTCCGGATCCTCTGAAAAATATATCCAGTCAGGATTGGAGCAAGTACACCTCTAACAGCAGTTCTAGTTAAATGATAAAAACTATAAAGCAGTTGTAGTAAGTAGCACAAGTTGAAGGAAATGAAGTATAAACAAGAATATATATATATATATATATATATATATATATATATATATATATATATATATATATATATGTCAACTGATGCATAAAGGTAAAGATGCATGAAAGCAAGATAATAATGACTACAGGATACAAGAAATCTAAACTAAGAGCAAGTGTGTGCACAATAACGTGAAGTGAGTCCAGCAAGAGTAAATATAATGAGTCAAGTCCATAAAGTATAAGTGAGACTAGTCAAGAAGTGTAAGTTAGACCAGACTAAAAAGGATGAACTTGTCACTACCCAATTCTAGAAAATAGGGTATATTTTTTTTTTTTGATAAATAGTGTATTGTATTTAATTATTTATAATTAATTAGTGTTTGTCTTATTTTTATTTTGATTGTTTTAGGATTTTGGCTAGCCTGGACCCATGTCAGACCCTAGTGGACCCATGTCCGACCCAGCCCACACCCTTGTGAGAATTATTTTGGGGCTTAGATTTATTATTTTATTTTTAGGAGGTTAGTTGGAGAGATTTGGAGCTAGTTTGAGTGCATTTGGAGACCCGAAACCCAAAACCGAGTTACGGGAGGGCATTTTGGTCATTTGGACTTAGTGGAACCCTCTTTAATTACCCAAGGCCGGCCCTACCTACCCCTACCCGTGGAATTCCAGCAGCAGCCCCCTCCTTGCATTCCACTTCTTCCACTTCTTCTTCTTCTTCACTTCTTCTTCTTCTCCACTTCTTCTTTCTTCTCCTTCTTCCTCCAAAGTAAGTTTTCTTCCACTTTTCTTCTTTCTTTCTTTCTTTCATTCCTTCTTCCTTAAGCTAACCCTAACCTTACATTTTCTCTAACCTAGGTGTGAGGAGCTTAGATCTAGTGTGGGAGCTAGAATTGGTGGCTTGGAGCTTGAGGGAGGTGAATCCTAGGGATTGTGAGACTTTGGCCTTGGGATTCCAACTCCCAAGAGGTAAAACCTAATTTTCCCCTTGCTAATTATTTTTATGTAGTGTAATTAGTGTTGTAGAACCCTCCTAGACCCTAACCCTACCCGTAGGAGGAAGTTGGAACTAGTTTGGGTGAGTTTAGAGACTTTGACATTAGGTTTTGTGTCGAATTCGGGTGGAATCCGAATTTGGCCCAATTTTGGGTGATGCCCTAGGTTAGATGGACCTAGGTAGACGTTGTCGGGTGTCTAGAGGGTGAGTGCGTGTCTCCGTTCGGACACGGGAAGCCGTGTCGCGGAGAAACGGGCGTTTCGGACGAAATTGGGGCTTTTCGTCGTCGCCGATTCTAAGTGCGTGTGCGTTTCCGCCACGGGCCTAGAATCGACGTGGGAGCACATTTTCTAGGATCTAGACATCGTGTAGAGCGCGTGGATAAATTTTGGGCCGATTCCGAGTTCGTTTGGTGTGCGTTTCAGGAGGTTTTCCGAGCCGCGCACCATGTGTTCGTCGAAATGACCGAACGGCCATTTCGACTTGGTTTCCTCGTTTCGGGCTTGTACGCGCGTTGGGTTAGTATCGGGGAGTGTGTGCTAGAGTTTTCGGGCTATATTTTATATATTTTAGGGTATTGGTGAGTGTCGGGGTCGTTGGGCGTGAGTAGGGCGTGTGGTTTGAGTGTTGTGTGCGTGGTTGTGTTTGTATTGATATGTGTCTATATATATATATTTATATATATGTATGTGTGTTTATGTATATATATTTATATATATATGTGTATATTTATATTTATGTACTTGTATATGTATATGTCTATGTGTATATATATATATGTGTATATGTGTAAGTGTGCTTGTGTGTGCATATGTATATATATAATTGAATGTGTATGTGTATATATATATATCTTAGAGTGTGTGTGTATTGATATGTATATATATATATATTTGTATGTGTGCATATATATTAATATAGATGTTTACATATATATAGCTATGTATATATTTGTATGTAGGTGTGTGTGTGTTGTGGATTGGAGGGGGGTTCAGCCACTGCCTGAAACAGCAAGTAGCAGCAGCGCAGCGGGGACACAGCACAGCAGCAGCAGCATGGGCAGCAGCATCAGCATGTAGGAGCAGCGGCAGCAGCAATATGCAAGGGCAACAGTAGCAGTACGCAGCGCTAGAGCAGCAGCAACATTCGCAGGGAGGTAGTTGGTTTAATAGTTAACTAGATAGACTAATGGATAGATAGATAATAGTTAGAGTATTAGTTAGATGGATATATAGATGAGTAGATAACTATATAGATATTAGTATTATAGATAGATAAGTTATTAGATACATAGATAAGATAGTTAATAGATAGATAGTTAGATAGCTAGATAGCTATTAGTTGATAGATAAGTTAAGGATAAGATAGATAGGTAGTTGGATAGATTGATAGATATATATGCTAGATTAATAGATAGATAGAGTATTAGATAGATTAGATAGATAGATAGATATCTTGATAGGTATATATGTATATTTTAAGAGTTGGGTAAGGTAATGGGTAATGGGTATATATGTGTGGATATATATGTATATAGGTAGATACCTATTTAGATATATATAAATATGATAGGTATCTATATTACCTAGCCTAGATTAATAACTAGGTGCATAATTAATAGCTAGATAGCTAGTTAGAGGGCTTTAGAGCGAAACCCCAATACCTTGAGTTACCGAGGTATCTCGATACCTTGAGATATTCAAGGTATTGAGTTTCGAGCGGGGTATTTGAGCATTAGCCTAGGAAATGCTTGGGAGTGATTTTTATATGTTTATATATATATAATTACGCGTGCTAGCATAGGTTTTAGCGGGTTTAGGCGGGGCACGTGGCCTAGGGCGAGGTATAGGATACCGAGGGTATCCCGGTATCTCGATTAGGCGAGTTTGTGAGTTTAGTAGCTTAATGAGCTCGGTTTGACCTAGAATTTCAGAGGCACCCTAGTTTGACCTAGCTTTGACCATAATTGTCCCCGTTGACCGTAAAAGTCAACGTTTGACCTAGTTTTGACCTAGAGTTGACTTTTTGGACCTCAGGTTGACTTTTTGACCCGATTTTCACCGGTTTGACCCGTTCGACCTAGAATAGCCCTAGAAGCCTGTTTTTAATTATTTTATATCAGTTTAAATGCTTAGAACCCTGTTTAATCCTTGCTTTTCGTATTAGGTCCTTGCGTCACCGGTCCGGACCTCGATCCTCATCAGTTGCTCAGGACATCAGGCGAGTACCTACCTCTGATAGTTTCCATTTCATGATAGCGTTTATTTCACCTGTTCTAGAACTGTAATACTTGATTCTGACACTTTATTACATGAGCTGGTACTAGTGGATCCCGTCATGAGGTGCTATCCCCCTTACCGTGTTCAGCGGGTACTCTATCACGTGTATTTCATCATGTGCTTCGGGTATTGACTATCATGTGCTATCATGTGCTTCTTGTGCTCTCGCCTTCGTGTGCGCGAGCTATTATCATGTACGTAGCGTGTTGTGGTTGGATCCAATGGTATTAGTGGGGGAGGGGAGTAGTGAGTTGGTTATATGATCAAAGCCAAACAGTATTCATGTGTATGTCGGTTATGCAACTCACGCATAACGGAGTTATCGTAGTGTTCTTCATGTGCAACCTAAGCCGATCATATAACGAACTTGTGCTCAAGGCACTTAGCTAGTATTCATGTTTCTCATCTGCAGTTACTTTTCCACTACTTGTATTGTTCTCCAGTTTATATTGCAGCTACTTATTGTGCTCCAGCATATATTTATTTTCTGTGCATCTTGATTACTTTTCTATTGCTCGTCATATACACCTTACCATGCATTTGGAGTTGCTTTCAGAGTTATGTACTTCGCTCCAGTCCTGACTGGGCATATTTTTTCCAGAGGATCCTGAGGACTATTGCCCTACGTTCTACGGGCCTGGTATTGACGACTGTTGTGACCCCGAGGAGGAGTGCGCCGAGGAGACGCCGATAGCACCCTAGTTAGCTAGGTGGGTTTCCTGGGTTATTTCCAGTGGTTTGTATTTTGGATGACTGTACTTATTCTTTTGTTGCTTGAGATGTTGTAGCTATTTGTAGACTTGGACTGTATTATTTTGGATTGTCTTGCTCTCTTGGTTCTGTTTCCTTGTTTATATCATATCGTGCTTATATTCTTCCTCTAGATTTTGTGATTGAGATCATTGATTTATATATATATTGCGTGGTTGCCTCCTTTGGGAGAGGATTTTATATATATATTGCGTGGTTTTGCCCTCCTTTTGGAGAGGTCATGCCGGATTTTTCAGTGAGATATAGATAGATATGGTTGACCTAGAACGGACCTTTACAGCGTTCTACCGCCGATTCTGCGGCGTAGGCTGGACGTACCCACGGCTCATGCCCGATTTTCGGGTGCGGGTCGTGACAGAACTAGTGTCTCTGAAATACCTGTTTCGACATGTAAACGGCTAGGGTAAGTACGGCTCACCGCACACTGGTGTGCGGCTGCTATCATTCCAGATTAGACCAGAGGGAGTGATTCCAGATTTGAGAATGTTTACATGTTTACTCGATTATTTCTCTGCACCGACTAGTACAAGTGAATCAAAAATCCGACACGTAAAATAAATATGAGTCCAGCCAGAAATATGAGTGATGCCTGTAGTGAGTCCCGATGTGATGCCAGAAGGTGATTTCAGAAATAGAGGCCAAAAATATGAAATATACGTGTCGCAAGTAAATAAATCCAGAAATACTAGTCAGTGCCGTGCCAGAAAATCAGATAATACTATACTAGAAGCTGAATCATAATAATCATTATATAATAAAAACTATCAGAGAATGTACTCGCCTAACGTCCTGAGCAAATAGCGAGGATCGAGGTCCGAACTGGCGTCGCAAGGACCTATTATGAAAAGCAAGATTAAACGGGGTTCTAAAGAGTTAAACAGATATAAAATAACTAAAAACAAGCTTCTAGGGTTGTTCTAGGTCAAACGGATCCAACCGGTGAAATCTAGGTTAAAAAGGCAACCCGGGGTCCAAAAAGTCAACTCTAAGCCGAAACTAGGTCAAATATTGACTTTGGCGGTCAACCGGGACAATTACAGTCAACTCTAGGTCAAACTAGGGTGCCCCTAAAATTCTAGGTCAAAACTAGCTCATTAAGCTAGTAAACCCACAAACTCGCCTCCTTGAGATACCGGGATACCCTCGGTATCCGATATCTCAACCTACGCTATATACCCCATCTAAATCCACTAATATATATATCCTAACACACACACACACACACACACACACACACACACACACACACATATATATATATATATATATATATATATATATATATATATATATATATATATATATATATATATATATATAAGCAACTTTAACTCCATACCTAGGCATAAGCCCAATACCTCGCCCCGATACCCAATACCTTGAGTATCTCAAGGTATTGCGATACCTCGCCTTACCCATCTCTACTCTAACTAACTAGCTAACTAACTAACTATATATATATATATATATATATATATATATATATATATAAACTAGTATTTAGGCTATACCTCAATACCTTATCTCCGATACTCCTTACCTCAATACCTTGATATCTCAAGGTATTGAGATACCTTACCTTACCCTTCTCAACTCACTAACTAACCTATATATATATACTTATATATATATACATATATCTTATATCTTATATATCTATCTTTATATACATATATCTATCTCTATATCTATATACATATATATGTATATCTAAACTCTCTCTCTCTCTCTCTCAACTCTAGCTATCTAAAAGGGGGGGGGGGGGGTTATGTTGCTGTTGCTGCTACTAACTGCTGCTGCTCCTACTGCTAGCTGCTGCTGCTGCTACTACTCCCTCTACCTTACTCACTCACTCACCTCGACACAAATTCTCACACTCACACACACTACTCACATACATATATATATATAAATAAGCTCACACACACTTACATATATATATATATATATATATATATATATATATATATATATATATATATATGTATGTGTGTGTGTGTGTGTATATATATATATATATATCACACACACTACACACAAACACTACACACTATACACTCAACACACACACACACACACACACACACACACAAACACACACACATATACATATACATATACATATACATATACATATACATATACACACACACTCATTCATATACAAAAAATACACATATATATATATATATACAAATATAAACTCGAAAACCCTAGTACACACTCCCCAAGGCTAAACCAACCTGCGCATAAGCCCGAAACCTAGAAACCAAGTCGAAATGGCCATTTGGTCATTTCGACGAACACTTGGAGTGCGGCTCGTGATACGTCGTGAAACCCACACCAAACCTAATCGGAATCGACCCAAAATTTACCCACGAGTTCTAATTGATGTCTAGAACCTCACAAAAATGCTAACTCTCCGATTCTAGGTCCATGGTAAAATTCCACATGCATGTGGAACCCATGTCAAAGGAAAAATTCCCTAAATCATCCGAAACGTCTAAAACTCCGCGATACGACCTTACGTGTCCGAATGAGAACACGTACCTACCCTCAAGACACCCAAGCACATCTACCTATGTCCGTCTAACCTAGGACAATACCCAAAATTGGGTCAATCTCGAATTTCACCCAAAATTGACACAAAATCCTATGCCAAAGTCTCCAAACCTATCCAACAGGCTCCAACTTTATCCCATGGGTAGCCCTAAGATCTAGGAAGGTTCTAAACTACTAATTATACTATATTAGAGTAATCACTAAGAGAAAAGTTAGGGTTTACCTCTTGGGAGTTGAAATCCCAAGGTCAAAGTCTCCAAAATCCCTAAAATTTACCACACCAAGCCTCCAAACCAAGCTTCTACACCAAGTCTAGGTCCTACATGTAACGCCCCGCTCCGCGCCGGCGTTATGTATCAAGGTGAGTGGGCAGAACTTCGTTCTCTGATTCTTGCACGCCTTAATAATAACCTGAGTTTTTGCTTGCAATGTTTTCTTAAGAGAATGATAGAACCTGCCTTGCATGTTAATGAACGAACTCACCTAGCTTGTCTTTGAAACAATGCCTGCTTAACGAGAATCCTGAATCGCCTGCTTAGAGTGCATGAATATGTTCACTATCGTCTATGCTTCGAGAGAACCATACTGTGCCTGAACGTGTTCAAGTGATAAGTCGGATTGCCCCGCAACAATGAGCGTATTCTGATGGTTCATCTCGTCTGCATACTAGAGTTTATTTGATAGTGTTCCATGCATTCGCACGCGGTTGGACAATGGCTATTGGTGGAGAGCTGAACTGCATGTGTCACGGCTGCTACCATGATAGTGCAAAGCAACCATGAGTCACAGCTGCCTCTAGCATCAGATAAAGAGTCATTGGTATGCTGTTCCACCAGCTGCCGATCCTGAGATACTCGGGGACCGCCCTGCATATAGCTAAGTCATTGTGTTGGCTTGGATAGTGACTGCCCCTAAGAATGTGCATTATGTGTCTAGCTTTGCATCAGACCCTCGAGTCGCACGAGACACGCTGCGCACACCCTGAAACATGAACGGTTTGCTTGCTTGCATATTCAATATGAAACTCTGTTTCCAAACATGTTTCTAAACAAGTAAATCGACTCTGCTAGAACTGCATAAAACGAACCTAGGTAAAACTAGAAAGATCACTAGTAATGTAATGTTTTATAACATGATTACTTAGTGCCTGTTTGAGTGAATGCTTGTTTCTGTTCGGTTCATTTATCTCACCAGTACTTGTATAAAGTGCTGACCCACCAACAGTTTACTTGTTCGCAGGTACTGGATCGTCCGAGGGAGCGATAGGCGTGCCACAGTCCCGAAGACCCGGAATCCTGGTTTCGATTGTTGCCCCGAGAATGCTATCGTATAAGGGGGCATAATGTATGGAACGAACGTGTGCCTTTGCTAAAGGAAACCCAAGTTACCTCGATTGTCCCGAACACTCAGTTGGCTAATGCATTGCATTGCAACAAGTCCCTTTCCGCTGCTTACTCGATTGATGCGATGATAGCCAACTATCAACTTAAACGATTGGCCTTGCACGGGCGCAATCCCAGGCCCGTGCGGCATCACGTCCCCCGAAAGCTCGAACGGGCCATTCGCTTGGCTCCCTTCCTCCCTCGCACCCGCGGGACGGGCGCGGTGATTCGCGTCCGGCGCGCCGAGGCACGGTGATACGTGTCCGGTTCGTTAATTCCCGGCCGCACGGGGCGGGGCAGGGCGGAGCGGCGGCCCGGGCGGGTCCGGGGCGTGACACTACACACCTAGGTTAAAGAAAAATGAAAGGTTAGGATTTGCATGTGGATAAAGAATTGGAGGTGGAAAGAGAAATGGGGAATAAAACTTACTTGGAATTTGGGTTGGAGGAGTAAAGGAAGGAGAAATGAAGAAAGAGAGTGGAAATAAAGAAGGAGAGTTAATGGAATGAAGGGGGAAGGGGTCGGCCATGTAATGAAGGGTTGGGTTAGGGTTAGACATGGGTACAAAGTCCAAAATACCCCTCCTACAAGTCATGCTAATTAGGGTTTGGGTTTGGGGTTCCAAATGCACTCTAACTAAATCATAATCACTCCAACTAACTAATTAAAATATAAATAACTACTCTAAACCAATAAATAAGTCTGACAAGGGTGTTGGTTGGGTCTGACAAGGATCCAGTAGGGTCTGACATGGGTCCAGACTAGCCAAAACCCTAAAACAACTAATAAAAAAAATGCATCTAATTAAATATTAATACAAATATTTATGATCAATACACAATTTATTAAATTAAAATAATAATAAAAATACCCTGCCCTAGAAATGGGGTAGTGACACTAGGACTAGATGCAACCTAGAAAAATCTCTAGCCATGAACTATGTGAATATATAGTTATTAACCCTTAGCATTTTCTTGTAGAATTTTGGGTGTGGCATTCCGCAGAATCCATCCTAGACATGAATGCAAACTAGACAAGGTTAATATTCACTGCACAAATGGGCTCATATAAGCTACGACAACTAACAAGGCTATGTGATATCAAGAGAAACCAAGTGAAGCCAGGTCAAGCCATGTGAAGCCAGGTATTACCAAGTATAAATATGTGAAGCCAAGAGAATCCAGGTAAAGCCAAGTGAAACCAAGTCAAGTCATGTCGAATGGAGTCATGCAAAGTCATGCCAAGTCAATCAAGTTATCACGTGTAGCCGGATAAAGCCAGGTGAAATCGAGTAAGGCAAATTCAAGTCAAGTCATTTGAAGCCATGTAAATTCATGTCTAGCCAGGTTAAGTCACACACGTGTCCAAGCAAAAGCCAGAAGAATCAAAACGAAATCACTCTGGCTATCTTTGTTCGTTCCTGCTAACCGAGCACTCAGGAGATCCAACATATTGTCATCTCGATCCGTTCGACCAAAGAACCAAACCTGACATGTTCATCCATACCACCATTGTGTGCCAACCACAACGAATTGCTCCACCTTGAACTCGTCAGATCTACCTTTACAGTCAATTCGTGTAGTTGATGCTCTTACTCCACCGGAGCCGGTATAATCCATGAACATTCAACAACATCTGTCTCGAACCAATTAGAGCCGTTCAAACCAGTCCCGTAATCTTGGGCTCTGATACCACTTGTTGGGAACGCGGTGTGACCTAAGCCGGAGTTGGCCCATGAGGTGCGATAATGGATTGCGTCCATATGCCTTAAAAGGGAATTCCCATGTAAGGTCTGAACAAATCCCAATTATCTATACATAATGATCCCACCTCCTATTCGATGTGGGACTAAATTGTCAACTTCATTGTCAGCCTCCTTTGAGCACTCAACCGAAAACGAGATACAATCCAACAACTTTTCAAATTCAAAAATTAGGATTTTGAGCCTATTATATATCTTCTCCTCAAGAATCTGAATTTGGGAGGAAGAAAGTTGGATTTGATTTTCTTTTTAATAATTGTATTGTTCTATTAAATATTTAGTAACATTAATCAACAATTAATTAGGGTGTTGTTATTGACACTCCTAAAATGTCATTGTGCACTCCTCTTTAATTTTACATTATTCAAATTTTAAATTTGTTCCTACATTACATCTGACATTAATTTGTGAATGCATAGACGGATGACATTTTAGGAGTGTCAATAACGGCCTAAAGAGTCATCCTGCACTACTCTTTAATTTTCTATCATTCAAATAATCTTAATAAATAATAAAATAATATTTATTTAATATTTAATATATAAAATTTCTATTCTGAATTATTATAAATAAATAATATTTAAATATATAATACTAATAGATAATTATAAATTTAACTAGATAATGAATTAGTATGTACTATTATATTATTATATAATTAGAATAGTTAGTTAAAATTAAAATAATTTATTAATATTTATTTATTTTTTAAGTTATAATTAACTAATAATTTTTTTCATATTAATCATAAGTAATTATGATTACTGGTTATCCATACTATTTTATTAATTAAGTAATTAAAATTTTATTATAATTATTTAACCATATATAATTATGATCATGATTATACCATAATATTAGTTAATTAATTTATTTAAAATTATAATATTTAGTTAGTTAATTATAGTATTTTGTTAATATCAACTGGTTTATTGTTAGTTAACCATAATTCTTTTTATTATAAATATATTCTACTATCCAAACACAGAATTTGGATTATGTACATTTTTAATTCCAAATTCTAACTTTACTAAACATTTTTTTTTTGTCCAAAATCAAAATTTGGACCAAAATTTAAATTTGATTTTTAAAAATTCAAATTTATTTCATGTTTACCAAACAGACTCAAAACGAGGGAAAATAATAGAGCATTTTTTGAATATGGCACCAATATGTGTGGAAGTTTATGTGGTTGGCTTGAGTTTGTAATCATAAACCTTAATAAAATTAAATTGGACAATTTGTCCTACCTATCACTCAATTTCCTTTTTCTTTTTTCCATTTTTTAGAAAGCAGTGATATTTGAGGTTGAGTAGAAATGATCCATCCTCAAGAAGAGTTTGCAAGGGTATATTCCATTTGGTTGTGGGTTTGAACCTCCTTAACGTTATTTAATTTTTTTTTTTGGAACTAAGTGGTGAGTCGGTGGTGAGTGCAGTGCTGGTGCGATTCAAGTGTGATGCATGTGTAAAATTTTCGGTCGGAATGTGTGGAATTTTCGGACCGAATTTGTAGACCTTCGAACCAGGAGTCTGTAAAATAATTACTTCTTCAATAAATAAATAAATAAATAAATATATATATATATATATATATATATATATATATATATATATATATATATATATATATACACACACGGAGGGTCCGCGTGGGATCTGTGCTTGCGTCGGCTCGATCCAACGGTCGAGGATCGTGAGACTTCGACGGAACTTCGAAAACGAAACTTCCGATCCGTACTCATATATATATATATATATATATATATATATATATATATATATATATATAAGACATGTAAAGCAACCAACTGATGGGATCCCAACTTCATACTGTTTGAATCAGTAACTCAAAGTTGTCGGCAGAGATGCTTTTGTTTATTTTACAGAATGCATCAACTAATTAGGATTAAAAAAGCAGTAATTGCACTGATTACCTATGAATGATGCGTACGGAGCTCTATTAAAGGAAGGAGTGTGTATTGTGTAATGATAAAAGGATTTCTTGTTGGGTGGCATGGAGTTGATATGTGCATGTGGCCCTACCATCAATTAATGATGAAAAGTTTATGGAGGAGGTTGAGAGAAACCTTCTCAACAATAATTACACTTTAAACAGATGTATATTATAACAAGGAGTTTGGCTATTCTTTTTCTTTATTACTCTTTTTATTAGAACAAATTAAAAAAAATGATGTTCATAAACAGTGATTTATGGATAATCACAGAGTGGTTGTCCATATCTTACGAAGCTAACTAAGACACACACAAACCGTACTCTTTTCTTTCTTATATATATGCGTTAACAAAAGAAGTCCAATTTACTCGACTACAACATAGGTTCTCTAATTTTCTTACTTCTATAACACGAAAAATCAATTAGTTCTATGCCACCGATTTAATGACGACAAAGAAAGCAACAAGAGACCTGAAAATTCCTTGATTGATGGTGTAGCTGATCTTGATAATGACCACCCTCCATTATTTTTAGTTATTAATTAGAAACCAAGAAGATTTGTAAGTCTCTCATTTAAGTTCTTTAAAGATTTTTTTTTCAAATAATATCATGATTAATATAGATCATACTTCTATTTTATTTTTATGATTAATAAGTCTCTCATTTGGAAAATTGGTTTTAAGAGTATGTTGGAACTTATCAGACACATGTTAAAATTTTATTTATTTATTTTCAAATTAGACTTTGTACAACAAATTAATTAAAGAACTTATGCAAATTTTAAATCCAACAGTATTTGGTGGATTACACTTTATATTTGAGCATGCACAAAAACATTAATAATATAGTATGAGTTAATAACATTATTTAATACACAATTATCGTTGGCCCATATTCAACTTACTACTTCCATTTGTGTCAAATGAAAGGAATCATGATGAATCATATGAGCTCCAAAAAAATAACTACTAGAATTGTAATATCATGACTTCTTAGTACATTTTATTTAATTTTCAAAATTATTAAAGTAGATAATTAATAAAAAAATTATCCATGATAATATATTTTAAATATATCAGCCATATAGAAATAAGTTTGAAAAAATTCCAAATAAATAGGTTCAGGCAGTTAATGACAAACTGGCAAAAAAAAAAAATCCATCTAAGTAAAATTTTGTTATATCTTTCTAAAAAAAAGGTTTTGTTTGCAATCTTATTTTCTATCCAATTTGTGTGCAACTTTATTTTCTTCTATCTATCTATCGATGAATTTGGATAGAAAATAAGATCGCATCTAAAAAAATAATATTTGGTAAAATTAATATTTAATTTTTGTATGGAATATTATTTTACATCTAGATATAAAGTGTAAAATGATCAACGAAAATAATATAATACTTGAAATAATTAACAGAATAAACTGGTGGAGGTCCAAACATCAGAAAATATGATTTGTAAAAGGTGAGATGAAACAATTGTAGATGTAGAAAAAGAAAACTTGTGATTTTTGTTGCTGAAATAAGCATTACAATGAGAGTTTGACATAGAATAAGATAAAAAAAAATGTTGACATAATATATTGTAGAATAAGTGATGATAGAAGACCCAATCTATAGTAGCACTCAGACGAAGTGGACTTGACGCTGAAAAAGACAACAAGTGGAGAAGACAATTTTGGTGAGTAGATTGGCCACTAATAGACGTCATTTTTATATTTGTCCATAAAAAATATTGTCCCCGTACAAAGGTCCTTCACATAAAATAGTGGATAAAAATTTAATATAAATGTGATTAAGATTGTAAAATTGATAGAAATAAGGTTCTTTTTATGTTAAGGATAGTGTAAATTAAAAGTGCGAGAACACATAACGAGGGAGGGGGGGACCTCGGCTCAAACCGTGGACCACGTGTCGCCCTCCCCCCACCCCAACCTTCCGATTGGTCGGATCTTGGACGTCAGCAGGAGGAGCTGGCGTATGGTGCTTTGGACCTGACAAATAGGGTGCCTCCGGTCTAGCAATACTTTTCCGAAAAATGGTGATCTGACTTTTTGTGCAGGCTATTTGAGAAATCACATCAGATCGTGTCAGAAAAAATGCTGACGCTGTTAGACAAGTTCGAGAGTATCCTTTGTTCTCCGTAGATAGTAATTAAGAATCAAAATTCGGAGTATCAACTCTCAAAACTGGAGAGCATATTTGTTGTCCCCTATATCTGTTCCCTTTTTTTAATACCGATTGGAATCCACAAGTAATAGGATGAGAACAGAAATATGAAACAGAATTAATAGGTCGGTGGATCTGATATGTCAAAACTGAACATCTGCACTTGATACGTGGTATTTTTTTAGAATCCCCGAGATTCTCTGTGAAGTTCTTTAAATCATTTTTTGGTTCTTAGTTTCTTACCTCGTCATCATAGAATTCCTTAGTTCTGTGTCAGAATCTTAAGCATTACCATTTGACTGAGTTTGAGGTATGACTGACTACTTTGAGCTACTGATTGAACAGAAACAAATGTTGTAAATGAGAACATTATTTAATTTCAATGACTTTTTGAATTTGCAGCTGTGTGAATGGGAACCTTTGTCCTGAAACTGTTGAGGAAGCCATTGCTATGGTCCCATCTATCAAGGTAATATTGGATACAATTCTGTACATCATTTTACTTCTATACGGTTGTACTTACATTGTATAGATATTTATTTCAAGATGGATATTTTATGTTGCAGGTTACCACTATCTTTAAACGTATGTATGTGGCCGAAAGATCAAAACTTTTAATTTTTAGTCACTCCATGACCATTTTTGGTCACCGAAAGTTCAAAATTTTTAATTTTTAGTCACTCCATGACCAAAAAAATATATGGGGAGTGACTAAAACTCAAAATTTTTGATCTTTCGGTGACCAAAAGTGATATTTATTCCTTTTTGTTTAGACATGATAATCTTATGAAACAAACAAGATGCAATTTTCTAGCTCTACTAATGTAATGTCTGTTCCCATGGAGTATTCATGTTCTTCTGTCTCTCCCATGTCGATCCAAGGCATAGTTTGCACTATCAGTCGATACCGATACGATTTGTATAACCTGATCCGATATCGATAATGACTAATACCGACATTTGGGATCTCTTTCCCACTCAATTCGGTATAGAAAATTGAATAAAAAAGACTAATCGACAAGGATGTAAAAGTATAGTAAAATTATAAAAGCACGTAAATAAAGAAAACTTATTTATTGTAGGTAAATCAATCAACAATAATGATTATTATTTTATTCAATTTGAAACTACTATGAAACAACACAAAAATGTTTAAAATTATGCTTAAATATCTAAAATGCTCTTTCTAGATTTTTAATAATTTACTAATAATTATTTTCTTTCTGATACCAAGAAAATACGATACTCACATCTGAAACCACCGATACTGCCGATCTCGATATTCATAGGAAGTGTCTGATACCGATATTGCGAACCTTAGTCCAATGGTGAAAGATCTAGATAGTTTCAGTTCATTTTGAATCGTCATCAACTCTTCAGTTCACGTTCGTTCTGCAATAGACATACAAGGTTATTGCTATTGCATATTGAAGGAAAATATATTTGACCATATATTTGAAAAAGTTTGACTTTGATCTTTGATCATATCTTTGAAGAAGAAGAAATATTTGACAATGTGGAGATATGAAGAAAGATCTATTTGACCATATCTTTGAAGAATAATTTTGGATTTCTAAGCCTACATAATCTCATGTTGAGTGTAGCTCACCCGTATCTAATCTCCAAAGGGGTCCAAAAAAGAGTGATTTGACATGGTCTTGGTTGTGCCAAACACAATTGAGATATTAAAAAGTAAAATTTTGAAACCTAGTTATTATCCAAAACATACATTAATATAGTTATTATTAAGATGTAATGGATAAAATATGCATATAGATATTCTATCATGTGCTTTTGTAAATTTACCCATGTAGTACTTATAGCCTAAAATTTCTAAATTATGCCTTTGAATCCGCATCTGTATGTATCCAAATTCGTCTGTGCCAGTGTCTGTGTCTATACAACCTAGCTTGTATCATATCAGAATTATTAGCACTATTTATAAGGATTCTATTGAAAATTAGGAATTGGATGGCTAACTGATAGAACCCTTTCCTTGAGACACTGGATTAACTAAAGATCTAGCTGGATTCACCATTAGTGGAATAAAAAGGACAAAACACTGTATTAATTCGGAGAAGACAAATGGAGAAGAAGAAGGCTTTATTCATTGCTCAGTAACAGAAAACAGTTACAATTCAAGAAGAATAAGAAGACATTTTCATGTTGTGATTTAGGATAAATTCAAATATGGATGTCCTTATCCCTATCTACAACCACCTTTATTATATTCTCTCTTCATATATATTAGTAATGAGAAAAGTCCTAAAACATTATATTCGGTACCATATTCTCTATTTCTGATTTTTATAACATGTTATCAACACGACTGTTCGAGAGTTTCAGGTCACCATCAAAAAGGATCAAAGCTCAGGAAATACTCGAGGAATTTCAGGCCACCAAGTTCATAGATTACTTTTCCTTTTCTTTTGATAATATATAAATATGGACAGCAAGTTAGAATTAATGTTGATAAAAAAGATGATTGAACGAATACCTAATGACCCGTGCTCTTAAGGGAACATAAATTCTAAGCATTGATGATTAGACCAATAAAACTATGAATACCATTATAGTTTGCTGCAATTATGATTTGTTTGGAAATCTAATTTAAGAATAGTAATATTATATCTTCATTTATATGAAGTTGACTATTTATGTATAAATAAATAGTTGTCATTGAAAGTGTATTAATTATAATAAATAGTATATGACGGTGTCGACAATCCCTGAATGTATTATTTGCTGCAATCATAACTGATAAACTTGAGGTAGAAGATGCACAATATCATTTAACCATATTGCAATTTAAAGTACGATATTATAGTTAAAAAAAAAAATTAAACCTCTGTAAGAAAGTATAGAAGAAATAAGAAGGAAGCAATTCTTAGTAACTTGAACTATGAATTTACCATTTTGACCCTTACAAAAAATCCATAGTTTCAATTCTATGGATGTTCATTCAAAACAGAATGAATCAGAATTGAGGATATATGCACAGGTAATTGGATGGAATTAAAATATAATTATGTGATACTGAAAGCCTATTATATAGATAGAATAATAGACTATGATCTAATTAAAGTTAAATTGTAATTAAGTATTAATATTAATTTATATAAATATATATGCGCATGAATAATTAATGAACACGTCATTTTAGGTTATTTGGCCACTCTTAGGATCTTTTGGAAATATTACAGAATATGTAAGAGGAAGAAGAAATTGTTGCTACTTTCCACTTGGCTTTGGGAGTTTTAGGCACATATTAGAAAACCACCAATGTGTATATCTCAATATATAACTATGCATAGTATTGGTATATGCACATGGGGTTAAGGCCCATGTTTGATGACAATTTTTGTTTTGTCACCATCTTTGAAAAGTTTTCCTTAGGAGCTACGACTCGGACTCGGACTCGGACTCGGACTCGGGCTCGTGCTTAAGGGTGCAAAGTGAAGCTTTATTGGCGCACTTTGCGCATGCGGCTCGGTGCCCATGCGGCCAAGAGCGCATGTGGCCAGGGTCTTGCGGCCTGGTCGACATGAGGCAATGTGCTATGTGGAGAGTCTGACGTGGAGGGGACATGGCCTGCTTTCGGTGTTTGGCAGTGCTATTTGTCTCGTGCAGGCGTGTCAGGCGGCGCAAGCGGCTATTTTCAGCATTTGGCGGTGCTGACTGTCTCGTGCAGTGCGGCATGACTTGCGGTGTAAGGACCCATTTCCTTCAAGCGGATAGCCGATTCAAACAGCGCAAGTGCAACGACCCGACCCGCTTTGCTCAGCGAGAATAATCGCTTGAGGCAAAGGATTCCAGACTTGGCCCTTCAGAAGTTCAGACTTAGACTTTCAAAGCTCACTCGGAGTATCGCTCGACCGAGGCAAATCATTGCTAAGGTGGGTGGCTACGATGAACTTGTCTTTGCTTAGCCTACACATTTAAAATATGGATGATACATGCTAGTCGCTAGGTGAATCACCCTTGCATGGTAATAAAGAATACAACGCACCTAGCTAAGGGAATAATTCCATCTTGTATTGCTTATGTTAGAACATGAAAATAAAACTTGGCTTATAATTGGACCCTCGCATGCTACTTTAGCTTCGTGCAAGTAGACCCCGCTATGCCTCGGGTAGATCATTATATACTCTTCTTAGTGCACTGCTTCACTTGTTTACACTGCTCGCCTTATGGATTATATCGCTCGATATGTTCATGTACGGCTTTACTCCTCGCACTGCCCCTTTGACCCATGCAAACGTAAAGGCTAGGCTTATGTTCTAAAGTAGACTATACCACAAGTTTCCTTATGCTTATGTTTCAACACTGTTTCAATGCTTGCCTGCTTTACATATTCGCTATGCTCGTCATATGAATTCATACCACGAACCCCGGTAACACTATCTTGTCTTGCATTCATCTAAGTTCTCCGAAAGACTATCGAATAGTCATTCCATGCAAGTATGAACCTGAAAGTATCCGGGACAGTTGGGTCACCAAGGCATCTCTCCGAACTACGGGATTGCACAATGTCAAGTTTAACTCTGAACGATAATCATGTGAAGTAAAGCAAGAATCACAGCTCGTGGAGCATACTCGTTCTGAACAAGAATCAAGAAATAACATGTCATGTCATGAATCCCGTGAATCTGCGACCCTAGACTTGCATGGTCACGGACAACTCGTACATGAGGTAATAACATGGATTCCTCGAACAATCATCGGAGCACCGGGATCGTACCATCCAAGGAGGAATAAGGGTATTGCATTACCAAATCGGTACGATGCTCCCCGGTTTGGGACGACGCAATATATTCAATGGTCGGGCCCTTGGTAGTGCATCCTATACTTGGATAACCCGTCTGACTCTAAGATCTATGGTAGTCTCTCCATGTTTGTCGGGATGGTGGGTAACGCCCATGACTAGCTATGCCTCATATCTGTCCGAGACTATGCATCGTCCTTTATGTCTAAGCCAGTGAACTCATGTCCATATAGATAAGTCATCATCGCTAAGCGGTAATCCACGTGCGAGTTATTGCATCGCATCGAGTAACTTGTAACACCTGAACGGATATCAGTATTAGACATCTGTGCACACTTTTATATACTTGAACATCTTCTGCAATACTTCTGGATAATCCGTATAACTCGTGGACTTGAAACATAACCTCGCTCGTGATACTCGTGTTTGCTTATGCAATTTGACTTGGATTTCATATATATACATTCGTGCTTAGTTTAACTTGGTTTACCTTGGACAGGGAAGGAAGAATGGTAAGTTGGTAAGTATCACTGTGTTACTCATATATCGCACGGCATACCGCCACACGAGTTAGGCTTTTCATTATGCCATGAAACTGATCCTAAGGCAAGACTAGAAAGATAACTTAATAGATGGTGCACGGAACCTATATAACATGTTTGGATTTGTCGAGCGGACGAGAAGCCTCCCCACCAGTTCATTCATGTACTGATAACCCACCAGATTGCTTGCAGGGTGCAGGAGAACCTCGTTCGGTGCGGAAATCCCTTCGTGCGAGCTAAGGCATAGAGTTCGCTCTGGAGCCTTGGAGCTTTGCGTTCGGAGCTGAAGCATATATACAAGACATAATGTTGAAATATCGCCTATGTATCATTCCACAATTGTAGCCACTTGACATGCTTTTATTGTTTCGAGAGAGAGGGACTTGAGTGACTTTTAATCTCGGCCTAGCGCCGCTTGTAATACTGGTGCAATATCAATAAAGTGTTTGTTTTAATTCTATACTTACGTTATTCCCTGCTTCCGCTATTGACGACTCTGTGAACTTGTTACCAATCGTCTTTTCGTTTCTTATTCCACTGCATTCGGACTATCTGTGCGACTCTGTGGCTTAGTCATTTTATCGCATGTTCGAATTATGGCCTTGCACGGGCGCAACTTGTGCTCGTGCGATATCACCTACAGATGAGAACGATCGTCCTACGGGAGAGCTGGTGCGGTAATTCGCGTCTTGCGGGAACGACCGATTCCTGCAGGAGATCGGTGCGTGACATATGGACTTTCAGGTAATCTTCTTGTTGTAATCTTCATTCTCCTTGAAGCCAGTTTGTAACATGTTCTTGGTTCGGGCTTCGTTGGAATGGAGAAATATCAGATGAGGAACTCTTGTGTGAATCTCTGATCTCGACGACAACTTGAATTTTAGTAGAGAGCGGACCTTCGTGTCTCGCTAGTAGCTCTGCTATGGTCTGCGTTCTGCCATATTTGATCCGTCTAGGGAATAATAGAAACCCATTATGTTCTACGTACCCAATCATATCTAAATAAGAATAGTAGTCGTTAGGAGAAGAAAACGAATAATAATAATAATAATAATAATAATAATAATAATAAAAAACATACAGAAACATGTACAATTTTTTATTAGAAGTTGTTTAGACATTGTCAACTGTATATACAATTTATGATTAGAAGTTGTAAGTTATGGAAGACTATCAGATACTTCTTCTTCTCTCTCTAGGTAATAAGTAGAACCAGGAAAGTTTGTCATCAAACCGTTCCTTTCTTTCCGTTGGTAACACCCTCAATGGAATAGAAGAAGAGAAGATGTAATATACTGTATATGTAAATAAGCACTGAATTCCAGCTCAGAAATGAAAAGATCCATACAATTTCATTGTACATTTGAAATTTTGGTTTTTGGTATTGCTAAGAGTAATACTTTGTCTGCCATCCTACCTAACCTACCATCCACCATACTCAATTCACTGCAGGTAGGAAAAATATATCAGCTTTGTCAAACTTGACCACTTAAACCAGTGGTTGTTGATATTGTTAAGTAATATCATACTTTAATTAATTTATTCATATTTACACTAATTATCATACCATTATAGTATGATATTTACACTATAATAAAGAAGGCATGTCTATATTCTTGATTTAGTATTACAATATCATATATCTAGACATGCGACTATATTGATTACTTGCATAAACTCGTATATCTAAAACACGTTATTAAAAGGCGTTGTTCCAAACTGCATCTGATAAGAAGTATTATATGAGAAGTATCACTGATTTCAGCCTCCATTATTTGCTGTAAATAGATAATTCAATTTAAATATGTAAGTTTTTTTTTGCATATTCAACTAAAAGAAAGTTCATCTCAAAATATTTTATATTCTACGTGGGTTAATTTGTTTGTTCTATTAATAGATAACTAAAATTCGAGGAAAGCAAACTAGCATATAGGTATATCTTTAATCTGATGTTGTCCATGCAATATATTACCATTTGATGTTGTAGACTATATTGATATAATTTTTGCTATGTGATCGATAAATTCACCTAAGCTATTTGCTTGCTTTTTTTTTACCACCCCAAATGGGTGCATGCATGATAGGTATTGCGCTACATGATCGAAAAAAATCAGTCGCATGTGAACTAACTTTTCTAGGTCGCAGCGGGTTGTTGGTCCTCGAAAGGCCAAAAGTAAAAAATCACCAACTGAATGTTGGTATTTCATAGTTGTATATATTTTAAAGTTGCAACCTCAAATAAATATAAAAAATTTAAAGTTTGTATCATAAGTTTGTCCAATCTGTAGGAAAACTACGGATGTCTGGTTGTTCTCCCAACTATCATAGACCTGAAGTTATATAGACATATTGTCACTCCCCGTTCCCGATATACGTATTTGAGATGTATTCTTTCTTGCTTGTATGTTTATTAGGTTGCATGAAAACTAGACCCGTTCTGTGGTTTAGTGTGGTTTATGTTTTATTTTGTGGGTTGGTTCAAGTTATGAGAGAACCCATGGTCTAAACCTCAAACCCTAGCTACATAACCTAACTTCTTTCTCTCTCTCTTCCCTTATTCTCTCATTTCTCCTCTTTCTTTCATTTTAGGCTAGTACACCTTACATGATATGGAGAAAGCCTTAGATTTTAATCCTTGTTCTTTTCTTGCATTTTAGTAGTCTAATATGTGTACATTATGATTCTAACACTTTTAATGTTTGGAGTTTTCGGTTTTGATGGATGGATGTGAGTATATCTACATTTTTAATTTAGGGTTTTCATGGGTTCCATAAGTTTTTCTTGGTTTTGATCTATTAAAACATGGTACTTTAGAAAACCAGTTTTTATGAAGAGAACAAGTTTTCGGGTTCTTAGAGTTTTTTCATGGCCGAACTTGCTCTTCTGTGACGATAGAGTACCATGCGGCCCAGCAACATGCGTCCCTCCAGCATGCACCCATCTTTTTGGACGCATGACTGCTCTGTACATGCGTTCCAAAGTAGAACGCATAGTACCTTGAACGCATGGAAATTCACTAAGGCCAGACTTCATGCGCCCATGGGCCAGGAGACTATGAGGCCACGAGCCATGCGTCTCTTCTTTTTGGACGCATGCCTCTGCACGACTTTTGTGACTATGTATAGCTTTTCATGCTTTTGTCTTATCTTTCTGACATTTTTGGCTTGTCACATCAAGTCACATCTGTCACGCCCCGAGGCGTCCCCCGAGCCGTGACCGCCGTACGGGCCTGGAGTTGCGCCCGCACAAGGCTTTAATGATTTGCATAGCAAGCACGTATTCAGAGTACGCAGATAAATTGAAACACAGATTTGAAAACATAGAAAAGTTCTCTTTATTGATAATGAACATCTATTACAAACTCTTGAACGAGTCAGCTAATATGCCGAACGGCTTACAAAAGTGTTGACACAAAATGAGATAGCAGTCCTGTACATTACATCCTTTTATAAACTCAAAACGATAAGGACCTCCAGGCTGGAGGATCGCTTTGCCACGGAGCTGCATTTGTGTATGAAGAGTTGCAGCTTCGGACTTCAAAAGGCTTTGAGGCGCGGTGAAGGCGCGCTAACAGCTGGACTGGATCGGGAAGACGACTTCGGCTCCTCGCTCGGTTCGCCTTAGTGCGGAGAACCTGTTTCAACGAGGGTCAGCATATCGAAACATGCTGGTGAAGGCGAGCTAGCCTGACTATACCAATCAACACGTTGTTTAGTGAAGCATGAATATTTGGTTGGTTTCTATCTTGCCTTAGTTCATTTACAGTTAAGCAGCATATTGAATTTACTGAAATGAACGTGCCACCGTTAGGTAGATTTTACCTGCCCGTCTGAATTACCTGCACAACACTTACCATGCCTTCCCTGAAATGAAGACACAAGTTAGTATGCAACAGGTTTAAATATACAGTGGATCACTGGCTAGGATGCCACAATGGACCGTTTAGTCTTGAACGAGGATGGAATGCAGCGAAGATTCAGTAGTGGCTGCAATCCATCTCGTTCAGATGCAGTAGACTACAGTGAGTTCTGTCCGGATCGGATCGGTGCCAGTGCCCCAGCGACCGTCCGCAGGAACCAGTGACCTTGTGCACAAGTTGTCCGTGATCGAATCGGTATTGTTTCATTAAGCTAACAGTTCATGCAGTTGAGGCAATGCCAGTTCAGGACAAGCAGTATTATGATTCAGTTGCATAGCCTCTTGATTCAGTATATTTCATAGCATAATTTAAAGAAGAACAAACATTCTAACTTGTATTTATGCATATGATAATTGTCCCGAGCGAACAAGCATGCAGTTAAGTAACCGTTCACAGTTTGATTGACAAGCAGTATTAACCAAGTCTATTCTCTTTTATCTTGGTTTCTTTTATTATTACTTGGTATCGTTTGATCGGGGCAAGGGATTGAAGCTGGAAGCAGGGCTAGCTAATCGGGTTGGTAGCCACTCACTTAGATTTTTGGAAAGAAGAAGGAAAGAGGCGCTTCACGACTCCGTTCGCAAGCCGCCTACTGCTCGTTCACCTGCACACGAACAGCTCGATTAATACTTCTTCCTCTCTTTCCATTCTCGGAATAGAAGTGCAAGTCTATGAACGAAAACAATGAAAACCATCGAAACCGTTCAAGGAAAACAAGCAAATCCCAAAACCAACTCAAAGCACGAAAGCAACAAGCGACATCGAAAACTGAGGCAATAAAAGATAGCAGCGGAGAGGTCCCTCCTGACTCTGCCGCTAAGCCGATCCTTGGGGCGCAGTCCACTGAATATGGGAATCGATTCCGAAGAAACAAATCCATAACGAGGACGAGTTCTTAATTCCATCTATCCCGATCGAACGATACCGTCTTGTGTTTCTTAGCCGCGCTCTCCGCATCGGGAGAACGGGGCGCTACAACATCAGTCACTTCTCTGACTTGTATTTATTGCACGTCACATAGTACTTGCCCCGGTGAGTGAACTTTTCCTGTCTATCTGCCCCATATTTTATGCGCCCCCGATTCTCATGCGCCCCGATCGACCATGCAGCCTTGATCTCCATACGCACATGCAGCCCTTGCATATTTTATTGATTTGGTTTGTAATCTTGATGAATGTGAGAGTATTACACCCACCTGTGCACCTGACCAGTCTATACGTCCAACCCAACCATGTGTATAATTCGACCATGCGCCAAGTGACTACACAACTATTGTGCATGACTTGACTTATGTGTTGCAATATTATAAAACTCATGTGATTTACTGTGATTGGTGACTTAACACGACCATTTATATTCATGTTGATGCACTTACTACGTGTTATGTGTTCCTACATGCTAAGTATTCCTACGTGATTATATTACATGTTTACACTGAAGGGTACCTACATGCTACGCGTGCGACATGTGATATAATATGATTCCTCCAAGAATGGAAAAAAAATGGTTTAGTCAATTTTCAAGCGTGGCTAGGACTTGTTTGATTGTAGCATCACGCTGGGGTGAATCCAAATTGGACTCCCAAGTGACAAAGTTGATTCGTATCTAGTGTGTCCGTATTACGGTGCGACATATAAAGGAAATATCATGTGACCACGCCATGAGATTTCAGTAGCAGCGGGGTTAACTAGGCAACTAAAGAATGTAAAGCATTGGGAGGGACAAAATTTCGAGATCGTGCTTAACTAGACACACCCACATAATTGTCTTGGGTGTGCAGGCTGGCCCCCATGGATATTGTTTAAATCCTCATTAGTGGATGACAATATTCGACTATTATATTGTACTATGTGTTCTATGTGATCTTAGCATGGTGGCTTTACGAGGGATCAGTGCATAAATACTATCTGCTATGCGACGATCCATGGCTAGGCTAGCCCTGCTAGCACATGGCTCGATATGAGGATTCCTATTATATGTATATATCTATGGGATAACCCAGACTCCACTTAGTAAGCCATACAAGTGATTGGCCGATTATGTAACTGAGCTTAATTGTGTATTGTATCTTCTGTTAAATAATTTTGGGACATAGAATATCATGGTGCGATGGTCTAACCCTTGTCCTTATTTGGTTGTAGGGTTAGATTATTGTATCACGGTAGGCTATGGATCGAAACTACGAGACATAACTATATATATATATATATATATATATATATATATATATATATATATTTGTTTATTTCTCACTGGTTTTGTATTTTTATTCGTGCTTCCTTTGTGGTACTTGCTATTTGGGGTCTAATCCCACTGGTTTTGCATGGCCAGGTTTAGAGACAACACCCGAGGATCCAGCTTACTTTTTCCTTAACAATGGCGCTCACCAGACGGATGGCTACTGAGGGACACGAGTGGGCTTCTTAATCATTTCTCGTTATTGTACAATTTTCTCTTTTGGGCGTTTTGCCACCGCACTTTTTAGCCGTAAATCTGGACATTTAGTTTTCTTACCTGATTGTAATTAATCAGACTGCAGCTGATCATGGTCATGTACTTTTGCTACTCCGCTAGCTTCTCATTTTGTACAGCTAGTTTCTAGAATATTTTGGCAGGACGTTTGGGACGCCTTACTTCTTTTTCATATATATTATATGTTTACTATCCTCGTTTGACTTATTGCGACATTCGATGTTCTATGTGACCCTAACTGACTTGCTTGTAGAATGCACCCCCTTGTCTAGTTAAAGCCGTGACCATCGTACGACGTTCTATATCTTATATGGAGTAACTGTCCATGTCTGTCTCCGTATTTTGATACTCGGGTGTGACATATATTTTAATATGCAGTTTACAATGGTACTACACACACTATCCTTAAGAAAATAATCTATTTCTCCAACAATAATTCTAGATCGAACGTAGTATCCACGATAGCTGGTCTTGCTCAAATTAATTACAGACTCAGACATAGCATATTTTACCCAACATATACATAATTTCTCATACTCTCATATTCCAGAAAAAATTTACTGAGTTTTAAAAATATAAGGACAAATGGGTACCATATTAGAACTCTGAATGAGTGAAATAAGAAATATTTTTGTGTATCCTCTAGTATTTAGAACCAGAAGTTCGTTTAGAGATCCAGAAGTTCGTCTAGAGAGATTTTTTAACTATTTACTAGGAATATGTGTCACTCACTTTAGGGATGTGGAGTCGCATACTACCATGAGCCAGTAGCTCAATCCTAGCTATGGGTCTATTGTGAGCCATAAGTCGAATAATCCCATAATTTTTAAACTATGACATGATCGACCGAGACACCTCGGGACAATAATGATGAGTATGATCATAACAAATTTTTGTGTTCATCTCTTAGTAAATTATAACATAACTAATGGTCAACTATGTTCCCTTAAACTCAAGAAAAATAGTTTCTAAACCATCAATCTTGAATATTGTATCTGGATAAGAAGTAGCCTAATTTTATTTATTTAGAATTGAATTATTTTTGTATATGGCTTATTATCACGCCCTACTCCCAAAACACGTGGGATCAGACACGTGGCAATGGCGAAACTAATTCTAGAAAGACGAAACCAATTCAATAGTATTTGTGGTAGTAGATACAAATTTTTTTATTTAATTTTGTAAAAGTTATGTGGCATATCAATAACTTAAGCATTTGTGGATTCTTTCATACACGATGTATCAGAGGATTCACATACTCTTAAATTACTAATACAGATCTAAAGTTGCACAAATTTAAGAACAAAAGCTACATTTATCCACACAAATAATATTGAGTTATTTTCGTCTTCTGTAAACTCCAACTTGTATGATAATACTATCATTTTATCTAGCACGAAGACCTACTTGTCTCATTCTTGCAAGTCATTACTAAGAGCAAACTGTCGTCAACACCTTCTTAAATAAGTATCTGTTTTAGTTAAATTGTGTTGGTAGAAGTGCACACTAGAAAAAGTTCTGGATCAATGCATCATCATTGTCAAGTATGGGGAGGAACAAATAAAGAAGTATATGTATTTGATCTATGATCGTGCTAATACATACATGATATGGGTGGCTAAGAATACTATCCGAAATTTATTCTAGCATATACTAGTGACGGTCATCTAAGTTTTGTTCATAAATATAGTATATGTTCTTATCAAATATAGTATCTAAGGATATAACAAAAAAAGATGAACCCACATAATATAAATGCAAAGACATTATCTCAGACTATAAAATATAGTGGTAGATTGTGGTATTATCATTACCGAGGTGTGGGGGTCGGGGGGATAGACATTGTTATCCACGGCTTCATGGTGTCTATCTCGTCAGTCAAATAGCTGCAAGCTATGTCATGTCGTTATTTGAAGTAGGCATGCTTTCTAGAGAAGTAGTTTATAAATAGAATATAGAATAGATAAAATTCACATACATAATTTCATACTGATAGTTTGTAACCAAAGTGTCCAACATGTATACATTAATGAGATAAATAATCAGATATCATATTACATGTGGCTTCTCCATCCTCTAATGACCTCCTACTTGAAGCACTCAACAGACCACCTTGGATGTTAAAAAGCAAGCCTTCATGGATATATTGGGGCATGCAATGTTCCAAATACCCCGACGAATCAACAAGATGTTAAATCACTTGTGCTACTACTTGCAAGCCAATTGGCTACTTCGAATGATCAATACACCTGAAGCAATTCAAAATATTTTAAAGAACCAACTCGTTTCCCTCCTCCTCCTCCTCCTCCTCCTCCTCCTCATCATATTATATATATTCACCAGAAAGGAAATAACCTTCTTCTTCTCCTCCCCATGCAGACTGCCACCCACCTTCCATACGCATAAACACGTGAATGAATAGATCGATAGGTCTGAGATACAATTATTTGTGTCGTGTCTTTTACAACCTTACTATGTTTTACGTCCTTGTTGATTGTCTTTTTTCGCTCACTTTTATTTGCCGAATTGACCGAAAAAAAGACTCCCAATGTCTGTATCAGTCAGTATCTTGTATCAGTCGATATCGAATCAGTGCATGCCAAACCGTATCAGTCGGCCGTATCAGATCGTTGGCCGATACTGCAAACAATGGAATTGACTAAGCTCTAAATGGGCTTTACTACTGTGCTGATAATATAAATCCAGCTTTCAGGGATAGTCTTGCCAATATATATGTCTTGAATATACATAATGTAAATGCTTCAAGCATCAGAAGCATAAGAATGTCCATAACCTCGTAATGCTAAGATCGCGTTGGTTCTAGCAGCTAGCCTCTATAAATGCCTAAACTAAATCAACCTCTCCAAAAAAAAAAAAAACTCAATTTAGATATAAAATTTAACTCAAATTAACATTCCACTTGCATCATTCTTGCCTTCTGGCTAATATGTTCGACATGGGATTTTCAACTTAATTCCAAATCGGTCTGAAATACACATTTTGCAATTCCAATGAATTATCCATTACTTCAATCATGGTCACAAAAACATTTAGAAATTCCTCGATACAAAATCCAAATGAATATATTCAAGTGTTTGTGCAGTTAGTACACAGAAATGGGCATTTGTGCAATGCCAAGTTGGTTAGACCTAAGGTTTAGATATGGCACATATTTAAAACTCAAACTATCTTGAGCTCTTGGGTTTCCGTGTTTTGCTCAACAACAAAATTTTTAGATTTAATTGGTTTGAAAACAAATTACGCAGTCTCTTATTCATTGAAATATATGGTTCAAGTCAACAATCAGGGCAGTGAGAAAAAGCATGAGGAGTACTTAGTACAGTTAGCAGTCGTTTGATATTCATTTGTATTAGCTGACAGAACAGAACATCAAGGTGACATGATCCCAATCTTCCTTTCAGTATTTAGTAATAGATCTTTTTGATATGTCTCAGTTTCCGTGACAAGGAAGAGAAAATTCGGTCAGCCATAAGCTTTGCATTTGTGGATAGAATCTCCCAAGAAGGAATAGAATGGTTGTTCTTGTCCCTTGGGAGGTACCAAATAAATGACTACTTGAATCGGAATTTTGGGCATAGAGATCCCACTGACCCGTAAAGTTCCGACCCACACGAAAGACGTAACGATCTAGACACTTTCTCGGAAAGGGCGCGTTTAGCTTGATCACCTTCCCCCTACCTCTCCTCTGCTTCTCCTGTTTTCGCTTACGTTTTCGTGTTTCAAGAAGTAAATCAAAGAGCAGAATCCATCTCTTATTGGATTAAGTCCTTTTCTGAAATATCAGCACCAATATTTTTAAGATCCATATTATAGTTTTTCGTTTCTCTATACCCAGGATGGAACTACTGGTGGGCTGACACACACACACACATATATATATATATATATATATATATATAAAAGGAGTTCCATGTTGTGCTACCTTCTCAAGTATGGTGGTGGTAATTAGCTGGGGTGTTGCTGACTTTTGAATTTGACCCATTTTGATCTCTATATATCATTTCATCTATACAAGAATCTCGAGACGAATCATGACACTATTTAATAAGACTAGTAAATAGTGTCGTCCACGTATATTGTATGTACGTAAAAAGATTATTAAAAAAATTAAATACAAAATTATTATAAATACTGTCGTTTCTAGAAATCGAACTCAAATAAAAAAAAAACTCTTACTTTAACCACTTGAATTAGAATTGTTTAGTTGTAAATAAATAATATTAGGTAGTTAAATAATTAGTTGTTTTAAAAAATAGTTAGTGGAGTATTTACATACGACTTAGACGGTTCAATTTTAAATCGTTTTTAAGCCTCATTATAATAGTAAAGATAAGGTAAATCTTAAGAATTTGAGTTAAATATGTCATATATCCGCATATGTTCATTGATGGACAGTTAAGGTTCCAACTAAAGAGCTGGAAATTCTGAGAAATCCTTTGGAGTACATGTAAACTTTTCAAAGTCCAGTATTTTAGAAATGCATACTTCTGTATCAATAGACATCGTAGCTGAAATGGTACCTCTGTAAAAATCAAATGAGACCTATTTTGTGAAGTGTATGAAGAAATGTCAACTGAACCTGGAACACAAAAAATCATCTTCATATGACAAACTAATCCACAACCGGGCCTTTGCATAATCCTATAGTAATGTCTCAGCAACAGCAAAAGCCTATCGACATAGTAACCAAAGAGCACTTAAATATTACTCATACAATAAGTTGATCTTTTTTCTAAACTAGAGTAGGAATTCAATGAACAAGACAATATGTTGTAGGAAATTTCCAATTTTGACTTAGATTGTAAAGATGTCAATTGGGTATTTCAGTATTTGAGATTTTGCAAAAGACTATACTCAATTGCAAAGATTTTGGATAGGATAAAGCTTATTTGTCCGCAGACGGACTAGTCCGTCCGTCCGTCCGTCCGTCCGTCTCGTGGCTGCACCACATTGCCCTCCCTCCCCCTCTAGATCGGTTGACCTGCCAATGGGACAGCAACACGTGACGGACAGACTGGCTCGTTCGTGGGCAACATCGCAGTATCTTGTGGATATCAGTATTTTGAGTGGTAGACATATCAGTAATTTGATTTTGCAACTTTATTTTTGTAGATGTCCTGTCATTTCAAAACAAAGTGTTGCCTCTACTTTGTAAGTCACTGAGTCCTCGAGTAAAATCCTCCAGTAGTCTCTCGGGGATGTCACTGCCTCCTGTCTTCTCTTAAACTGAATCTGACACTGTTAAAGTCTCCACCACTAACCATCAGCTCTTTTCTTTATTCTCAAGAGTTTCATGTTTTGACTTCCCTAATTATCTTAAAGCAATATGTCGACTAATCCTATATCATTTTGATAACTTTTTTTTTTTTTTTGAAAAATAATATTTGATTCACTCATTTGGATGATGATGATATTTTAAAAAATTAAGCGTTGAATGTTTAGTTTAACTCATTATTAAGTAAATTATTTTTTGTTTTATAATTTCAGTTCGGAATAAATTAAAATTTTGGTTCCGTCCTTATCTCTACTGCTAGGACGTGTTATAGATCCCACCACCGAAAGTGCGACAGGTTTTTGATCCGAATAACCAAAAAGGCCGACCCAGCTGGCAATACGATCTCCACAATATGTTCAACAAAAGATAAATCAATCAAATGTTGATAGAAAATACTGTAAAAATAAACTAATTGTTGAAGATGAGCATACAAGAGTTGTTCTAGGATTTGGTATAAATTCCTTTTTAGCAAAATAAAATATAGGCATACACACAAACAAACAAACAAACAAACAAACCATTGTTAAGCCAACCACCTCATTAAATGGCACTGTTATTCTTTATCCTTCTCATCACACTGTTTACTCTATCAATTTATTTTTAATTTCCTGACTACTGAATAAATAACGACTAAAACATGTTCGAATGGAAAGAAATGGAGAACTGGCCAGCTCAGCCCTTATGTGGCTAATAAAGTGTAGAAGAATGAAAAGATGACTATGATGAGTGGTTTGAAATGACCAGACCTCAACTTCACAATGAACATTTGGATCTTAGTTGACAACAAATTTATGCTAATTATCTATATGCTATAGCAAACTCAGTGACTGATGGAATTATATCGAGTATATCTCAATAAACAAGTCTCTCTCATAAGAAAACAAACTAAACAAAAAGAACACCAGGAAAATACTTTTTTTTTTTTTGAGCATTTTGTTCTATATTATTTTTATTCAATATGTATATTATATATCATGTTACATCTCTCTGATTTCTTTTCAGGTTAGTTGAGTTGGTTTTGCTTAGTACCTCCTAAAGTATCATTGATGATTATCTCTACGGATTCAGGTTCTTTGATAGTTCTATTTCATCCTTCTATTTTATGTTCCTCTATATTAGTTTAGAATTTGCAAGCTCGCTTGTTCAGACAAGTATGCTATTGGACTGCAGACCAGTATTTATATTATTTATTCTTGATCTTTGTATTTTAATGGATTGAGATATCGTTCGTAGGTATTTATATATATATTGACGTGCCCGTGGACAACGTATACATGTTCGAATTGAATTGTATTCCACTCGATACGTAGCTAGACATTGTCACGTATCATATACCTCGGTATTTTGGGATTGAGACATAATACCAACTCACCGATGTACCATCGGCATGCCGACGGCTTACTCTCGATCACTAGTGTGGGTGAATTTACTGAAACAAATTCACGCTTTACTTGTAGACCGACGATATCTATACGATACCCACGGCTCTTTTAAGCCTCGTATTGTTGCTTCGACTCTTACGGGACTTCTCGCGGGACGGGGGTGAGTCTTACTTTGAACACGAGACGGACAACATATAGTTCAAAACAAAGTCGGTCAAACTTTTAAGAAATATAAATCAAATCTAGTGATTTACAGTGCAGGTAAATCAACTGGACCGAACCAAGCTTAATGTGGGCTATTTTTATTTTATTTTTTTGTAAAGGCCGGTTCATGGTAGTTACTCCTCCGGTTCAAGACCGTTGAAATTTTGGGAAGACGATTTGGTGACCCCGTCAAAACAATGTTAAAAATAGCATCCTTGGGTTGTTAATGTGCACTGGTTTCGTCCTCTCTGTCCTCTAACCTTCCCCACCCCTAATGCAACCCTCAAATCCTCCCTCCCCCCCTTCCTCTCTCCCCACTCCCTCGCCCCTCTCCACCCCTCCATGGAGGAGGGGCTCCCACCCCTGATCAAAAGGCCGGCCGAGCCCCGTCCGCACGACCAACCCGCCTCCTCGACCGCCATCGTGCCGTTCGGCCCTTCCGCCTACGTCGTCGTGCAGGCCCCCAAGGACCAGATATTCCGCGTGCCCCCGCCCGAGAATGCGCACCTCGTCGAGCGCTACCGCAACGAGTTCAACAACAAGCGCAAGATGCCCGCGTGCTACTCCTACCTGGCCAAGGGGCTCGCGGGCGCCCTCCTCGTCCTCGCCGTCTGCCTCGTCGCCGCGCTCGTCTCCTACCTCGTCCTGTGGCCCAGGGACCCTGCTTTCTCCGTGAAAGCCATCGTCGCCTCCGGTGGGTCGGGTCCCAAGCCCAAGTTCGATATCACGATGACGGCCGAGAACCCGAGCGCGAGGATGGGCTACTTCTTCGACAAAGGCGGGAAGGCTAGCTTGTCCAATAATCGAGGGGAGAGCATTGCTTCCGGGGAGCCACCGGCGTTCGATGTGGGGAATGGTAAGTCGAAGGATTTCAGGCTGCTCCTCCGTGCGAAGAAGACCAAGCTGCCGGAAAAAGTGGCGAAGAGCCTGAAAGGGTCGAAGGACGTGATCGGCCTCTCTCTGTCGGTCGACTTCTCGGTGAGGTCGGAGGTTGCGGGGATGAAGCTGTGGCCGAAGAAGGTGAATGCGGCGTGCGATGTGAGGGTGAGCAATCTGGCAAAGGGGGGACACATTGTGTCGCAGACGTGCGAGGCCAAGTTCCAGTGAAAGTTTTCGGGACACAGACGATGAAGGCGGCCGGCACCGACACTGGAAGAAGCTTCGGAATGAACGATTAATTATGTTTGTACAACTTTCTCTTGTTTTTCGTTTGGGGTTGCAAACTTTGGTTCTGATGTAAAAATGGCTAATTGTTGTATAGTTGTAAAGGGATTTATTGGCATTGGATTCATCTAACACTTGTGTCAAGTGTAGATGATCGTGTCCGGAAAAAATATGTAAATTTCACTTCCACCAATATACATGACATTTAGAACCAAACAAGAGTTCTCACAACATAATTTTGTGTCCTCCCCAAACCAATGTTTTAAAAACCGGATCGAACCAAAATTTCACCAATCAGGTCGGATCCTAGTCAAACCGATAGAACCAATTTTTGTAGTGTCTTTTTTATTAATACGAAAAAAAATACCTAGAAAACTGTATAAACAATGTAAAAAAACCTATAACCACTTGGAAGGAATAGAGAATTGAATTATAAATGATACTGATTTTTGACTAAATACATAAATTAACAACAAAACTTGAATGGCTATAAAGATTTTGAAAACTCATATATATTTATAACTTGTGTGACATGAGAGAATGAGTAGAACCGGTTTGGTTCATACGGTTTTGACGGTTGAATCGGATTTTTTTTTTCTAAAAATTGTCGATTCTTAAAAAATGACGGTTCAATTTGAGCCGAACCAAAAAAATTCAGTATCTCGATTGGACCCACACTACCAAAATATGATGAAATAGCGACGTTTTTAGCGACGTCGTCATAAAACGTCGCTAATATTAAAGACTTGAGCGACTCCAAAAATAAGCGCCGCTATACGTTGTTGTTGGCGACACATAGCAACGTTTAGCGACTATACTTCAGTTTTTTAAAAGAATAGTAGCTATAAGCTTCTTTAAGGTTGCTAAACGTCGCTGAGTTTTTTGATTTAGTGACGCATTTACCGACGTTGCTTTTTTTAATTTTTAGCAACGTTTTTAGCGACGTCGCTAACGTCGCAAACTTTTTAATTAGCGACGTCTATTGATGACGTCGCTATTTTTTAATTAGCGACGTTTAGCGACGTCTATTGATGATGTCGCTAAATTTTTTTATATAGGATTCAGGATTTTATTTTCTCCCATTCTGTCGAACTCCTCTCCAAAATTTCGAAAACCCCCCCTCTCCCCCCCTGGCGAAGTACCCCCCCTCCGGCGTCCTACTCCTCCCCCCATCCCTACCCCCCCCCCACCGGCTCCTCCACAGCCCCCGTACTACGGCTCCCCACCCCCCGAGCGCACGGCTCCTCCCTTCCGCCATGGATCCTACCCTCCGATGACCTCGAGCTTCTCCTCATCCTTCTCCTCCTACTCTAGGTAGACCCTAACCCCCTCTCTCTCTCTCTCTCTATTTCTCTCTCACAGATGCAGATACGATATGACACTGACACAGATACGACACACACATACTGACACAAGATACGACATGGGACACGACATAGACACATACACATACACTGACATGATATATCACTGACACAACACGGGACATGATACAGACCCTAACCCAAAGTCGAGACACAACACAGACCATAACCATATCTGAGTTAATTGGACGTAGACTTGGGTATCAAGTAAGGTGTTGTACAGTGCACACTTGTGCACAGTGCAGTGAGGGTGTGTGTGTGTGTGTGTGTGTGTGTATGTGTGTGTGGATATCTCGGTGCTGCGGACACTAACCCTATCCTAATCCTAACTCGGAGACATACACACATGCGGACACTAACACTAACCCAAACTCGAATACGCGGACACACTAACATGCATACACTAACCCTAACATGGACACGAACACACACATATGTTTGTAACATGTCATCTCATGATACGTATGGTAAAACTATAGAACACATGGATATGAAAGGTTAGGTCACGATATCGAGGATAAGGTTGCAAGCATTTTATCGGACACGGACACACGCTTACATATCAAGTGTGGATATCCAGGAGTGTATCAGTGAGTGTCAACTATGTATCCTGGACCCCAAAAAATTGACATTGGATATCCATGATTTGGCTTTTCAATTAGAAAGTCATGACCTAAACAAATATCAAGTGAGGATATCCAGGATACAGAGTTGACACTTACTGATACATTGCAATATGAGTATCCAGGATACAGAGTTGAACGAAGAAGTATCAGTGCTAGGACTAGGTGTATCAGTGCATGTACTGTATTTCTGAGTATTTTTATGTGTGTGTAAACGAGTAGGTGTATAACATAATTAGGTATTCCTGAGTATTCTTATATGTGTGTAGACGAGTAGGTGTATAAACTACCAAATATTCACCTGAGTATATACTTGAACGATATCTATTCATCTTTGCAGAAGTATCTAAAAATAGATATGAACTACTATTTGCGTCGTCGTTCGTGGATGTACAATCGTCATCCTGATGATATGTGCGGTGTATGGAATAAACTCATAGAGGGTGTACAACGATTTCTGCAGTTTGCCAAGGCGTTCTCTCAGTACATGGACGGTACCAAAATTAACTGTCCGTGTGTGAGATATCGTAACTTGAAATATCATCCAGAAGTGAAAGTCAAATATTATTTGTATTCAAAGGGTTTCACGTCGAATTACTATCAGTGGACCGTTCATGGAGAACTTGTGTCTTTAGCATCAGAAACAGAGCCTTATGTGGAGCCGTATATGGATGTCCACGACCATGCTGCTTACCGCGATGGGTGGGTGAACATGATTTTTGATGCGGCGGAATCTAGTTTCATTACGGACAATCATGATGCAGCTGAGAAGGCACCGAATGCCGATGCTGCAAAGTTTATGGAGTTGCTGGAGAATGCAAGGACTATATTATATCCTGGTTGTGAGGATCATTCACCGTTGGAGGTGGTTACAAGATTATTGAGCATCAAGTCTAATTTTAACATGTCACAAGAATGTATAACCGACTGATGGATTTGATTATAGAGATCTTGCCAGAGGGTGCAAAGTTGCCTAAAAACTTCTACCGATCTAAGAGGATGGTGAGATCGCTCTGGATGGAATACAAAAAAATAGATATATGTCACAACGGGTACATGTTGTACTATAAAAATGATAAGGATGAAGATGCATGAGATTCTGTGGTGATGATCGCTACAAGGCCACTGGTAGAGAAAAGTTTGTCGGTACAAGGAAGCCTACCGATTCGATGTACTACTTGCCTTTGATGTCGCGATTGTAGAGGTTGTTTATGGTGAATGAGACTGCAAGAAACATGAGTTGGCACAAGCGGGAACAGATCGAAGGAGTATTGGATCATCCATCCGATGGAGAAACATGGAAGCACTTTGATCAAGAGTATCCAGATTTTGCTTTGGATCCGCGTAATGTCAGATTGGGGCTCTCCTCCGACGATTTTACCCCATTCATACTTTTGGGCTCCCAGTATTTGTGTTGGCATGTGATCGTCACTCCGTATAATCTACCACCTTGGATGTGCATGAAGACTCCGTATATGTTCCTAACCGTTATTATCCCGGGTCCGAACAATCTGAAGAAAAATATCGATGTGTATTTACAGCCTTTGATAGATGAGTTGAATCAACTATAGAAAGTAGGTGCCAACACGTACGATGTTTCTAGAAAGCAGAATTTCCAGATGAGGGCAGCACTTAAGTGGACCATCAATGACTTTACGGCCTATAAAATATTATCGGGATGGAGCACTCATGGTCGTCTCTAATGTTCGTATTGCATGGACCACACTAAGACTTTTTGTTTAAAATACGGAGGCAAACAGTGCTTCTTCGATTGTCATTGACAATTTTTGCCTAAGGATCATTTGTACCAGAGGAACATGAATGCTTTTCGTGCGAGCGTTGTGGAGATGGCCAATCCACCTCCAAGGTGACCCGGATACACGATATGAAAAGATATAAAAGATTTATCAAGTGTTATCGAAGAGTCTGCTAAGGGGTACAAGTATGACAAATTTGGTCGCACCCATAACTGGACGAAGAGGAGTATATTCTGGGATCTTCTATGTTGGAGCACCAATCTAATCAGACATAACCTTGATATCATGCATATCAAGAAGAATGTGTTTGATAAAATAATTAATACTGTAATAGAGGTAAAAGGGAAGACGAAAGATAATTCGAAGGCCAGGTTGGACTTAGAAGAAATATATAGACGTCCTGCGTTGCATTTGATATATGAGGGAAATAAAAAGTTAAAGCAGCCTAAGTCAATTTTCTCACTGGAGAAGGAGGATAAAGGAAGACTTTGTAGGTGAATTCAGGATCTAAAATTTACAGATGTATACGTGTCTAACTTAAGAAGATGCGTCGACCTCATGGAGAATAAACTGGCGGGTATAAAGAGCCATGATGTCACGTATTCATGGAGAGGTTAATTTCGGTTGTATTTTGAGAATTCTTACCGCATGTCGTTTGGGATCCATTGACAGAGCTCAGTATATTCTTCAGAGATCTTTGTTCTACTAAGTTGCTCGTCGATCATCTAGAAAAGCAAGAGAAGGACATTACGATAATACTGTGCAAGCTCGAGAAGGTATTTTCTTATGGATTCTTCGACTCAATAAAGCATTTGCCAATTCATCTTTCCTACGAGACACGTGTTAGTGGTCATATCGATTACCGATGGATGTACCCGTTCGAGCGGCATCTAAATCACCTAAAGAGAAAGGTAAAAATAAGGCACGGGTTGAGGGCTCTATTTGTGAAGCTTATGTTCTCGAGAAGATTACAAACTTTTACTTGATGTATTTCAAACATCATGTTGCTACTAATAGAACGAGAGCTCCAAGAAATGATGATAGATATCAGGAATCTGATGATGCAATACTAAAAGTATTCAATGCGTCCAAAAAGCCTTAGGAAAAATAAAAAGAGATATTTGAATGACGACGAGCTAAGGGCTGCTCAGTTGTATATATTACTCAATTGCGACGAGGATGAAGTGGAGAAGCTAGAGGAGTAAGTAATTAATACGTCCATATTTATGTCATCTCAATGTAATAGTATAAGCTAATATTATGTTACTAATCAGCGGGTGCTTCGTTATTTTTTAGCACATATAATGATAAGCTGAGGTCGGTTAGACCCTACATAATAGACGAAGAAGTAGAACAAGAAATGAGACGTTATTTTACTTCTTGGTTGAGCGCATATGTAAGGAGCTTAGTAATTACTTTTTCTGTATGCACTTTCATAATAAATAACTTACTATCGCTACTTTGGTATTTAGGTCGATCGTCTAATAACACCCGAGACTGAATCTATTAGAACTCTAGCCAAGGGACCAATTATTGCCGTCAAAATGGCCAAGTTACTGTGTGAATGGGTTTAGGTTCAAGTCAACAAATGCTCCGATCACATACAGCTTTCTAGATCTTGATTCCACGAAAAATAGTTATTTGTGTATCAAATCTTGGAACTACAAAGACGTTGATCCAAGCAATAATTTCTTTGGCATCTTACGAGAGATTACGGAGTTGACATATAATTATGGCACAGAACCTGCTAAGATCGTGCTATTCAAGTGTGAATGGTTTGATCCGATTCAAGATCAAGGTTGAAAAGTTGACAAGCATGCTCTTCTGGATATAAACTACAAGCATAAATATCAAGGCTACGAACCATTTGTCCCATCACAGTTCAATAAGCACGTTGAGCGCAGCCTCCCTGTAACCATCCTCTTGGTTTTCAATTCAACAAGAACCTCTTAAGTTCCAGCATCAACAATAACTTGATTTTTCAGTTACTTCAAGCTTGAATATGATCCAGATTTGGAGTTAGGCCCCGTTTGGTTCGCGAAAAGGTAAGAAAAGGAAATCAATTCCTTGCACTTTCCTTTTTTTTTGTAAAATTACAATTTTTATCAATTTTTCTTTCCGGTGTTTGGAAATGTCAAAAATTGAGAAAGAAATTGAATACTTAAAGGTGAGAAAGTGAATACTTGATTTGATGGAAGGAACCTTTTTTTTTCGTAATTAGGGCTTTCACTATCAAGTGAATTTAAGATGTTATCGAGAAAAGCAAGTTCAAGCAATTAAAAAAGGCTGTTGATTAGGGCACTACTAAATTTACTCAGGGAAGCCCAAATGTTTACTATTGATAATTACAAGTTTGCCACTCCCAAAATTTACTCGGGGCTGTCCACTCTTGATTTTTTTTTCATAATCAGGACTGTCAAAATTTTGACAGTCCTAAAAATTTTGACAGTCCTAAAAATTCAACATATATTTTTAGAACTGTCAAACTTTTGACAGTCCTACCAAGTGGAAGGACTGTCAAAATTTTGACTGTCCTAAAAAATCAACATATATTTTTAGGACTGTCAAACTTTTGACAATCCTACCAATTGGAAGAAAAATTCAACAATTGGTAGGACTATCAAAATTTTGACATTCCTGATTATAAAAAAAAATCAAGAATGGACAGCCCCGAGTAAATTTTGGGAGTGGTAAACTTGTAATTATCAATAGTAAATATTTGGACTGTTCTGAGTAAATTTAGTAGTGCCCTTATCAACAGCCTTAAAAAAAATGAGTATTTAATGGTCATAGTTTGAGCTCTAAACGATGATACTTGAACAAACTTGGGCTGTGATTTTGATTATTCCGTTAGGCAATAACTAGTCACTAGTCAGTCCTTATAAAATACTTACTGTTCCTGTGGGATATTCGCAAAAAAATGAAACTCAAAAGGATTGATGGAGGCTTCTTAGAAGAGATGGCATATGTAGTTTTTAAGCTAATTCAAAAGAAAGAACCAGACTGGGCCTTGACTTGTGATGTACTCTTTAGATTATGCAAAAAAAAGGACACGCGAACCAGGCTGGACTGGACCGTCTTCAAATGCGAATCAGAAAGGTTCAGGTTCATTCCAAGTGAAAGCCCATTCGGTGACACCTCTACATAGAAAGCCTTTGCCCTTAGTGGACTAAGTTTATGCTCAAAAGTAGGATAAAGTAAAAAAAAAAAAAAAATCAGATTTTCAACTTTCGCAAAATAAGACCTGCAAAATTTTTTATTCAATTTGACAATAAATAGTTTGATATTTGGATCAAAAGACTCTTTTCCGTCTATTTTCCGTTCCATGTGAACATTAGAGGTAGGATTTTTTTTAAAAATTTCTGATATATCGAAAATAACCCTAACAAATTTGTATATATTAATTTTGGGTTTAATGGTAGTTAAAGAGAGAATTTATGGTTATATTTAGCTAATTTGTATTTGTTAATTTGTGTGTGTGTGTGTATATATATATATATATATATATATATATATATATATATATATATATATATATGACTTGCTTATTTAAAATTTAAGAAAAAATGAAAAAGAAAAAAAAAGAAAAGAAAAAGGGAAAAATGAAAAATGAACAAAAAAATGAACAAAAACCAAAATAACCAAAAAAAAAAAATTACGAATATCCGGGTAAATAATGTTTGGTTTAGGTTCAAAATAATCTTTTTTTAGTAAATTATTTATCCGGGTATTGGTAATTTTCAAAAATATTTGTTTAACCTAAATAGAACATGAGAATATCTTTCCCACAATAAATTTGCTCGGGTATTCGTAATTTTCGGGAATAAATTTTTCCAAAAATATCAGACAAAGTCTAAATATCCCAAACAAATTTCTTGTGGGAAACATATTCCCATGATTGGTCTAAGTAAAAAAAAAAAAATTTAAATTACAAGTACGAGGGTAAATAATTTACCCACAAAATATGGGAATCATATCCCTAAGAATATGTCGGTATATTTTTTTGCTCGAACATTTTCTTTATCCATTTTTGTTTTTTAAGATTTTTTTTCAATTTTTTGTTTCATTATTTTCAGTATTTTATGGTTCTTTTTTTCCTTTTTCCTTTTTTCATTTTTTTTTTCTTGTTTTTGCACTTTATTAGTTAGGTTTTTGCACTTTTTAGGGTGGGACCGCGTCAGCATTTGGTCCCCCCTCGATTCGTCAGGCTTTTTTCTAAGAAAATAGTCATGTTCAAATTAATATTGTTCGGTCCCCCCTCGGTTCGTCAGACTTTTTCGTAAAGAAAAATAATCAAGTTCAAATTAATAGTGCTCCCCCATAATATATTAGTATAGATAATAACATGTTTTTTTAGAATTTTGAACCATTTTATTTTTGAACGGTTCATTTTTTAACCTTTTCTAAGACATTTTTAAATATTTAATATATTTTATATTTTTATTTTAATTTTTTGCCTACGTGAGAAGGTACATACGCGGTTAAAAAGATTTTGTTTTTTTTGTATATACAAATACAAAATTAGATAGAAAATTGTATATATTTATTATATATATATATTTATTTGTATCAATAACAAACTAATACATACAAATAAATATATTAGTATACAAATAAATATAGATAATAACAAATAAATATATATAATAATAATTTAATATAAATAATAACAAATTAATATATAGAAATAAAGATAGTAGTACCCATCCAAAACTTAATAGCTTTACTCATTCTTCCGCCCCCAAAAAATATAAAAAAAAACTAACAAGGAGTTTTTTGCACCTTACCCTGGGTATAATCGTCCTTTCATATCTAATTTAACGTCCGTTAACAGCAGATTCCAAATTGGGTGTAAATTGTACTAAATATAAATTTTGAGGATATTTTTAAACTATGAATCTTTTTTTTGCAAAAGTGACTCATCTAAGGAGAATTTTTTTTGTACTTTACCCCTCAATAGTATCATTAATCATCACCCTCTAAAGGCACAATAAAAGGAAAATTGCATATCATTATCCAATATATATATATATATATATATATATGGGTAAACGGGATATGAGTCATAGTGCTCATTTTCTTAAATGAGTCATGCACATGTGGACCAATAGAAATAGAGTGTATTAGTGCACATGGGATGTAGGAATCCATTTCTATTGGTCCACATGTACTCCACATGTGCATGGTTCATTTAGAAAAATGAACAATATATATATATATATATATATATATATATATATATATATATATATATATAAGAAGGAGGGATCCACATTCCTCCCTATTATGAATCTCTATATCTACAACCGTTGGTTCTTGTTTAAGTAATCTAATCTTAACTGTTGATTTGAACCATTCAAATTAACGGTTAAGATTAGATGACTTGTACAAGATCCAACGTTGATAATATGGAGATGCTTGCGGATGCAAAAAATCGAAATATGGATCCCTTATATATATATATATATATATATATATATATATATATATATATATATATATATATATATATATATATATATATATATATATATATATAATCGAGCCCCAGTGAAAAAGCTACACAGTTCTATTTACCCTGGGCCTTGGGATCATATATATATATATATATATATATATATATATATATATATATATATATATATATATATATATATATATATATATATTCTACTGATGTTACAACTGTTGGATTTGGATTGCAAGATTCAAATTACACTATATCTTTATATTATCCCTGAGGCCTTGGCCTAGTGGTAAGGCGAGGAGGTCCGCAAAAAAAAATACAAAGAAAATTATATATATATATATATATAAATATATATATATATATATAAATATAAACATAAATAAATATATATATATATATATATATATATATATATATATATATATATATATATATATATATATATATATATATATATATATATATATGGGGGGGGGAATGGGTATATTGGCCTTTGGTAATTAATCCCTTCAACTTCTTTACTGGTTTCACTGGGGCTCGAACACTCGGACCATATGTCTCTTCATTAACCACTAGACTAGAGGATCATTGGTATATATATATATATATATATATATATATATATATATATATATATATATATATATATATATAAAATTTAAAATTGAACCGTCTAAGCCATTTGTAAATAATTAATTAATTATTTAAAAAAATTAACTAATTATTTTAGTACCTAATATGATTTACTTATAACTAAATAATTATAACTCAACTTTTAAGATGGGAGATATTTTTTTTGTTTTTCTGAGTTCAATTTCTAGGAACGACAGTATTTATAATAAATTTATATTTTAAAAAAATTTATGGACGTGCACGTTACTAGTCTATATATAACTAAGCATTTTTAGATCATGTATGTCTAAGTCGGAAGACCAAGCTCAAATCAAGTTTCGTTGGGTTTGGCCGTATGAGCTTAACCAAGAGAGTAAAAACTGTAGTGCCTCAAATCCCGATCCGACCGGGACGTGCACTATATAATTGGGCTTGTGGCTAGTCTGTCTGAGTCGTAGTTTAGATCTTTGGCATCTTCTTGACACGGACGAAATGCGATAATCCTGTCCAACTCATGGATAGGCCTCTATTGAAACGAGTCCAATAGATTTTGTGTTTGTTTGCTTGGTTTTCTTGATTGCCGCTTTGGGATTTTGATTTGGTGTTGCTTTCGATTTTGCTTGGTTTTCGCTGCTGGTTTTATCGTTTAGACCTTTGATTCATGGGGAGTTCGGCAAGGAAGGATAGGCAAGAATTCTAACTTGGTGCTCGTGCTGTTGCAGGTCCGCGTAACTGACGTTTGATTGTCGCTAGGCGGGACTCCTTATTTCAGCATCTTTCCCTTAACTAGTGAGTGGTTTGGACCCTTCTTTCCTACTTCTTCATGCCTACATCTCTAATGTTTCAAACGTTCACTCGATGATGTCCGGTTGGACGCCTAGAAAATCCTTAGCCACAATGCATGCCAGTCACTAAGAAAGGAACATGGAAATTGTAGACTGGTTTTACTATATGCTTGCACACCTTATAAACTTGAGTTGTTTGTAAAGGAAATTGGTTGTTGGTTGCGGCCTAGTGTCTCGGATAGAGTTTGGACCTATGGGATACCAAAATCGGAACATCGTTTGAGAAAATATGAACTGTTGCATAAGATATTCTTTTGTTTATTTTGATGCATTGTATGACATATGAATTGTTCATGCATTCGCATGGTCTGGGACAACTTGTACACAAGGTTTGGCATTTCCTCGAAACGGCATTCCGGGGCACTGGAACCGTATCGATCCGGAGGGAAATATTTGATCGTGATAGTCGCGATGCATTGCAGGACCTCCAGCAGGACTTGCTACCCGGGCTGATAGGGCGCGCAGCAATGCTTGAAATAAGTCCCTAAGGTGTCGATCACACCAATGACCGCATAGAATAGAACACATGCTAATTTATTATCTTGTGTAGATGGTAAGTATACTTGTGTTTCGTTGCAGGGAAGGCGTGCATCGGTTGAGTAAGCAACCGATGTACTGGTTGGATTCAATGTTATTTTTTATTCCTATCAAAACATGCAACTGATATGAATTGAATTCACTTGCTTCTTTATAGAAAGAACATCTTAATGCATGCTCGCCCCTAATAAGCTAGTGTCGATTTAATCGAGTGGGTTCATCCCGCTCACCAGTACAAGTTGAGTACTGACCCACGTTGTGGGCAACTATTTCAGGCACTCGGGCGGTGCAACGCTAGTGGATAGACGAGGAGGCGTTAGGAGCACCTCTATTTTGAAGTATAGTTGGAGTCAGTTCATTTTTGAGGCTTGGACTTTCAATCTATACAAGGGCGTAATGTATGAACGACGTGGACTATCTGATGGAGCGCGCCCTACCTTTTGAGTTATCTTTTGTAATGCAAATCAAGTAGCCGAGAGGCGCATCAAATGTAAACTCTATATAAATTACTCTGAATTATCAATGAAAAGCATGTTTCTTCCTGTACTTGTGTTCAAATATCTGTGAATGTGTTTTCTAAATTGTGTTTCATAATGGGTTCCTATCACTGCACGTCCTTGCCTTGTGCGAGCGCAACTCCAGGCTCGCACGGCATCACGCCCCAGCGAGGACGATTGGTTCCGTAAGGGATCCAGCGAGGATGATTGACCCTTTCGGGATCGGGACGTGACATATTGGTATCAGAGCACGGCTTTACTTCCTTGGAATTTTAAAAGATAATATAGGAGTTTGATGCGCCTCTCAATTGAGTTGTGTTCGACGTCCGCTGCATGAGATGAGTCGCCTATACAATGAGCCCATAGATATAAAATCTATCATTTTTGGAGTGTTGACAAGCTACTCTCTTTTGTAGCAATGGCTAAGAAAAATACTGCCGCTGCAAGCAGTGCTCAGCCCATCCAGAGCGACCCGACAAGTTCTGGAGAATCCGGAGGAGCGGGTTCAATCGATATGTCCGAACGGCTTATGCATCTCATGGAGGTGCAGCAACAACAAGCCGCTACTCAACAGGCGCAAATTCAGGCGCAGTTCACTGCTCATCAAAAGCATATGGATACTATGATGTAACTGATTGCATCCTTGGTACCCAGCAACGGGAGAGCTACAGTGACGCATGCCATGCCGTCGGCTGTGGCGGTAGAGGATGAGTCAGAAGAAACTCAGCCTCCAGCTAAGAATACCTGTCGAGCAGCAGAGTTTACTAAAATGCATCCACCAACGTTCAACGGACGAGCAGAACCGGACGTGGTGATGGAATGGATTACAAAGCTAGAAGGACTCTTCAATCTGGTTGGCATTAGGGGATCCAAACGAGTGGCCTATGCATCGGTTCAACTGGAACTGCGTGCGCATGATTGGTAGAAAGCCACTAAGCAAGGGATGCCAATCCCAAATGCAAAATCACCTGGAAAATGTTCAAATCTGCATTCATTGAACAATATATCCCCCGGGCCGTGCGACAACAGAAGGAAGACGATTTTAGCAACCTGGTACAAGGAAGTATGTCTGTTGACGATTATGACTCAGTGTTTGCTAGACTGGCTAAGTTTGCTGGGCACTTCTTGCCTAACCAACAGGCGTGGTGCTATCTTTTTCAGAAAGGTTTGAATGGCGATTTGCGTAGGGACGTCATCAACCAAAAATATCAAACCTACAGGGAATGTTACGAAGCTGCCCTGAATAGCGAGCGGATCTTTGGGCGCTATCCACCAAAGGTCGACGTACAAACCCCCCGTACCAACAACAACAAGCGGCCTCAGGAAACGGAAGGGTCTGGAGCACAAAAGCGTTCGCACACATCCGAACACAGGGGCCCGTCCCAGGCACCGTACTGCCATAGGTGCGGTAAATTAGGGCATCGAGTGAATGAGTACCGAGTTGTTGGATATTTTAAATGTGGTCGTATGGACCACAAATATTTTGACTGTCGAGATCCAAGACCGATGATCAGGCCACAACCGAATCAGAACCACGTGAATCAGAACAACAAAAATTAGAACAAGGGGCCTCCAGCAAATGGTGCCAATGTTATGCCAGTGAACCCACGACGCCAGGGTGCTCAACGCCGAGTCTATGCATTGACTCGGGATGAGGCATCCGTCTCTGGTACTGTCGTGACAGGTACTTTACTTTTCAAAGAATTGTCCGCTAGAGTCTTATTCGATTCAGGTGCTACGCATAGTTTCATATCTGCTGATTTTACTGTTGAGCATAAATTAGCTTCTACTCCTTTAAATATGAATCTTTGCGTGAGTACACCTTCAGGAGTCGACATGCCCGCCCATGCGATATGTAGGGATGGTTATATTTGCATCAGAGGAAGGAAGCTTTCCTTAGATGTCATTGTAATAGACATTAAGGATTATGATATTATTCTCGGTATGGACTGGTTGGGTGCTTGCCATGCAACAATCGAGTGCGCGGAGAAGCGAGTCGTATTCCGTCTACCCGGCGAGGCAGACTTCTACTATTCGTGCAGCGCTGCACCGAAGACGGCAATGGTGATATCAGCAATTTCGGCTAGGCGTATGTTGCATTCGGGTTGTGAAGGGTACTTAGCTTCTGTTCGAGACACCCGGCAGGAAAGTGCAGATGCAGCTCAGGCTGAAGTCATAGCAGATTTCCTCGACGTGTTCCCGGATGAGCTGCCTGGAATGCCTCCTGATCGTGAGATAGAATTCAGCATTGACACATTTCCGGATTCGCGATCGATATCGAAGGCACCTTATCGAATGGCCCCAGCAGAGCTGAAGGAACTTAAGGTTCAGTTACAAGATCTGTTGGACCGAGGATACATTCGTCCAAGCATTTCTCCATGGGGAGCTCTGGTGCTGTTCGTGAAGAAGAATGATGGATCCATGCGGCTGTGTATTGATTATCGAGAACTGAATAAGGCGACTGTGCGGAACCAGTACCTATTGCCAAGGATAGATGACTTGTTTGATCAGCTGCAAGGTGAAACAATTTTCTCTAAAGTTGATCTCAGGTCAGGGTATCACCAGTTGAAAATCAAATCAGATGATGTTCAAAAATCTGCATTCAGAACCCGATACGGACACTATGAATTTCTTGTGATGTCGTTCGGCTTGACGAACGCCCCTGTAACTTTTATGGATCTGATGAACCGCGTGTTTCGGCCGTTTGTGGACAAGTTTGTGGTCGTGTTCATTGACGACATACTAATCTATTCCAAGAACGAGGCGGAGCACAAGGAACACCTGAAGACCGTGCTACAGAAATTACGAGAGCATCAGTTGTTCGCTAAGCTCAGCAAGTATGAGTTCTGGTTGAACAGCATGGCATTCCTTGGTCATGTCATCTCGGCAGAAGGCGTCGCCGTAGACCCAAAGAAGATTGAGGCGGTGGTGGACTGGAAGCAACCTACGTCAGCCAGTGAAGTTCGAAGCTTTCTGGGCCTAGCGGGATACTACCGTAGGTTCGTAAAGGATTTTTCTAAACTGGCCTCACATTTGACTCGCCTTACTCAGAAAGGGATTGCATAAAAATGGGGTGATGACTGCAAAGCCAGCTTTCGGGAACTTAAGCGGCGCCTTATTTCAGCTCCGATTCTTGTACTTCCAGATGGGGTAGAGGAGTTTCAGATATACAATGACGCTTCAGGACTCAGCTTAGGGTGTGTGCTCATGCAAAGGGATAAGGTAATATCGTACGCCTCCAGGCAACTGAAGCCACACGAGAAAAAATACCCGACACATGACTTGGAATTGGCGGCAATTGTATTTGCACTGAAGTTGTGGAGGCATTATCTTTATGGAGTTGCTTGCAAAATCTTCACAGATCACAAGAGCCTCAAGTATCTATTCACCCAATGGGAACTGAACCTCCGGCAGCGGCGTTGGCTAGAACTAATTAAGGACTATGACTTGACGATCGCATATACACCGGACAAGGGAAACGTCATTGCTGATGCTCTGAGTCGAAAGCACGTGAGCTCATTATCCATAAACAATCATTTACTTCAAGATCTAGAGGCGATGGACATCGAGTTTCGAGTTCGGCATCAAGGAGTGCAGCTGGCACCACTCCATCTTGAACCGAGTTTACGTGATAGAATCAAATCTGCTCAGGAGGGCGATCAGTTCCTAGCGAAGGTACACGGACTGATCTCGGCGGGGAAGACGTCTGACTTTATGGCAGGCAAAGATGGGGCTTTGCAGATGAAAGGGAGGCTATGTGTTCCTAGCGACCCAGAACTCCGAAGGGAAATTATGGCAGAGGCACACTATGCGAAGTATTCCTTGCATCCGTGGAGCACTAAGATGTACATGGACTTACGCAGGACCTTCTGGTGGCAAGGTATGAAACGGGATGTGGCAACCTTTGTGTCACAGTGCATGGCCTGTCAACAGGTGAAAGCTGACCATCAGAGGCCGGCGGGAAGCTGCAGAACCTCGTTATTCCCGAGTAGAAATGTGACAACATCACTATAGATTTTATTGTGGGATTTCTGAAGACGCCGCAGGGGCACGATGCGATTTGGTTCATAGTTGATCGTTTGACCAAATTAGCCCACTTTCTTCCTATAAAAGTTACTTGGAGCGTCGATCGGTTAGCACAAATTTACATAGACGAGATTGTTCGATTACACAGAGTACCTACCTCAATCGTCTCTGACCGTGACGGACGTTTCTTATCTCATTTCTGGACTAGCCTACAGTCTGCTTTGGGAACCAAGCTACAATTCAGTACCGCATACCACCCCCAGACTGATGGCCAGACAGAAAGGACAAATCAGATACTTGAAGATATGTTACGGCTGTGTGCAATCGATTTGAAGACTAGTTGGGACACGCACCTTCCGTTGATGGAGTTCGCGTACAACAATAGCTACAAATCGAGCATCCAGATGGCACCGTACGAAGCACTTTATGGACGCAAGTGTCGATCTCCAATCTGTTAGGACGAAGTCGGCGAGCGGCAGGTACTCGGGCCAGAGCTGGTGGAGCAGGCAGTTGAGAAAGTTTGCTTGATTCGGGAAAGACTCCGTACTGCGCAGAGCCGACAGAAAAGCTATGTCGATGCTCATCGTAGACCTTTGGAGTTCATGGTCGGGGTTCATATTTTCTTGAAAGTGACGCCGATGCGTGGGGTAATGCATTTCGGCGTGAAGGGCAAACTGAGTCCCAGGTTTGTCGGGCCCTTTGAAATACTGAAATGAGTGACAGTTGTGGCATACCGGATTGCACTACCTCCCGCCTTGGCTGAAGTGCATGACGTATTCCATGTTTCTCAACTTCGAAAGTATGTGCATGACCCGAGTCATGTGGCTAGCTTTGAACAATTAAAACTACGCACGGACTTATCATACTCAGAGGAGCCGGTGCAGATTCTGGATCGTGAGGAAAAAGTACTTCGTAACCGTACGATGTCCTTGGTTCGCGTGCTGTGGCAGAACCATACAGTTGGGCAATCAACTTGGGAGATGGAGTCGGAGATGAAGGAGAAGTATCCTTCATTGTTCATTCAGTCGGAGGTAGGGCCTTGTTCTTAAGTTTCGGGACGAAACTTTTTCTTAGTGGTATATTATGTAGTGCCTCAAATATCGATCCGACCGGAACGTGCACTATATAATTGGGCTTGTGGCTAGTCCGTCTGAGTCATAGTTTAGATCTTCGGTATCTTCTTGCCACGGACGAAATGCGATGATCCTGTCCAACTCATGGATAGGCCTCTATTGAAACGAGTCCAATAGATTTCGTATTTGTTTGCTTGGTTTTCTTGATTGCCGCTTTGGGATTTTGATTTGGTGTTGCTTTTGATTTTGCTTGGTTTTTGCTGTTGGTTTTATCATTTGGAGCTTTGATTCATGGGAAGTTCGGCAAGGAAGGATAGGCAAAAATTCTAACTTGGTGCTCGTGCTGTTGCAGGTCCGCGTAACTGACGTTTGATCGTCGCTAGGCGGGACTCCTTGTTTTAGCATCTTTTTCCTTAACCAGTGAGTGGTTTGGACCCTTCTTTCCTACTTCTTCACGCCCACATCTCTAATGTTTCAAACGTTCACTCGATGATGCCCGGTTGGACGCCTAGGAAATCCTTAGCCACAATGCATGCCAGCCACTAAGAAAGGAACATGGGAATTGTAGACTGGTTTTACTATATGCTTGCACACCTTATAAACTTGAGTTGTTTGTAAAAAAAATTGGTTGTTGGTTGCGGCCTGGTGCCTCGGATAGAGTTTGGACCATGGGATACCAAAATTGGAACACCGCTTGAGAAAATATGAACTGTTGCATACGATATTCTTTTGTTTATTTTGATGTATTGTATGATATATGAATTGTTCATGCATTCGCATGGTCTGGGATAACTTCTGCACAAGGTTTGGAATTTCCTCGAAACGGCATTCCAGGACACTGGAACCGTATCGATCCGGAGGGAAATATTTGATCATGCTAGTCGCGATGCATTGCGGGACCTCCAGCAGGGCTTGCTACCCGGGCTGATAGGGCGCGCCGCAATGCTTGGAATAAGTCCCTAAGGTGTCGATCACACCAATGACCGCATAGAATAGAACACATGTTAATTTATTGTCTTGTACAGATGGTAAGTATACTTGTGTTTCGTTGCAGGGAAGGCGTGCATCGGTTGAGTAAGCAACCGTTGTACTGGTTGGATTCAATATTATTTTTCATTCCTATCAAACCATGCAACTGATATGAATTGAATTCACTTGCTTCTTTATAGAAAGAACATCTTAATGCATGCTCGCCCCTAATAAGCTAGTGTCGATTTAGTCGAGTGGGTTCATCCCGCTCACCAGTACAAGTTGAGTACTGACCCACGTTGTGGGCAACTATTTCAGGCACTCAGGCGGTGCAACGCTAGTGGATAGACGAGGAGGCGTTAGGAGCACCTCTATTTTGAAGTATAGTTGGAGTCAGTTCATTTTCGAGGCTTGGACTTTCAATCTATACAAGGGCGTAATTGTAAACCCCTTCGATTTATTCTGTAGATAGTTAGAGTGGATCTGGAAAAATTTTGATAGCAGATATCGAGGTTTAGAGTAGAGGAAATTTACCTAGAATTTTAATCCAATTAATTTAAACCCTTGGCGCACCCTATCTTTGTCTAGTTATTCGGAGCCCATTATCAGCCCATAAATTTCGTACAAATATTGTACTTTCGACTCAACTCGCCAAATTAGGCACTGGACTTTTTTGACTGTTAAAATCAATTTTTGTGTGCTCTAAATTAATTGCGCAACATTCCAAAAATCGTAACCCATATTTAATTCCGTGTCAGACACCTGTGTCGTTACCCTCGATTTTGGGGTACCAACTTAACCCGTTGAGCCGGACCAACTAAATGGTCTAAGACTGACTCCAAGCCCCCACCATTTTTGGCCTTTGCATCATTTTTGGATTTTGACCCCACGGGCCCCAATTAAATTAAATTCGCGGGGCACTTTATCTCTATTTATTATCTCTATTTAAATCGGGATTACCAACTTTGTAAATCCCATTTTAATCCTAAATTAATCCCAACGCCCTTCTAATTAGACCCGCGCCTAACGCGCAATACCCCCTCACCATGACAATTTTTAAATATATTTTTCTCCGCAATTTTTGCGTCATTTCATGTGTCCATGCAAATTCCCGAATTTACGGGGGCTTATTCGCAATTATTAAATTGTTGGCAACATCCTATTGGTCATGATTAATTGAGAGGGTCCCAAAATTGGGTCACAATCTCAATTCCCTCATTCCCTCATGAAGAAACCCCATCCTATCCATATTAAATCCCATCTACCCATTCTACATGGGATGATCACAACCACCCATTCAAACCTACACACTCTCCTATAAAGTGGCTCTTACACCCCACCCTCAATTAAAACCTACCGGCCCTAATCCCAAAATCTCTCTCTCTCCTCCTCCATAAATTTCTTCATGCAAGAAGAAACTCAAAGCTTCTTCCCTCCATTCTTCTTCTTCCTCCATCATTCTCCATTCTTCTTCTTCCCATATCCTTCCCTCCTCACTATAGTGACAACTCCGGCCGACCCCACTCCAGCCACCCCGCCGAGCGCCTCTGCTGCACTTCGGCCAACGGTCTCCTCCAGACCGGAGCAGCAGCTCCGTCGAGCTCCCGCGTGCACCCGGCCAACCGGTCTCCTCCAGACCGGAGCAACTGCTCCGCCTACACGGTGCTTCTCCACCACGGCTGGGACCACCTCCACCCCGTACGGCCTGAGCAAACCGCGGACAGCAAGTTAGAGTCCCCCCCACACCATCTGAGACCTTGACCGACTGAGAGCTCAGACCCCCCCCCCGCTCCGGCTGAGCGGACAACCACCTTCCCCGACCGACTGAGCGGCGGCCCGGGCGGGACCGGGGCATGACAGAATATCACTAGAAAATACTACATATATATAAGCGCGTGCAGAGTAGCCCAAACGTCTTAGGGGCAGTTACTATCCAAGCCAACACAATGACTTAGCTATATGCAGAGCGGAATCGATCCTCTGGCCCAAAACCGTTGCTATGACTCTGAGTCGATATGGTATTGCAAAGAGCGTTCCATACAATAAGTCCATAGATATTCTCAAAGTGCAAATATTTCCTGAACTTGAACTGCTTGACTGTTTCGATTGAGTACGGCGAGGGATGGCACTATCGCTACTCGGGATATCGAGAAGTTTATCCTTGAAGTTTCGAGGACGAAACTTTTTGTTGGTTGGTAAGTATGTAACGCCCCGCTCCGCGTCGGCGTTATGTATCAAGGTGAGTGGGCAGAACTTCGTTCTCTGATTCTTGCACGCCTTAATAATAACCTGAGTTTTTGCTTGCAATATTTTCTTAAGAGAATGATAGAACCTGCCTTGCATGTTAATGAACGAACTCACCTAGCTTGTCTTTGAAATGATAAGTCTGCTAAACGAGAATCCTGAACGCTTGCCTAGAGTGCATGAACATGTTCACTATCGTCTATGCTTCGAGAGAACCATACTGTGCCTGAACGTATTCAAGTGATAAGTCGGATTGCCTCGCAACAATGAGTGTATTCTGATGGTTCGTCTCGTCTGCATACTAGAGTTTATTTGATAGTGTTCCATGCATTCGCACGCGGTCGGACAATGGCGTTTGGTGGAGAGCTGAACTGCATGCGTCATAGCCACCATGGGTCACAGCTGCCATTAGCATCAGAGAATGAGTCATTGGTATGCTGTTCCACCAGCTGCCGATCCTGAGATACTCGGGGACCGCCCTGCATATAGCTAAGTCATTGTGTTGGCTTGGATAGTGACTTCCCCTAAGATTGTGCATCGTGTGTCTAGCTTTGCATCAGACCCTCGAGTCGCACGAGACACGATGCGCACACCCTGAAACATGAACGATTGCTTGCTTGCTTATTCAATATGAAACTCTGTTTCCAAACATGTTTCCAAACAAGTAAATCGACTCTGCTAGAACTGCATGAAACGAACCTAGGTAAAACTAGAAAGATCACTAGTAATGTAATGTTTTATAACATGATTACTTAGTGCTCGTTTGAGTGAATGCTTGTTTCTGTTCAGTTGATTTATCTCACCAGTACTTGTATAAAGTGCTGACCCACCAATAGTTTACTTGCTTGCAGGTACTGGATCGTCCGAGGGAGCGATAGGCGTGCCACAGTCCCCAAGACCCGGAATCCTGATTTCGATTGTTGTCCCGAGAATGCTATCGTATAAGGGGGCATAATGTATGGAACGAATGTGTGCCTTTGCTAAAGGAAACCCAAGTTGCCTCGATTTGTCCCGAACGCTCAGTTGGCTAATGCATTGCATTGCAACAAGTCCCTTTCCGCTGCTAACTCGATTGATGCGATGATAGCCAACTATCAACTTAAACGATTGGCCTTGCACGGGCGCAACCCCAGGCCCGTGTGGCATCACGTCCCCCGAAAGCTCGAACGGGCCATTCGCATGGCTCCCTTCCTCCCTCGCACCCGCGGGACGGGCGCGGTGATTCGCGTCCGGCGCTCCGAGGCACGGTGATTCATGCCCGGTTCGTTAATCCCGGCCGCAAGGGGCGGGGCAGGGCGGAGCGGCGGCCCGGGCGGGACCGGGGCGTGACAGTAATGTATGAACGACGTGGACTATCTGATGGAGCGCGCCCTGCCCTTTGAGTTATCTTTTGTAATAGAAATTAAGTAGCCGAGAGGCGCATCAAATGTAAACTCTATGTAAATTACTCTGAATTATCAATGAAAAGCATATTTCTTCCTGCCCTTGTGTTCAAATATCTGTGAATGTGTTTTCTAAATTGTGTTTCATAATGGGTTCCTATCACTGCATGTCCTTGCCTTGTGCGAGCGCAACTCCAGGCTCGCACGGCATCACGCCCCAGCGAGGACGATTGGTTCCGTAAGGGATCCAGTGAGGACGATTGACCCTTTCGGGATCGGGGCGTGACAAAAACTACAAGGTAGTTTCCAAATCTTACATCAATTTTACTTAAGATTTTGCATATGTTCTTGCATACAGAATAACTTAAAAATATAAGGCTAAATTATCCTAATGACATCCATCCTAGAGCGTTTAGTTAATTTTGTCACTTTAACTTTTTACTATTCGATTTTTACAACACAACTTCATATATTATTCTTTTCAGCACATTTTGTCAAATTTGTAGCATATCGAGATCACTTCAAAAATATATTTTGTAGTACAAAAGCGTAATTTAAATATTTGTATTACCAGATATTTTTTTGAAGTGGACCTGATGTATTTTAAAATTGACAAAAATGTTTCGAAATAGCAATTTATGAAATTGGCGTACCAAATCGAGCAATGGACAATTAAGATGACAAAAATATCGAAACGATATAGTAGGAATAACATTAGGGTAATTTAGCAAAATATAAACATGCATTGTACATTTAATCAAGCTGGTGATAATTAACAAAGTGCCAATGAAAAAGAATTATTTAGCTGGAGGAAAGGGTTTGGAACGAAACGCGAAGACTATTCCCTTGAACCGAGAGACTTGTGAGAAACGAAAAAAAAAACGCACAAACCAATGTGCTAAATCACTATCAAAGCACAATACAAACACCAAAAATTTATGAGAAAAATCCTAGCTAAAAATACAACGGGACGATTGGAGTCCAATTCAAAAAATCCTCCACTACTGGAATAGGAAGATCTGACTCCTTACAAATATCTCCACCGATCTACACGGATCATCGCAACATTTCAATTAGATGAAAATTGATTAAATGAGTGTAAACAAGATTATTGAATAATAGATGACGAGAAAGAACCCAATGAAGAACCCCTCGAAACAATCTCTCGAACTCCAAATCTCTTTCTTCCTCTCTTAGAAAGTTGCAAACTTTTAAGAAAACTCTCCCATTTGATCTCTTAGAATAGATGATAATGGATTATGGAATAGGATTAGAAAAGACTTATTTAGTGTTTTCTAATCCCAAAAATAACTGGATCGTTGATCATAATCCAACGGTGTAAAGAAAATATCAAATTTCGGTCTTCAGTCCAGACATCATTTACCAAAATTTGGCCAAAATATGTCAGAACCTATTCTGGAACAAAAGTCTATCAGACTGATGTACTGGCGGTACACTGGCAGCGATATACTGCCGACTCTGATACTGATTTTTTCAAAAACTTCTGATACGTCCTCAAATCGAGCCGCCTTCGACTTTTCGAACTTTTCCGACAGACAAATGACGTCAGTCGCACTTGAGAATGATCTTTACATAGATTGAAAACCACACTCAACACCAACAGAATGTATACATCAACTGAGTCAGTTTAAAATTTCTCAAGCATATGAACAGGGGTGCAGCATTATGAAATCTAACAGTTACCAGAATACATTGATACAACCCAGCTCTGGAAACATTAGCTAATTCATGCTACTACATATGATTGCTTAGCTATAAATATTGATCTCACTAGAAGCTAGATAATTAAACAATGCTAGATATGTGAGCACTTGTTTGCTACTAATAATCCTTAAAATAGGTTCCAGAAGAAGGAAAAAAAACCCGCTGAACCAGCCCAAAGTATTCATCGATACCTTCTTAAAATCTACAAAAAAAATCCAGTCAAAACACACGGAGATTCCTTAAAGAAGTGTTGTTTCTTCCAACTGCAGCATAATATTTGTTCTCATGCTAATTTCATTTTTCTTTGTTGGTTGTATTGAATGTGGGCTGGCATGGACCCCCACTCTTCCTCATTAATTGATGAAACAAAATTCAGTTCATAGGGGCAGGGCGGCATCCTACCTAAAGTATGCTATTCAATGTAGTTTGGTCAGAAGCATCCTACATCCCCACAAGACAATAGGTGTGTATATTAATTCCAATGTAGCTGCTCGTCCATCTTCACCAATAACATCTATACTATTAATTGAAACCACATATACAGACAGACCAGAGCTGTTGTTTCACTATTTCTGTTCCTATTATATTACATGTGGACTCCAATCGGTATAAAATAGAAGAAGAGCCCACATGTAATACGGTAGAAGCAGAATATGAGACAGAAATAGTATGACGGCAGATCTGCTCTCATATACAAATAGTTAGGATCTTATGTAATCGAAACCAAACATATAACTTGTTAACATTAGCATTGTTTCACGTGTCACTTGAACTAGCACATTAAATTAAGACTAAATTTTAACTTGTACCCTCAACTATTCAAGTTTGTCAACTTAACACACTAAACGTTAAAAGTAGACAACTTAATACCATCAATTATTTAATATTTTTAAGTTTATATCATGACGCCTCTCACGCTCCCACCCTTTCTCGCCACCAATGCTAACCAACCCCCCCCCCCCCCCCCCCCCCCCTCTCACCTCCGTGCCTGCTACCCCCCGTTGTCGCACCCCTAGCCGCACATCCCCCTCCCCCCAGCGCTCTGCTGCTGTTGAGGAGAAAGGTTTGGGAGGGGAGGGGGAGGATGAGGGTAAATTTATCATTTTAGATTTTTTGTTTACACTGTTAGGGTATTAAGTTATACGATTATAATTGAGGTATTAAGCGGTGTTTTAAAAATTGGACCAGATCGGCCGGTTCAACCGGTTATCCGTGAAGTTCCGTTCCGGTTCAACATTGACCCACTAGTTTTTCAAAATTATACTATAAATGAATATTTTTGTAAAAATCAACGTACATAAGGGATTAAACTTGGACCACTTAGATTAACTCTGTCCGATCCAGTGCTTTGGCTGGGTCGATCTTCGGTCCGATTTTTAAAACACTGATATTAAGTTGTCCGTTTTTAAGTTTAGGATATCAAGTTAGAAAAACTAGAATGGACTTAAAGTTGAAATTTAGCCTTAAATTAAGCTCAATGTGCAATGTTTCAGCCTGATATTAAACATGCATTATTAAGACACGAATAATACTCTCTTTGAGAGCCTTTGTGAACTGCACACGAAGAGAAGAGAAGGGAGAAGGACTGACGCTCGTAGATTGAGAGTGGCTCTTGCATGTGGAATTTATGCGGGGACCCCGGCCATGAAGCCATATAGCCCCCTCCATGTGAGGGGGTGGGGAGTGAGGGAGAGGTATAGGTAGCTAGCTTTGGGACTGATTCCATAAACCAATACCGATATTAAAGGCTATAGATCGATGGAGAGACCAATCAATGAATGCCTCCGACGCCCTTGGGCCTCGGTGGACCAACCACCCCCCCCCTCGCCCATGAGCTCCAACATGCCAAGTGTCCACCCCCCTCCCTGCTATAATGACATGGTCGCGATAGCACCTGCACTTGCACATCAATCCCTTCTTTTGAATCGGAGTTGGGAACTGGCATGTGAGTCATTGTAGAGATGATGGACGACATGTACACGAATCATTCAAAAAGGAAGAAATGCGCATCGATCAAACCATTGAGTGTTGAAAAGAAAGAGAGAATGAAAGAAAGAATTGGTGACTAATTTGTAGTATTAGGTAAATGGTCATCAATAATGGATTCTCCGTGCATGGCTTACTATATTTTTTCAGGCTTGGGCACCAATTATGAGAAGAATGCAGTGGACACCATCTCCCCACATAGGAGATCAGGCTAAAAGAGAGTCGAGGGCACGTTAGGTCCCCATTTGTGTGGGGTTCAAGTGGAATCCAACTCCTCGATCGCAACCGAAAACATACATTCCTTTCCAACCCAAGTGGCCAGTCTTCCCTTTCACGATCAACCTAACCAAAAAGCATAGTATCCCGAGTCCCAACCACTCCACCCCCCCCCCCCCCCCCCCCCCCCCCTCAAGGGCTCAGTAGACAATGTCGAGATTCCGTAGGTGGCCAATGGTGGAGGTTCCACATCCTAGGTACTTAGAAACTAGCTAGTAGAGGGTTGAGAGCTTCTTTCTCTCTTTCTCTTTCTTCTTGGGATGACAACCCAGCGTGTCACGACTTGCATCAGGATAATCGGATACGAGTACGTAAGTACGTTCAGCCTACGTCACGGCAACGGCAGCAGTACGTCATCTAGACCTCCATAATCATCATAATTACAATGAGTATCAATCTACTGAATCACAACATCTAAATGAAGATACGAGCAAGAAAACAATATCCAGAAACATACACGATCACCCAGTGGCTGAGCTAGAAATTCAACCTAGGATAGGCTAGGGTGGGCTGAAGAGCCGTATGAAGTCAAAATATTAAAAAACAAAGCATATGAAAAAAAACCAAAAAAATAAAAAATTTGTGGGAAGGAGGGTGTGTGTGTGTGGGTTTGGGGGGGGGGGGGGGGGGGGGGGTGATAGAGCCCACCATAGTCCTAAGGTGGCTCTGCCCCTGCCATCACCACATTCCCACATGAGTTCACAATTATATTATGCATGCCAGATACAGATCTCCGGAGACAAATCCGACCAGATGACATATGCTACGTAAGGAAATTCACGAATCGAGTTCAATATCAACACGGACCGATATTAATGAAGCATAGTCAAGTCCAAGCTCTATCTCGTGTCGTGTCTGAATATGATTCCTAGCTAAAAAAAAAAACAAATGCAGCATTTATAATGTATTGAGAAATATATGTTGGTAACACGTGCATTCTGATACCACGTGTTGGGAACACGTACGCTCTGATACCACGTGTTGGGCGCGTTGCGGAAGCGTTTTGCCAACCCACCTGAGACGACCAAACCAATCTACGAACACCAAGTACAGATGAAGAAAAGTATATGGCGGTGACTACGTCAACTGGACAAATCCCAACCTTTATAACTCAGATAAAATTACAAGATTTCAGAAAACTAATGTCGAAACCCTTTGTCCTAATAGGTTCAACCCTATTACCATACTCAAGAAGAAAAGCAGAAGATTATAATTGAAATCACTCACCAACCCGTAGTAATCTCCCTAACCGACGTTAACGACTCCTCGATTAGATCTTCTTCTTCCTTCTGTCTTAGATGGCAAAGTCCTAAGAGCAAAGCACGAATTTTCTCTTAAATTTTCTATGGACGAACACCCCGAATCTCTAACTTGTGCTTCTTGTTTGTGCCTCCACCCTCTCTATTTATAGGATAAGAAACTTATTTTAGGGTTAGAAAGCCCTAAAAATAGCTAACCATAAGATTCAGCCATCCACTAGCATCCAACGGTCCAAAATATAACATAAAAACTCCAAAATCCAAGCAGCCGCTGCCGACACCGAACTCGGACCGGTTTGATTTTGAAGTTCTGGAACACCACATCGAGTTCGGCCCAAAATCGGCCAGGGACCGAGTTCGGACCGAACTCTGCCCCCTTCAGCAGACTTGATTCCCAACAATCTCCCCCTCCAGTCTGATGAGAGGTGTTGGCTCCATGGCTCCTCAACTAGACTCCATGTATGTCGCCCTGCGACAGAAATCATGCTCCTACATGCCACCAATCTCCGATCCCCGAGTTGCTTTGCATCTTTCGTCATCTCTAGCTCCTCGACCGTCACGTAGATGCTAGCTGCCAGGCGTAGCACCTCCTGCACTACTGGGATCATGTTGATATCAATGACAAAGCCAAGACCGAAGTCCCTAACGATCAGCATCATCGTGAGTCTTAGCTGCATGTCCCCAACTTCCATCTTCTACTGGAACGTGTTAACGTTCCGACGAGCTTCTTCACCCTTGGCTGGCCCAACCAAGCGGACGGTACGATTCTTCCTAGATTCGAACTCCTGAATCTGCCCACCTTCATGTCCGAACTTAAAGCTCCCCCATATACATGCGTCCTCGAGCAGAATATCACGCACTGTGCATGTCGTCGATGACTCATAGCTTTCCCTGAACTGTATGAATGATGATGCTCCTGCCTCAGATTGAGTTTGCTGCAAACCTTGATCTCCTCCTTGGCCTCGAAATGTTGAAACCAATGTAGCTCCGTGAAGTTTTGGGAAACCATCCGTCGCCAAGACTGGATCCGTGAAGCAACCCCCATCTGGAGATCGACCAGCTATCATGGAACCGACAGACTGACCCTCAATCTTTGACTCATCACCATTCGTCGCTTTGTCTCGATGAACCGAATCCTCTATATCCCTCAAAGTATCTCGAAGCCCCTCCAAGACAAGTTTTCGATGATCTACCTACTGTCGAATACCCCTTGAGCCTCCATCCGGTGTCTATGGCCTGCCTATATACCTCAGGGGCTTGAGCCTGTACATGCCACAACACAAATTTCCTCGAGCCAACTGTTGGAAACCCTTCATAAGAATCCAATCTTTGTCCCCAAATAAACTGCGACAGCCATCATCCGCCAGCCTCCCAACTGAAACCAAGTTATAGCGCAAACTCGGTACATGTCGCACATCCTTGAGAACGAGCTTCTCACCAAGCTCCGTTGTCAAGTGTACATCACCGATGCCTACAATTATAGTCATCCCCTTGTTGCCCATCTTCACACGTCCAAACCTACCACCACGGTATGACGTGAAGATCCTCCTATATGGAGTGGCGTGATACGACGCTCCCGTGTCTATGACCCAGTCGTCATCATGCCACATGCCACAAGGTTCATCTGCGTCAGTTACTGTGATGATGATATCTCCCATAGCCGTGAGATCCACCTGATCGTCCTTGCCTTTGGCCTTCTCAGCTTTGAGCTTCATGCAGTTTCCTTGATATGACCCCCTTTCGCCACAGTGATAGCAGCCCTCCTTGCGGTCCACAGTTACAAAATTCTGAGAACTCCCTCCTGTCCTCGCCTGTGACTTGGGTCTTCCCTTCCCGTAGGAACACTACCAGAATAAGACAAATTAGCGACGTCAGAAAATGTCACTAAATGGCCTTAAAACGTCGCTAAAAAAATTTAGCGACGTAATTAACGACGTTTCAGTGAAGTCGTGTTTAAGCTAGTCGCTGACAGAAAAAATATCACAAAACGTCGTTGTAGCGACGTTTTTGTGTCGCTAATATTTTTTATATTAGCGACGTTTAGTGATGCAACATTGCTAATTTAGCGACGTGTTTTGTGTAGCTATCCGTCGCTAATTTTTTTTTATTTAGCGACGTTTTGCAACACATTTATCGACGTTATATTGACCTGGCAAATACTGCCATGACAGTAATTTAGCGACATTCAATGACGTATTTAGCGACGTATATAAACATCTCTAAACGTCGCTAAAGTTTCAGTGAAAAATAAAAAAATGAATATAGAATGTTTTCCAAACCAATCTTCCTGCAGTTTGTGAATTCATAATTTATATAAATAGACCCGAAGCAACCCTCCGTTGAATTTTCTGGGTTCGCCGACCCCTTCGGTTGAACACTCAATTATCGGTAAATTAACATACATTTAATATGAATAATATAGTAAAATTTAAAAATGAAACATTGGGATTACAAACCGAGTCAGGAGAAAATCTCGTCGTAAAGAATACAATAAATATCCACACAACTGAGTGCAAGAAATAAATTCTGAAAGTTTCAAAAATAAAGAATATTCATAAATGACCAAATATCATAGGTCAAAACACAAACAACCAGTAAACTATACTAACTAGGACTACTGCGGATCTGTAGGAGGATGACCCGGCGCGCATCAGGGATAAGGAAAAATTATACTGCTCCCATAAATCGACACCGATGTCGATGGAGAAGGCAGTGACGTTGGTAGAGTCTGTGTCGATGAAGGCGCACCAGAAGGACATATCTGCTCCAACTCTACTAATCGATGGTTGTATGAATCCATGGTAGATAACAGTCTCGTACTGCTATGAACCATTGAATCATGCATCATCGTCAATCTCTCGCCAATGGACAGTTGTGATGCCTGCAGCTCCGTCACGTTGTGCTCTATCGACGCTCCAAGATCAGCTGTCATATCCCTGAGCTCCATAATGTTGTGCTCGAGCGTATCAAATCGTGCGATGAGCGTCGCATTGTCCGTCTGCAGTTGGACAGGGGCTGCTCCTCCATCATTCGCAGCAAATCGTCACGGAGAGATGCAATCTGACGGTCAATGGTCTTCTGGACTCGGGCCGACGCCTGCGAGGGCTGTGGGAAATGCGTACTGGCCGTGGAGGCCCTAGATGACTGTGTCATAATAAAGGCACCATAGGATCCTGTACCATAGTACATACCCCTCTAGAGACCACCAGCGATGGTTACCCACAGCTCGTCCGCCGACGAAGCTGGAGAGGGATGCGAGGAAGTACCAGCCTTTCTCGTTGTAGGTGCACTAGCAGTCGCCCGCTCACGCAGCCTAAGATACTCGGCCTAAAAAGTTTGGATACTCGATAATTACTAATGTGTCTAAGGTACTTATTACTAACTACATGGATATTTATTTGCATATTTCCTAAGTTATATTAAAATTAACACAAAGTAAAGTAATACTTACAAAGGTCCGCGAGGCCCTCTCATCAATGAGATTTCTGCCATTTCGATGGGTGGCCAAGAAGACGGTAACCATGTTGGGATCCCCACCCCTCTGTACATGTTAAACATATATTATTTAGTACTAAAATTAAATATTTTATCCTACTACCATTTTATCGTACTTGCATTAAAATAATATATCTGAAATAAAAAATATATCAAACGACGAAAATATTCTATCATCGGAATCGAGCCACCACACCACTTTGTTGCCTTCTGCCTAGCCGCCTTGGACTTCTCAGACCTTTTCTTGTACCTTGGATCGTCGAATCTAGCCCTCATCGCAGTCCATTACTTAGGCGTGATCCAACCTTGGATCAATTTTCCTTCACGATCACGAGCCTTCTGGTCATCCAAAGCATCACGGATCAGCTTGGTGGCAACGGCAGGAAATATTTGCTCTATCAACTCGGCCCGGTGCGGTGGATAGAAATACGTTTGCTACAAGAAGTAATTTAGTAAGTTATATAATATGCATAAATTAGATGATTGACATATTGAGTAACTTCTATTGAGTCCACATCTACAATATTTGTTACAAAAGGTAGCTCATCCTCCTGAAAAGCTATTTCGTCAACGTCAAAGGTATTTCTAGCTTTAGTCTTCCATACTATCCACCAATCCGACCTCGCTGTCTCCCGTCTAGGATAAGTTGTAAATTACACGAGCTGAGCCTGACTTGATAGGACAAATGGTTCGTAGCCTTGATATATATGCTTGTAGTTTATATCCACAAGACTATGCTTGTCAATTTTTCAACCTTGATCTTGAATCGAATCGAACTATTCACACTTGAATAGCACGATCTTAGCAGGTTCTGTGCCATAATTATATGTCAACTCCATAATCTCTCGTAAGATGCCAAAGAAATCATTGCCTGGATCGACGTCTTTGTAGTTCGAAGATTTGATACAGAAATAACTATTTTTCTTGGAATCAAGATCCAGAAAGCTGTCTCTGATCGGAGCATTTGTTGACTTGAATCTAAACCCATTCACACAGTAACTTGGCCATATTTTGACGGAAGTAATTGGTCCCTTGGCTAGAGTTCTAATAGATTCTCGGGTGTTATTAGACGATCGACCTAAATACCAATGTAGCGATAGTAAGTTATTTATTGTGCAAGTGCATACAAAAAAAGTAATTACCGAGCTCCTTACATATGCGCTCAACCAAAAATAAATAATGATGTCTCATTTCTTGTTCTACTTTTTCGTCTGTTATATAGGATCTAACCGACCTCAGCTCATCATTATATGTGCTAAAAAATAATGAAGCAATCGTTGATAAGTAGCATTATATTAGCTTATACTATTACATTGAGATAACGTAAATGTGGACGGATTAATTACTTACCCCTCTAGCTTTTCCACTTCATCCTCGTCGCAATTGAGTAATATTTACAACTTGTCACGCCCCAGTCCGAAAATACGTAGGATTAGGACACGTAAGCATGCCAGCCGCATGGATATGGCAACTCCAATATATGGAAACCAAATCCATACGTACGCTGTAATATGAATATCAAATCCACAAGTGGTATAAAATGTAATACAAGTCACAGGGTAAAATCTAAATCTCATCCACCAAAATCATATAAAAATAAATAACCAGTATCTATGAAACTAGATCTCAATAAGAAGTATCTAAGGATGATAGTTGGATGGAAACAAATCCACTACCAACTCGAATGGAAAAGTATAACACAACAAATACAATATAGGAATACCAGCTAACGACCATGGGCTCGAAGATAAGACATCCTCGGATCACATGTCACCATCCAAATCTGTGCTCCTGCAAATACTCAAGAACAGATACACCTGACAGAGGACCAGGTCCTCAGAGGGACGTAACAAGATACAGAAAATACGAGCCAATTTGAATACATTAAACATGCATATTATTTAAAAATAATAAGTACGCTGTACAAGACAATCTATATGAATGCAAATGAGGATAACTTTTCGACGTATGGGCAAGGGTAGGCTACTCGATCTACCTCACAACTCACACACACGTCAACGGACATCAGAAATTGACATACCGCGGGGGTAGCGACCAGCGAGACTCCAGAAATCGACATACCGCGGGGGTAGCGACCAGCGTGACACACGTCCTTAGTGCGAACTTTATACTACGGTTTACCAGAGTGGTCAAAAGCCCGTACGCCTAATGATTGTCCTCTCATGATACTAAGTGCCATGTGTGTGTCAACATATCTAATATATAGTATGACTGAAAGAAACTACACATGCAATAAATAAACAGAAATGCAATAAATATAAAGAAATATACTAAGCATGCAAAATACTGTAAGCAATTTGGCAAGGTATCTTGCCTGGGGTCCTGCTGCTGGTATGAATCAGAGTCCAAGTCACAATCCAAATAGCCTATGTATTACAAATTTATCACGTCAAAAGATAATTTATTTTAATTTATTTAATTCCAGAATAATTATTCTAAAATCCTATTTTAATCTTATTATTCTGATTTTTATGTTAATTCCTAAATTTTGTCCAAAGAAACTGAATTTTATCAACTCGAGACTCATGGCACGCAAATCGAGGCAATCTGTTGACCGAAAAGTCAACCGACACAAACTCAACTTTCATGCATGATTTCTTGTAGATTTTAGCATCAAAAATATGTTGGAATTTACCGCTCGTCCGAATTCAAATTCGTTTGGGAATTATGGCACATACAAATTTTGTATTGTGCACCGATGGTTAAATTCTAACCTAGAAGTTCTACAGAATTAACAGTATATAAATACTTCGAATTAAATTCTAGGAAAAACATATGTCAATGATCTCGATATTAGCTTTCGGAAACTTTAAGCGGTTCATGATTCTGATTCCTGGTTCTCCCGAAATCGCGAATATATTGAATCACGTCTATTTTCGGACATGCTGTGCTCTACGAATTTTCCAGAATTTAATACTCATAATTTCGTAAAATAAATTATATAATAAGAAAGCTAACCTCAATATCTTTCTAACACAAGAAACTAGGTCTCGTTTGGAGTCTGAAACTATGCGCAATGGCTTGTGGAAGATGAAGGAACCCTAGATGACAATTCTCCAAAATCTCTCTCTCTCTAAAATAATGGGATAATTAGGGTTATAATAATAATATATATATATATATATATATATATATAGGGATTTACCTGCTGCTGAATGGATATTTATAGGCTGACATGTGTCAGAATCTGATTGGATGGTTTTTGTTATATTATTTGTTTTTGATTTGCCTTTATCAAAACATTATTTAAGTCATTTTAAATCTAAACAACTCCAAATAAATATTAAAAATAATCATAAAAATCTGAAAAAATTACATAAAATATATTTTGAACCTATAAACCCTAGAAAAATATTTGGGACAATTTTATATTCATAAGTTTACTACTATAATTAGGAGAAGCTCTAAACATTAGTTTTATCCATTTAACTAAAAATAAATACTAACATTATTCCAAAAATTCTGAAATAATTTTAGAAAATATATAATAATATTATAAACCCTAAAAAATAATGTGGGCCAATTCTATATTCCTGAGCTTGCACAATAAATTCTACAAGTCCTAAAAATTAGTTATTAGTCTAAATAACTCCCAATAAATATTAAAGTATTCAAAAAATTCTCAAAAAATTCTAGAAAATATATTTGACTATTTAGAACCTAAAATAAATTTTAGAATATTTTTAATTAAGTTTGAACATAAAATAAATTTTTCAAAGTACTAAACAATTAGTGTTACTAGTTTTTAATTAACTAAAAATTATGAAAAAATCTCAATAATCTAAAATAGCCTAAAAATAATTCTAAATAAATATTTATATAAGTAAATATACTATTAGAAAATTTATTTTCTATTTAACTAAGAGAATACTCTAAATAAATTTAACATCCATAATAAATATAATAATATAAAATATACACAAAATACCTATTTTGGGTGAGGGAGTTTACAATCTACCCAACTTAAAACAATTTCGTCCTCGAAATTAAAATAAGGTATAATTTGTTAAATCCTTCACATTCGTACATAAGGTACGTCAATCACAATCTCTTCCAAAAATTTAAATAACAAAATCTATTCAAATCTATCGCGATCACTTCAAAATTAAGATAACCACTGTTTAAATCAAAATTCAACCTGTCGTAATCTCTTCTCGATTTTTTTAAATAATCAACATTCAAATCTAACTCAAGTCCATATGACATCCCACATCAAAATTTATATCACCATTTCCAACTATCATAATCTCCTCTAGACTTTGAACAATAAACAATCCTAATCAAATCTTATTCCTATTCTCAAATTAAGCATTTTGTACTCTTCAAATATTTAAACTCAATTTACATCTTCAATATTTCAAATAGGTGACCCAATAATCAAAATTGAACTTTTAATTCAAATCATCAAATTGTAAAATTTAAATCTAATTCACCAATTGTTCAAGTCTAAAATTCTATATTTATCCTCAAAATTTAAATCGATGATTCATCCTTCAATATTCAAAATTTAAATCATGTGCTCAAAGTATAAATATTTGGTCCGCAATATCAAGATTTTAAAATTCGTTAAATCATCATTATCTTAATCCTTCTTTTAGAATTTCTCAAAATTAAAATGACTTGAATCTCCCAATCTAATCTTACTTGATCACAATCTAAAAGAAATTCCTCTCAAGTTGGCAATGCACTGCTACCCAACTTAGAATTTACCCATCTATCACAGAAGGCTATATACTTTAAGAAAAATATTCCTTAATTTATTTACCCGTCATTCAATCATCAAAATTTTAACGCCGATTATATCATATATGATATGTCCTTAATTACAAAAGAATAATCCTCAAGTATGTGATCGGCCTACGGGGTATATCTAGTACTCTCTGTGTATTAAACTCATACCAAGCACGAGGTTTCGTCTTTCCGAAATAAGGGAAAACGGAGACCAATAATAAAGAGTTCAAGGGTGAGGTAATAGAATAGAAGTATCGAGATCAAGGAGTTTAAGGAATTCAAATGGGAATTGTCAAAGCAGTTGTGGATTGAAATCCTATTTTGGTAATTCTTTGTTCGTATGCTCGTATTAGTACAGTTATGTAACCGATACGATCCGCTCAGACATATCTAGGGGCAAGTATATTCGTCTACCAATCACTACATATCTCAATCCACGTAAAGTAGTATCACGAAGGGCGAATCAAGCGCACTAAGGTTAGCTAGACCTTAATACACTGATTCTGAAATATATTAGTAGGCGTCCCCAATAATACATATCTCATGATCAAGCTCGATAAAAGAGTAAGCTTGCAAAACTAGGCTATAATAGCAGCATAAGTCAAGGTAGTGCAGCAAATATAAGTACGCTAGATAATGATGAAAGGAGGTACAAATTAATTCAAGTTCACAAAATAAAATAACTAAGCAACAATAATAAAAGACTCTACAATCCCTACAGTTATCATACAACCTCCTTGTCTATGTCGCTAGTCGACCAAATGTGGGCAAGGACCTCTAACTTCTATTGTCTGAATAACCACTGTCGTCTTATGCTTGTATACAATTAATGTTGTTCAATCATACTTCAATAATAGGTCAAAAGACTATGTGATACTAGGTTGTGAGGTATACTACCCAACTTAAAACAATAAACTAATACTGTGACAGTCTTAAGGGTACCGTAGAAGCTCCTGTTAAGGTCTTCGAGAAGGGGTCTTGGTACTTGTTAGGGTATCCTCTTATATTACATAGGTCATGGTCGTCTTAACTCTTAGTCATAGTGCAAGTGTCAATAGTAAGAATAGGACATTTACTGGCCTCAAGGGAAAGGGAATATAACTCGTATTGAGGTGTGGTACAAGTTACGCAATTTAAAACTAAGGGATAAGCAGCAGGTCTCAATCTACAAGAATAACTTAACTATCAAGTTCTAACTACTAAGCACACAATTTCAAAATTCAAGATTACAACTATCATCCTAGCAAACTATGTGTCCTTAACAAAGAAATAAATTACTTGGCCTACTATCAGAAGTGTCAGGTGGCACGAGTTGAAAGATAAAGAAAAGAAGAACGTAATTTTGGTCGTCGCACAATTAGCGAACGCTATGGTCACATGGGAACAATATATGAAAATAGAGGGGCTCTAGATAGCATCATGGTTTTCCAAGGAAAAGGGGTATGCTAGTCTCTGTGTTTGAGGTATGATTAGGAAAATATTCTATGCATTGCTCTTGGCTTTCTAAGGTACTGTCTGCTTATCTCAAGACAAGAATCTAAATTTATGGTTCTCCAATACTCATCTAGCGGCGTGGGTTAGGTTCAGTCCTAATATTCACTTTGATTTTCTATTGGTTTCTCAATGCTAGGGGCAACCATAATGGTAAACTTCTAACTAACTCTAGTAGTGTCTATACTACTCTCAAGTCCTCATAACACATCAGGGGGTAATGGTAAACCAATTCTAGAGATAAGGAATTTTAGGGTTCACTAAACATCCTAAACTTAGTGGTGTGTCAGCACTCTAGTTGTACTCTTAATAGGAAGGTTACCCTAATTATCATCTAACAATAAAAACTTCTATATTCTAGGAGAGACTATACTAAAGGAACTATTATGGGAGTACAGGAATCAAGCAGGATGCAATTATTCAAATAGAATAGATTAGAAGAAAGATGAGTCATAGTCAATTGTGGATGAGATCCTATACCTAGTCCTAGGTGCAGGCTTGTTCGGTACAGTAACGTAACCGAGACAATATGCTCTCGACCTGCATGGGCCACCACAAAAATATGTCACGCCCCAGTCCCAAAATACGTAGGATTAGGACACGTAAGCATGCCAGCCGCATGGATATGGCAACTCCAATATATGGAAACCAAATCCATACGTACGCTGTAATATGAATATCAAATCCACAAGTGGTATAAAATGTAATACAAGTCACAGGGTAAAATCTAAATCTCATCCACCAAAATCATATAAAAATAAATAACCAGTATCTATGAAACTAGATCTCAATAAGAAGTATCTAAGGATGATAGTTGGATGGAAACAAATCCACTACCAACTCGAATGGAAAAGTACAACACAACAAATACAATATAGGAATACCAGCTAACGACCATGGGCTCGAAGAGAAGACATCCTCGGATCACATGTCACCATCCAAATCTGTGCTCCTGCAAATACTCAAGAACAGATACACCTGACAGAGGACCAGGTCCTCAGAGGGACGTAACAAGATACAGAAAATATGAGCCAATTTGAATACAGTAAACATGCATATTATTTGAAAATAATAAGTACGCTGTACAAGACAATCTATATGAATGCAAATGAGGACAACTTTTCGACGTATGGGCAAGGGTAGGCTACTCGATCTACCTCACAACTCACACACACGTCAATGGACATCAGAAATTGACATACCGCGGGGGTAGCGACCAGCGAGACTCCAGAAATCGACATACCGCGGGGGTAGCGACCAGCGTGACACACGTTCTTAGTGCGAACTTTATACTACAGTTTACCAGAGTGGTCAAAAGCCCATACGCCTAATGATTGTCCTCTCATGATACTAAGTGCCATGTGTGTGTCAATATATCTAATATATAGTATGACTGAAAGAAACTACACATGCAATAAATAAACAGAAATGCAATAAATATAAAGAAATATACTAAGCATGCAAAATACTGTAAGCAATTTGGCAAGGTATCTTGCCTGGGGTCCTGCTGCTGGTATGAATCAGAGTCCAAGTCACAATCCAAATAGCCTATGTATTACAAATTTATCACGTCAAAAGATAATTTATTTTAATTTATTTAATTCTGGAATAATTACTCTAAAATCCTATTTTAATCTTATTATTCTGATTTTTATGTTAATTCCTAAATTTTGTCCAAAGAAACTGAATTTTATCAACTCGAGACTCATGGCACGCAAATCGAGGCAATCTGTTGATCAAAAAGTCAACCGACACAAACTCAACTTTCATGCATGATTTCTTGTAGATTTTAGGGTCAAAAATATGCTGGAATTTATGGCTCGTCCGAATTCAAATTCGTTTGGGAATTATGGCACATACAAATTTTGTATTATGCACCGATGATTAAATTCTAACCTAGAAGTTCTACAGAATTAACAGTATATAAATACTTCGAATTAAATTCTAGGAAAAACATATGTCAATGATCTCGACATTAGCTTTCGGAAACTTTAAGCGGTTCATGATTCTGATTCCTGGTTCTCCCGAAATCGCGAATATATTGAATCACGTCTATTTTCGGACATGCTGTGCTCTACGAATTTTCCAGAATTTAATACTCATAATTTCGTAAAATAAATTATATAATAAGAAAGCTAACCTCAATATTTTTCTAACGCACGAAACTAGGCCTTGTTTGGAGTCCGAAACTATGCACAATGGCTTGTGGAAGATGAAGGAACCCTAGATGACAATTCTCCAAAATCTCTCTCTCTAAAATAATGGGATAATTAAGGTTATAATAATATATATATATATATATATATATATATATAGGGATGTACCTGCGGCTGAATGGATATTTATAGACTGACACGTGTCAGAATCTGATTGGATGGTTTTTGTTATATTATTTGTTTTTGATTTGCCTTTATCAAAACATTATTTAAGTTATTTTAAATCTAAACAACTCCAAATAAATATTAAAAATAATCATAAAAATCTGGAAAAATTACATAAAATATATTTTGAACTTATAAACCCTAGAAAAATATTTGGGACAATTTTATATTCATAAGTTTACTACTATAATTAGGAGAAGCTCTAAATATTAGTTTTATCCATTTAACTAAAAATAAATACTAACATTATTCCAAAAATTCTGAAATAATTCCAGAAAATATATAATAATATTATAAACCCTAAAAAATAATGTGGGTCCATTCTATATTCCTGAGCTTGCACAATAAATTTTACAAGTTCTAAAAATTAGTTATTAGTCTAAATAACTCCCAATAAATATTAAAGTATTCAGAAAATTCTCAGAAAATTTTAGAAAATATATTTGACTATTTAGAACCTAAAATAAAATTTTAGAATATTTTTAATTAATTTTGAACATAAAATAAATTCTTCAAAGTCCTAAATAATTAGTGTTACTAGTTTTTAATTAACTAAAAATTATGAAAAAATCTCAATAATCTAAAATAGCCTAAAAATAATTCTAAATAAATATTTATATAAGTAAATATACTATTAGAAAATTTATTTTCTAATTAACTAAGAGAATACTCTAAATAAATTTAACATCCATAATAAATATAATAATATAAAATATACACAAAATACCTATTTTGGGTGAGGGAGTTTACACAACTGAACAGCCCTTAGCTCGTCGTCATTCAAATATCTCTTCTTCATTTTCCTCGAAGATTTTTCGGACGCATTGAATACTTTCAGTATTGCACATTACATTCCTGATATCCGTCATTGTTTCTCGGAGCTCTCGTTCTATTAGTAGCAACATGAGATTTGAAATACGTCGAACAAAAGTTTATAATCTCCTCGAGAACATAAGCTTCACAAATAAAGCCCTCAACCCGTGTCTTATTTTTTACCTTTCTCTTTAGGTGATTCAGATGTCGTTCGAATGGGTACATCCACCGATAATCGACAAGACCACCAACACGTGCCTCATAGGAAAGATGAATTGGCAAATGCTCCATGGAGTCAAAGAATCCAGGAGAAAACACCATCTCGAGCTTGCACAGTGTTACCGCAATGTCCTTCTCTTGCTTTTCTAGATGATCGACAAGCAACTTAGTAGAACAAAGATCTCTGAAGAATATGCTGAGCTCTGTCAATGGATCCCAAACGACCTACGGTAAGAATTCTTAAAATGCAATCGGAATTAACCTCTCTATGAATACGTGACAATCGTGGCTCTTCATACCCGCCGGTTTGTTCTTCTTGAGGTCGACTCATCTTCTCAAGTTCGACACGTATCAGTCTAGAAATTTTAGATCCTGAATCCACCTACAAAGTCTTCCTTTATCCTCCTTCTCCAGTGAGAAAACTGACCTAGGCTGCTTTAACTTTCCATTCCCCTCCTCTATCAAATACAACGTAGGACGTCTACATATTTCTTCTAAGTCCAACCTGGCCTTCAGATTGTCTTTCGTCTTTTTCTTTACCTCCATTACAGTATTAATTATGTTATCAAACATATTCTTCTTGATATGCATGACATCAAGGTTATGTCTGATCAGATTGGTACTCTAATATAGCAGATCCCAGAATATACTCGTCTTCGTCCAGTTATAGGTGAGAAAATCTGTCACACTTGTACCCCTTAGTAGGCTCTTCGATAGCACTTGGTAAATCTTTTATCTCTTCCCATATTGTGTATCCGGGCCACCTTAGCGGTGGATTGGCCTTCTCCATAACGCCTGTACGAAAAGCATTCATGTTTCTTCGGTACAGATGATCCCTTGGCAAAAATTATCGATGACAATCGAAGAAGCACGGTTTGTTTCTTGTTTCAAATAGAAAGCCTTAGTATAGTCCATGCAATACGGACATGAGAGACGACCATGAGTGCTCCATTTCGATAACATTCTATAGGCTGAAAAGTCGTTGATGGTCCATATAAGTGTTGCCCTCATCTGAAAATTCTGCTTTCTAGAAATATCGTACTTGTTGGCATCTACTTCCTACAGCTGATTCAACTCATCTATCAACGAATGTAAATACAGATCGATGTTCCTCTTTGGATTATTCGAACCCGGGATAATAATGGTTAGGAACATATACGGAGTCTTCATGTACATCCAAGGCGGTAGATTATACGGAGTGACGATCATAGGCCAACACGAATACTGGTAGCCCAAAAGTCCGAATGGGATAAAACCGTCGTAGGAGAGCCCCAATCTGATATTACGCGAATCTGAAGCAAAATCTGGATACTCTCGATCAAAGTGCTTCCATGCTTCTCCATCAAATGGATGATCCAATACTCCTTCGATCTATTTTTGCCTGTGCCAACTCATGTTTTCTGCAGTCTCCTTCATCATAAACAACCTCTGCAACCGCAGCGTCAAAGGCAATTAGTGCATCGAATCGGTAGGCTTTCTTGCACCGACAGACTTTTCTCTATCAATGGCCTTGTAGCGATCAGCACCACAGAATCTGCACGTATCTTCATTCTTGTTGTCTTTGTAGTACAATATTGTCACGTCCCAGTCCCAAAATACGTAACATGCCAGCTATGCATTCGACCAGACTCTGGTCCGACTCGAATACGTATAAGCTGTATTATAATGGTCAATATCTAAATAATTAAGTAAATATAAATATTTATGCCTAAATCCACAATGAACAGAATACACAAACTCGAATAGACTCGAGAAAGAAATATGAGTTTTTAAAACTAGACTACATCAGCAGATGAATAAACAATATGAATAAATAACCATAACTCCGGTAGAAATGATATAAGTACCTGGTACCAATGCCTGCAAGACAAGCAACTCCATCAGTAACTCCAAAGGCTCCATAACCGTCTATGCTGCAAAAACTGGCAGGGGACCAGGTTCTCAGAGGGACATAACAAGGTACAAGAAATAACATGCCAAAAGTAAAACAATATAATGCCACATACTCAAGGGTAAACTACTGTAACCATCTAAGTGATATGCAGGCTGAAACCATTACAGGCTATGTGTCGGGGATCCCATAGCAGCAAGTAGTATACGACTCCAATATATATGCCAAAGCAAGTAGTATCACGACTCCAGTATATGTGCCAAAGTACCTCCAGTAGTATCACGACTCCAGTATATGTGCCAAAGTACCTCCAGTAGTATAGTATATATATCAATAATCAGCCTGTAGTATGGTGTGTCTCTTCTCACCCAATGTAACCTCAAGTCTCATGTCCATAATGTCTCATGTCCATAACACGCAAGATCATGACCTCTAGCTAGTGCAACGAGTCATAATAATATCCATATAATATGCAAGTCTTATATCACGAATCATGTAAGCCTATACAGAATCACCATGAATAACTCAAGAAAGATTTTGTTACATGAAATAGTGTCAAGTATCCTAGGGCATGGCGTACTTGATAAAGTAAGCACGTAAAAATATGATCGTGGAATTAACTCTCTAAGTGACGTTACACGACTTCAAGTACGGCATTGACACCCAAATCTTGTTCGGACGCTAAGCAACGTCTCACGGTCCTAAGGTAAACACACACATCATACATATCAAATAACTATAGTAACTAAATAAGATAATAAAGTCAAGGAACTGTGATTCATCATGGCAATGTACACTTGCTTGTGTTCTGAACTCCGTCAACTGCTTCTGGGAAAGTGTAATCTGCATGTACACCTCCGGATGCTGAAACAGTACTTTTCGACGGATACGCGTTAATTCCGGTGTATATGCACATCCAAATCAAGTTTCACAAAAACCCACACGTCCGCGTTGACGATACGCGCCTTTCGATACAAGTTGCACACGACAAAGTTGCCTCGTTTGGCGGAACGTACCCCGTATTGGAGATTTTGGGTGTTTTAAAAAATAAATTTTTGGTTGTTTTGAATAAGAATAATTTTACCATTAAAGCAAAATAATAAAAACTAAAAGAACAATAAAAATCTTGGTTATATTGTAAAGAAGTCCCTTTAAAGAAGTCCCTTTAGTTATATTTTGAAAATAATTAACGAGTTGTTAGAAAATTGGACATGAACAGGGGTACTTGGACAGAATTTTTGAACTATTTTTGAACAATTTTTTGGCCCACTTTTGGTCGATTTTTTATCAAATCCGGGTGCCTAAATTTGTTCCACTTGAAGGAAATCCTAGAGGGTTAGGTTGTGAACATACAAGCGAAGATGAAATACAAATCAGACGAGCGAGGAGGGTGAAACCTGGGCATGAAGGAGGGGTCGCAACTGCTACTGTTGCCGATGCTACTGCTGCTGGCCGCGCGGCTCCTGCGGCGGCAGTCCGGCGCTGCGACAGTCGACGGTCGGAGGTCGGCGACACTACGGTGGAGGTGGGATTAGGGTTAGGGTTAGGGTTAGGGTTAGTGTTTGTAACATATACATGTATATATAGAAGATGGGGGTTTGCTGTACGTGGGTTGGGTAGATTAAGTTTTTGGTTAATGGGTTATGGGTTTTGGTTTATTTCTATTTTCTTTATTCTTTTCTCTCTCTATATATATGTGTGTATGGCCATTAAAAATAGTTTTAGATCTCAATAAATTCTAAAAAAATTATACAATACACTAATAATAGTTGTATACCCAAAAATATATTTTTTACACAATATTAATAATTAATTAAATAGACATAATTATAAATCCATAAATATTATATATTATAATCAGCTAAAAATAAATAAATTTTTTTCCTTAATCACAATAATTTCAGAATATCCATATTAATAAAATTTTAAATTTTAAAAATATGGTGGTTACAAACATGCACCCGTTGCGACATGCATAAATTTTTTCGTATCCCATCCAGAGCGATCTCACCATCCTCTTAGATCGGTAGAAGTCTTTAGGCAACTTTGCAAGCTCTGGCAAGATCTCTATAATCAAATCCATCAGTCGGTTATAACATTCTTGCGATATGTTAAAATCGGACTTGATGCTCAACAATCTTGTAACCACCTCCAACAGTGAATGATCCTCACAACCAGGATATAATGGAGTCCTTGTATTCTCCAGCAACTCTATGAACTTCGTAGCATCGGCATTCGGTGCCTCCATAGCTGCATCGTGATTGTCCGGATCAAAACTCGGCCCCGTCGCATCAAAAATCATGTTCACCCACCCGTCGTCGTAAGCAGTGTGGTCGTGGACATCCATATACGGCTCCACATAAGGCTCCGAATCTAAAGACACAAGTTCTTCGTGCACGGTCCACTGATAGTAATTCGGCATAAAATCCTTCGAGTACAAATGATATATGACTTTCACTTCTGGATGATATTTAGAGTTGCAACATCTCACACACGGACACTTAATTTTGGTACCGTCCATGTACTGAGGGAACGCCTTGGCGAACTGTAAGAACTGCTGTACACCCTCTATGAATTCATCCCGTACACCGCACATGTCATCAGGATGACGGTTGTACATCCACGAAAGATAACACAGATAGTAATTCATATCCATTTTTAGATACTTCTGCAAAGATGAACAGACATCGTTCAAGCATATACTCATGTAAATATTTGGTAGTGTATATTATTGAAATGACACTCAGTCCAGATATGCAAAGATGAATAGACATCATTCAAGAAAATAGTTAAATTACAGCACATGTCACAAGTCTACTCGTCTACACACACATAAGAACACTCGGGAATACAGTACATGCACTGATACACCTAGTCCTAGCACTGATACTTCTTCGTTCAACTCGGTATCCTGGATACTCATATTACAGTGTATCAGTGAGTGTCAACTCTGTATCCTGGATATCCACACTTGACATTTGTTTAGGTCACGACTTTCTAATTGAAAAGTCAAGTCATGGATATCCAGCATCAATTTTTTTGGTCCAGGATACATAGTAGAAACACTCACTGATACACTACTGGATATCCACACTTGACATGTATGCGTGTGTCCGTGTCCGATAAAATGCTTACAACCTTATCCTCGATATCGTGTCCTAACCTTTCATATCCATGTGTTCTATAATTTTACCATACGTATCATGAGAAGATATGATACAAACATGTGTGTATGTGTGTTCGTGTCCGTATTAGGGTTAGTGTATGCATGTTAGTGTGTCCGCATATACGAGTTTGGGTTAGTATTAGTGTTCGTGTGTGTGTGTGTGTGTGTGTGTGTGTGTGTGTGTGTGTGTGTGTGTATGTGTGTGTGTGTGTCCGAGTTAGGATTAGGATATGATTAGTGTCCGCAGCACCGAGATGTCCATAGACACACACCCTCACTGCACGCTGTACACAAGTGTGTACTATAAAATATCTCACTTGATATCTAAGACTGCGTAATTAACTCAGATAGGATTAGGGTCTGTGTTGTGTCTCGACTTTGGGTTAGGATTTGTGTCATGTCAGTAAAGAGAGATAGGGTTAGGGTCTGTGTCATGTCCCGTGTCATATCAGTGACATATCGTGTCAGTGTATGTGTTTGTGTCATATCCCTTATCGTGTCTATGTTTGTGTATGTGTCATGTCCACTATCAAATATCGTGTTCGTATCTGTGTGTGTGTGTGTGTGTGTGTGTGTGAGAGAGAGAGTGAGAGAGAGAGAGAGTTAGGGTTTACACCCTCTATGAATTTATCTCGCATACTACATTAATGCATAAGTAAAATCTCTGACTTGATTTTTCGATACATATATAAAAATCCTATTTAGGATGGTCACACCAATAATTTATCAATTAAGTTAAATACTTACATGCAATACTATTTTATAACAAAAATGTGTGTTAATATGGTAAATTAATTAATTACATGGATATATATCGTGTCGTGTCATGTCTGTGTCGTGTCTGTCTCAGTGTGTGTCTGTGATAGTGTGTCGTGTCTGTGTTAGTGTATATGTGTCTCATATCTGTGTCAGTGTGTGTGTGTCGTATCTGTGTCAGGGTTTGTCTGTGACAGTGTGTGTCGTGTCTGTATCATTATGTGTGTGTCGTGTCTGTGTCTGTGTCATATCGTGTCTGTATCTGTGAGAGAGAGAGAGAGAGATAGAGAGAGATAGGGTTAGGGTTTACCTAGAGGAGGAGGAGGAGAAGCCTGATGTCGTCGGAGGGGAGGAGCCACGCTATAAGGGAGGAGCCGTGCAGGAGAGGGCGCTCGGGGGGTGGGAAGTCAGAGTAGGGGTATGTAGGGGAGCCGGTGGGTGGGGGGTAGGGACGGGGGGAGGAGGAGGACGCCGGAGGAGGGGTACTTCGCCGAGGGGGGGGAGGGGGGTTTCGAATTTTTGGGGATCAACAAAATGGAGAAAATAAAATCCTGAACCCTATATTAAAAAGTTTAGCGACGTCATTAATAGACGTCGCTAAAAGTCGCTAATTAAAAAAATTAGCGGCGTCATCAATAGACGTCGCTAATTAAAAAGTTTGCGACGTTAGAGACGTCGCTAAAAATGTCGCTAAAATAAAAAAAATAACGTCTGTAAATACCTCGCTAAACGTCACTAAATCGAAAAACTCAGCGACGTTTAGCGACCTTAAGGAAGCTTATAGCGACTATTCTTTAAAAAATTGAAGTGCAGTCGCTATGTGTCGCCAACATCAACGTATAACGATGTTTATTTTTGAAGTCGCTCAAGTCTTTAATATTATCGATGTTTTATTAAGACGTCGCTAAAAATATCGCTATTTTATCATATTTTGGTAGTGGAAGCCACCAGAGCGGACACCTGCGACGATTCTACTTGCTTACGCCGGATCCCGCGCCCGGCCCGGAAATAGAACCCAGCCCCCCTTCTGATCCATTCATTTCTGCAAGCAGGCGGGATCCAGAGCTAAGCCCCCTCCTATTCGAGGCCGGATGGCCTCGCCCCACAAGCACCCAACCTTCCTTTTGCTCTTCCTTCGGTTTGGCTTTCTCGTTCAACAAGCTGCTTTTGACTACCTCTATCGTGACAACTCCATCAGGAGCGGAGTTGCTCACCGACACCACCAACGTCTCACAACTTTCCGGCAAAGAACTCAAAAGCAGAAGGGCCTGAAGCTCGTCCTCAATCACCATCTTCATCGCAGACAACTGATTGATGATGTCCTGAACCTCGTTCAGATGTTGGTCCACCAGTGCACCCTCCGTGTACTTCGAGTTGACGAGTTGACGAGTTGGCGAATCAGAAATGCCTTATTGCTAGCCGTCTACCTTTCGTACAACGAATGCAGCTTCTCCCATAATGCTTTTGTCCAACTCTCCATGGACACGTGGTGAAACACCAAGTCGTTCAGCCATTGGTAGATGAATCCAACAGCCTTCTGATCCAGTCGTTTCCAGTCATCAGCACATTTGTCTGTCGGCTTTGCGCTGTCGTCCTCCAACGGACCATGCAAGTCCTCCATCCTTGGCTTCCAAATCGCCAGTTTTCCTTTGTGAGGGTGATCATACGAGTGTTCATCTGCTCCGTAGACATAGTTGCACCTTCCCTCTCGAGAGAAGAACCTGACTCTGATACCATGTGTTGGGAACACGTGCGCTCTGATACCACGTGTTGGGAACACGTACGCTCTAATACCACATGTTGGGCGCGTTGCGGAAGCGTTTTGCCAACCCACCTGAGATGACCAAACCAATCTATGAACACCAACCACAGATGAAGACAAGTATATGGCGGTGACTACGTCACCTGGACAAATTTCAACATTTATAACTCAGATAAAATTACAAGATTGCAAAAAATTAATGTTGAAATACTTTGCCCTAATAGATTCAACCCCCTCATCACACTCAAGAAGAAAATCAGAAGATTACGATTGAAATTATTCACCAAACCGAAGCAATCTCCCTAACCGAAGTTGACGACTCATCGATTAGATCTTCTTCTTCCTTCTGTCTTGGATGACGAAGTCCTAAGAGCAGGGCTTTCTCTTAAATTTTCTGTGGATGAGCACCCCGAATCTCCAACTTGTGCTTCTTGTTTGTGCCTCCACCCTCCTCCCTATTTATAGGATGAGAAACCTATTTTAGGGTTAAGAAACCGTAAAAATAGTCAACCATAAGATCCAGCCGTCCACTAGCATCAAACGGTCCAAAATATAACATAAAAACTCCAAAATCCGAGCAGTTGCCGTCGACACCGAACTCGGACCGAGTTCGGTTTTGTGGTTCTGGAAAACTACATCGAGTTCGGCCCGAACTCGATCAAGAACCGAGTTCGAACCGAACTCCACCCCCTTCAGCAAACTTGATTCCCAACAATATAAAGAAAGATTCCACATCCTATGTTCTTATAAACTAGTAGAGGATTGCGAGTTTCTTTCTTTTTCTTTCTCTTGGGGCGAGCAACCCAGTATCTTAGAGATCCTATTAGCCGATTATTACTAGGGTCATGTGCACATTTTCGGCACTTGACCCGTGTCGCGCTTGACTCAAGATCATACATTAGTATTTCCTCCTGCACCCTATAATGGACGCAATGGCATATTATATCTTGATATAATCTTCCTCTTGAGGGATCTCAAGTACAACTGTACAACCTCAGCAATATTCAAGAACCAGGGATCAGTTTTGTGTATTAACTAAATGGAGCTGTGTGTGGGAGTGGGGGAGCACAGAGGGAGCATCTATGCTCAATGGTGAATGTGCTGCTGACAACTTAGCTTACAGAATTTTCATGTAGTACACTTGCTACAATAATAATAAGTTAACTGCAGGGTTAGGTGCCGAAAAACTGTACTTTTTTTTATCAGTCCCCATCTTTTTTTTCTTTTTTTTTCCGGTTCGTATCGAGGATAGGTTATACTCATGTAAGTCAATATCGGAGTGTACACAGGATGCATGCATTGGATATAGTTTGAAGTTTGAAGGACTGTGCCGATATTTTGTTTATCCCATTGTTGTATCCGAAAGTTGATATAGATATTTCTATACAATCTAACAGTTGGAGAGAAAAATGATGCACTGAGAATAATTTTTCCAGTTACAGGGTTACATATTGCCAATAATTATGGTTCCTTGTGCATATATAAGATTCAATGGGAAAAGATGCTAAGCTATACTCTATGTTAGTGTAGTGACACAAGTGTTGCCATCACCATAAAAGTCTGGTTTTTTTTTCCATTTATGAAGATTGCAGAGCCATGGAGGCAAGCGAAGGATCTTTGCTCTTCTTCTCCCAGATTCTCTTATTGTTTTGGTGCTTGAAGTAGATACTGATACATACAGCATCTGGACATATGGATATGCTTTGGGAAAAAAAAAATTCTTGCATAGGAAATCTATGAAAGTTGGGTCACCTTGCGATTTTTAGCACATATATGGTGATCAGCCAATTTACATGAAGATTGGAATGATGATTAGTCCTTGGTTAATGCATGTATGAGAACAAGTTGAAATAATTCAATAAAATAGGAAAACTTTAAAGGGCCTTATTGAGCAATCATGACAGTACCCATGCTCTCGCACAAAACTTCATAGCTCGGCATCAAAGTTAGGTGTGAAGAAGCATCACTGTATCCTTGTTTTGGGGCCTACTTAGAGTTATGATGCCAACAAAAACTAATTTCAGTTGGTGCTTAATTGCTGTCTCCCATAGAGGGCTCTGTACTGGTAACTCATTTTTGAATACACTCATCTACTCAATATAGTTTCTCTATATAATAAGAAAATTTAAGTTGTTTAACTATGGATTTTTTTTTTTTGGATTTTTTCGTTTAAAGTAATATAATATATTTATAAATAAAGGAATAAGTTGGAAGAAATAGCAGAGGGGGGGACCACTCGCCAACTCAGTTGGCGAGCTGCTGAGTTGGCGAGCATCTCGCCAACTGAGTTGGCGGGGCGCTCTCCTAGAGAGTCCGCTCGCCAACTCAGTTGGCGGGCCAGTGACCGTTCCATCCGACCGTTGCACAACGGCTCCCTCCAACCTCTATAAACACCCCCCCCCCCCCTAAACACTCCTCACACAACACATTCTCCTCCTCCTCCTCCTCCTCCTCCTCCTATTTTCACAACTTCCTCCTCCTTAATCACAGCAATTCTCTTTCTCCTCCTGATATTTACTGGTGATGGCTACCCACAATGACGGTCGTATTCCTGGCGGACCGACTACCGCGCTTATTATTAAGCAACGTGAAGACCACATTTCTAGTCAGATATTTACTGGCGAGGTAATTTTTGAAATTACAATTTGCCAACTTTATTAATGCATATGTTTTTTATAATGCCTATGTTTTAACTTTATTAATGCATATAAATTTACACAAAAAATATAATGCATATGTTTTTTATAGTTATACGACCATGATCATGCTTTACGAACCCGGATCCACGTACATTGGCGGGCCGAAAGGAATTATCGTACGTGGGAGCTAAATTCGGTCCAAAAGGCTTTGGTGGAATCCTTTGGATTCCACTATATAGATCGTGTTAGATATTTAATCCACGATCTTCATTTAGTTGTAAGCCTTGCGGAGCGTTGGTGGCCAGAACGCAACACTTTCCAACTCTCATTCGGCGAGATGACGATCACCCTTTTTGATGTGGCGAATATACTAGGGTTACCTATTAAAGGTAACGCTATATATTTTGATCCGCACTTAAAGGGATCTGATCTGATCCGGAGGTATCTCGGTGTTAGCCCTCCTTCAGGTCTAAAAGACGGCAATTATGTAAAATTTACATGGCTCCGTGGCAACTTTATGGACCTAAATCAAACTATTGATGGGGTGGTTGATGTAGATGAAATTCGGGTATGTATTTTTATTAGTAAATTTGTTTATTACTCAATTTAGTGGTGCAATTCTATATAACACTTAATAAATCCAGGTCATTCGTTGCACTAGAGCGTATCTGCTCTGTTTATGTGGTGCAATTCTATTTTCCGATGCATCGAAAAATATGGTAAATGTGCAGCTTTTACCATTCTTGGATGATCTGACAAAACCTACTGAGCATGCGTGGGGAGCTGCTACTCTTGCCTTTTTGTACGCCAATCTGACAGAATTTGTCAGATCCAATCGCAAGAGTATTTGTGGATGTATTTTACTGATACAGGTATGAATGAAAGACCTTAAAAATTTAGAGTAATTTTATATGCAAATTATGTTTGTACTAATGTCATATTTTTGTTTTATAGTTCTGGTCCTACGAGCACTTTTATATTGGTAGGCCTGTTACCAACATTCTCAGTGATGTATTTTCAGTTGCTATGCGCTGGCCTACAGACGTAGTGGATTATCAACACTACCAATACAGGACTGTATCACTATATCGTAGCCAATTTGATACACTGCAGTATAATAAGGTAATTTTTAAATATGCAATAAATATCTTTAAATTATTTAAGTTTTGATCGTAGATAAACATCGCATCTAATTGATACAATATCTTTAAATAGGTAACCTGGTTACCGTACTCATGTGGACCTGATGCTCCAGAAATCAAGATGACATCCTATGCATTTAGTTTACACAGATGTCATATTATATATGATCGGTTCACCATGTACCATCCGGCAGACCGTGTTCTTCGGCAATTCGGAATGGCCCCAATAATTTTCGATGATCCACCGACAGTCGGTTATCAGACATCAAATGCATTACAACGAATCATTGGTCTCGTTGCTGACTGGAATAATCGGTTCGAGAATTATAGTGTGAGGGACATGTCTCCCAGACTAAATTCTGCTGAGGAATGTAAGTTATAAGTTACTCATTATTCGTATTGATTTAGTGTAAATAATTTGCTAAAATTTTGTTTACATTTTGCAGACATAGGTAGCCTGGACTATAGGCAATGGTGGGGATGCCCTCTTATGAGCAACCGAGTATACCACTACGAGGAGCAAAGGTTCAAGAGTAGATCATTAGACGATTCTACTATGCGTGCTTTTGTCAATGGAATGCATGATTTGGTATGACTTCATTATACTTTCAAAAAAATATATACATAGATCTGATAAATATATTAATTTACAAGTTTCAAATTTCAGAGTGGTTTATACCGGCAACATTTACAACGACCTCATAGAAACATTTCCCCAGACATTCGGCGCCTTATGGAGGAGCTTCTCACTCGTGTTGAGCATCTGGATATTGGACGGGAACCGGAAATGCCTCCAGTACAATCTCGTCTTCCACCGGACTATCCGACCGGCTTAATACGACAGAGACACTCTCGTCGTCGGCGGCGGGATACTGCTGGAGCGGGCCCCAGTGACCAGTATGCTGGAGGGAGCCCGAGTTACCAGTATGCAGGAGCGGATCCGAGTTACCAGTATGCTGGAGCGGGCCCGAGTGACCAGCATGCTGGAGCGGGCCTGAGTGACCAGTATGCTGGAGCGGGCCCTAGTTACCAGTATGCAGGAGCGGGTCCGAGTGGCCAGACTGCTGGAGATGAAAGCTACCAGATATCCACACAATTTTTTTTGACTCCATCAGCACCGCTGCCTACCCAAGACGAGGACGAGGATTAGTAGAAAATTTGTAACATTGTATGATTACAATTTTTGTATGATTTGTAATGGTTTTTTATTACAATATTTGGGTATTGAACAATTCTATTTTAATCTCTCGGTTGACTAGTACATCTTCTTCGGTTGTGTCCCATAGCACCACAATTACTGCAACGTAGATCTCTTGTCGATGAATCCCGGGGTAAGTTGAAAAAATTATACTTTCTCCTCCTTCGTAATTTAACCCATTTACTTTACCGCCGTGCGAGAATACAATTCTTACGCTACGATCCATGACGGTTGAGAACTTTTGCTACAGAAAACAGGAGGAGGAAGCTGTAAAAATAGGAGGATGAAGCTGTGAAAATTTGAGGAGGAGGAGGAGGAGAATGTGTTGTGTGAGGAGTGTTTGGGGGGGGGGGGGGTGGGGGGGTGTTTATAGGGGTTGGAGGGAGCCGTTGGAGGGTGCCGTTGTGCAACGGTTGGATAGGAACGGTCAGCGCCCCGCCAACTGAGTTGGCGCGTGGCCTCTCGAGGAGAGCGCCCCGCCAACTCAGTTGGCGAGATTCTCGCCAACTCAGCAGATCGCCAACTGAGTTGGCGAGTGGTCCCCCCCTCTGCTATTTCTCCCAATTTATTCCTTTATTTATAAATATATTATATTATATTACTTTAAACGAAAAAATCCGTTTTTTTTTTCTTCCAAATTTATCATTACCCAACTTTACCGTAATTACATCTAGAATTTTTTTAAAGATTAATTTCAAATTTATACCATCAACTATTTAAGTTTTTCAATTTTGTACCCGAAACTTTAATATCGTACCAATTACTATTCTCAACTATTTGAATATTTTCAAGTCGATACCCTCTTTCAGTCATGGATTAATTTTTTTCGTTCCAACAAAAATAAATAATAAGATTTTGACCAAATTACCCTTCCATCCCTCCTGGGGATATTTGAAATGACCACGAATGAGGAGATATTTTTGTCATTTAAGATTTTTCGTTAACAATATTAGGATATTAAGTTGTACACTTATATTTGAGGTATTAAGTTGTGTAATATTAAAGTTTAGGACATCAAGTTAAAAAACTTGAATAGTTGAGGGTATCAAATTGAAATTTAGTTTTTTTTTTTTTTTTTAAGAAAATGTAACTTGTTTTTTGGTATTTTTTGCATTTTTCAAGTACATAAAAAGTTGATTAATAGACTTAGAATAAGTGCAATGTAGGTACATATATCATATATCAGAAAATTTGCTACATCGATAATATATTTAAATATATTATATAGGAAGGAAAAGATTTAGGAAAATTGGATACAACTATAGATTTCGCCAACAACGTTGGCAAAATCTTAACATTTTAAGATTTTGCCAAATCTTAACATTAGTGTTTTTTTTTAATGCCAGTGGCACCGATCTGACGGTTGGTTGAGAGGTATGTGTTTGATACGGTAGGTTGGTCAGTGGGATAGGTAGAGGTTTAATGTTGAATGAGTTATAAGGACGTTAGAAAAATAGCCGTGGACAATGTTAAACCGAATAACAAATAAACCAAAAAAAAAAATAACCACTCTCCATCCCCTCCCTCTCCCAAAAAAAAAAAAACAAAAAAAACAAAAACAAAAACAAAAACAAAAAAAACCAAGAAACCAGTGAACCAGCCAAAAAATCAACCCCAGCAAAATTTTTTTTGGATAATTTCTCCAGTGGGATTGGCAAAATTTGGACATGTCCAAAATTTTGTCAACTTTGTTGGCGAAAAGCAGCCAGGCCAAAATTTTGCCATTGTTGATGACAAATTCTTTTGTTCCAAAAAAATTTACCAATTTTTATTTTTATTTTTTCTAATATATTTAAATATATTATCGCAACATCAAATTTTCTGATCATATATACTTATACTAGTTCAAATAAAACACATGGGATGCACAGAGCGATTAGTCCTTTTAATGATATTAAAAAGAGTTGGCTGTGGATGCACCGATGATTGGGTTACTTTCAGCTATAGTATAGAATGAGAAAATATCTGTTAGTGCTCTCTTGATGCAGGTTGGCGAAACACAAGCATATTATTGGTGGAGAAGCCCACATATACGAAGGATTGAAGAAGACTAACTCCTGCTATAAGAAATGTTGGAAAGAGGATTCTAAATGGAAAGAAATAGTAGTTACAGGACCACCTGAGCCTATAAGAATCCTCGCAAATGATGAAGAGTCTCCACTTATTGCAGGTTATGAATACCTTTGGGGTGGAAAAAAAAAAAATTTGAACTTTGATTCGTTGGTAACAATTGAAACTCAAAAACTTATTGGTGTCTCAGGTGGTTTACACTCTTTTTTGCTTCAAAGACAGAGCATGCCCACCTCTCCTGTTACTTTCCCTACTCACTTGAGCACCACAGCTCTCTTTCTTCTCCATTAAGTTTGTAAATTGTTTCTTCCATCAATACAACTAAAGATTTATTCCAAACCTCACATGGATTCCTTCGTGAAAAAAAAAAAGTAAAAAATTCAATAATCAAAGATGGATAATATTTATCCCAAACCTCACATGTTTTTTTTCCCCTCCAACTGGAAGCCTCAATATATAAAAAATTATAGAGAATATGAACGAAACAAAAAGATTATACGAGAATTCCTAAAATCACTCCTAAATCTTGACATATTCAACATATTCTACACAACCATGTATAGCAAGGAACAATGAAAAAATGGTAAGAAATCAAAAAGATTTAACAATACCTACTTGCATAGAGATACTGCAGCAGTTAGAAACTGCACTTATTTGATATGAAGAAGATTCATGTCGTCATTCATGAAAAAACCTCCTACATCAGCTTTGCAGTATTATTTAATAATTTAACACACATATTCGCCAGAATCATATCACTTACGAGAATCAAATCGTCTCTCTTTGTGATCTGCTAAGGTTCCAACTGTATAAATATTTCAGATGCCCAAATAGAAATTTAATAGAAGAAACTCATTAGAGTGATCAAAGTTCAAGTACATCATCATACATCACATTTAGTTATAGAGAACAAAAACAATTACTATTTCTTCTTTTTCCACTTTACATAGGAGCTAATTACAAGGCATAGCTTCATGTGTAGGGGGAGGAGGGGGCAAGAGAGCTTAACTTGTGACACTTTCAAGCCCCAGTGGAAACCCAAAAATGGGAGGTGGAGGGAAAAAAAAGGACCTAGAACTAAAGTACAAAGGGGGTCCAACTTTGTTTGGCTTTCCTACCTAAATAAGGGGAAATACATGGAAATACTACTACTCATTCTTCATTTTGGTGGAGCTTCTTGGATACACTCTTGCCCGTGCCTTCAAAGAGCTGGAGTTGCTCTTCCATTCGACTAGGCGCTGTAAAAACTGCATCACCTGCAGAAAAGATCAATCAAATGGCTATCAACATCCGGCAGCTTGGCACTGAGGACAGAAACACATTAGAGAAAGATACACTAGTGTTACTATCATTTTGGTCCTTGAAATTCCTGTGGACCCTCTTAATATCACAAAAAGCTTGAAAGAACTTTGAAAGAGAAATTAACAAGTAGCTAAGCTTGCCTCTTTTGGTTCTTGGAGGGTATAGGAGGCATTTGTTTCCTTGGGGTGCTCCGAAACAAGGATGCCGAATCCTTGTCCTCTCTCACGCAACACCTAAAACATATAGTAAGAAGATGTTAATAAAATCCAGTGCTTACTTTAACAAAAGCACATAAGCGACAAATTTAAAAAACCGAAGAGTAATGATATGACTATAACCAAAGGGCTTATGACCCTTTTACAACTGCCTACGTGGCAGTTACTAACTGGTTCTCTTCTCCCCATGTGGGGTAGGGGGAAGAGGGGACCCAATTAGCAACTGCCACGTAGACAGTTGTAAAATGATTATAAGCCCTTTGGTTGTAATCTTAGTTTTATTCAAAACCGAACAGGCCTAATCATGCTCTTAAACATGGAACTAGCTTACGCTACCTTGAACGCGTCTTCGTCTGTACGATCATCTCCAATATAAACAGGCAAGATGTCGTTGCAGTCGGCAAATCCTGGAGTCATTAATAGTTTCAGTTAACATGCCGAAATCGCGATGCTAAAATCTACTTAATTAATGACACCTAGAAGAAAAGGATGTTGATGTAATGTGTGCGGTAGTCTAGTCCTCAAAAACTTACCAAGTGACTCCAACAAGAACTCGAGCGCCTTGCCCTTGTCCCACTTGATCGTAGGACGAATCTCGAGTACCTAAAGGCCAAGAAAGGCGAAAAGTCGGGTCACATTCAAAGTCCCCTAAACTTAGATATTCGAAGTATAATCTGACTAATGATCAAGTCCAAGAGAATGGTAGCCAATGAAGTCACACCTTTCTCCCCTGGGTGAGCTTCAACTTGGGGTACTCCTTCATAACTGTCCTCACTTGCTCAGCAAGTGTGCTCCATTTCTATGTTCGTGTTTGATATTTACATAAAATTAGTGACCAACAAAAATAGAAAGGAAAAAAAATCCATTTATGGCAAAAAATAGGAGACAGTGGCAAATATATAATTGCTAGCTCACCTTTTCCTCCACCTTTCTGAAATGAACAGAGGCACAGAACTTGTTGTTCTCCACCTTGACCCCTTGGATGGACTTGGTCTCCTCCACCAAAGCCTTGGAAACCTTCACAAGAGATTTTTTTTACAACATTCAAATCAAGAACATATAAATCAAGAATTCCATTAATGGCGAGAAAACCCGAAGTTACCAACCTCTTCGATCATCGGTAGGAACTCGCTGGCCGGCTGGAAGAGGACCGACTTTGTCTTTGCCTACATGCCGCGGGAACACGATTAGAACACACACATCGAAAAAGAAGAAGAAAAAAGAACAAGAATCGGGAATTGACTCGCTACCACCCCTCACCTTAGCTCTGGTGCTGGCTTTGTTGTGCTTTCGCGCATTGGTCGGGCCCTTGATGTCCATCCCGTGGCTGCCGGCGTAGTAAAGCTCGGCCAATTGAACAAAGTTCCACACCTGGGAAGAAAATAATAATGAAACATACATAAATATTGAAACTATAGACAGAAAGATCGAAAGTTTAGTGGTCATTGTGGAGAAATGTACCTTGTCCAGACATCTTCCGGTGACGATCGCGGTCGGGAAGTAGCTCGCCAGAGCTTTCACCGCTGCACGCATCTGGGCATCGTAAAAATCACAGCTTTAGTACTGCAATGCACTAGAAAAAGAAAAGAAAAGAAAAGAAAAAATTGGTTTGGCAGAGATACAAAGAACCAATGGAAAGCTCACCGTTTCTGACATGACGGCGTCGTCGGGCTCGTCGACGATGGGCGAGAGCGTGCCGTCGTAGTCGAGGAACATCACAATCTGCTTCCCCTTGGAAGCGGCGATGATCTCGTCGAACACCTTCAGCGCGGAAGGGTGCTTCAGCTGTAACCCCCCCAGAAAAAAAATTCAACAAAAATTCAGTCCCATATAAAAAAAGATGGGAACTTTATGGAAATAGGAAGGAAATAGGGAGGAGCAGGGGATCACCGTCCACGTGTCGGACACGTCGGCCGTGGCGGCGAGCGCGGAGGCGGCGGCGCGGGCGTGGGTCGGGGAGGAAGAGCGCATCGAGTCGACCCAGGCATTGATCCTCCCACCGACGCCGGCGCCGACCTCGAGCTGCTGGCCCAGGTACTTCTTCTTCATGGCGGCGGCGCCGCCGGCCGAGGAGCCGCTGCGCGGAGGCGGGAAGAGGGAGCTGGCGGTGGCGTGCACCACTGCCGCCGGAGGCTTCGCTATTCCCATAGGCGGCTCTGGCACGACCACGCTCTGCTTCGTCATCACCGGCTCGGAAAAAAAAACTACTACTTTGAGAGAGTGAGAGAGAGAGAGAACTGCGTTTTTATTTTTCGGGAAGGAGTTTCCTTTGCTATTAAGCGGTTGGAGGAGAGGGGGGATATATAGGTGGTGGTGGAGGACGGAGTATCGGGTGCGGGTCCCACCCGGAACCCGGGAATCCGCGGAGTTAGCGGTGGTCCCCACACAATAGGAAGCCACCCCCTCTTCGCGAACGCCACGTGTAGAGGTCCACACGTGCTGGCCCAAGGGACCCACGTGGCAGCGCGCACGCATTGGCCCAGCGATTCGTCTGCGCCCGGAGCCAGACCGGCGGGACCATGGTCCCGGTCCGTGACTCGGCCACGGACCATCTTCCGTTTCTGGAACAGTTTTTTTTAGTTGGGAATTAATTTTGGCCAATTTTAAAGTTGCTAATTATGGAAAGATTGGATTTGCAAATAAATGTTTTAAATTGTGGGGTTTGGTGTGTGCAAATGTCGCCGCCCCTTGTAAACCTGAAACTGTCGAACCAAACCCGCTGCGGAAAAGCTAATGATCATTATATAAATCTTTGCTTCAAATGATAAATGCACACTTTATGTCATGGGTGCACACTTTGAAAAGTTATTTTGTTGTTTTTGAAACTTAGATATGATTTTTTTTTTGGGACCAAAAAAAAATACTTGTTGAGAGAAGTTAGAATATATAGTTAAAAATCAAAATATATCTAGGGAGAGGTGATGTCGATTAGTTTATGTTGCCATCCTTTATTTTTCGAGCATGTCCGGTTCATGTTGCTTACTAATATCTTGTAGTTTTATAATTATATTCAAAAAAACCTGGACTGAAAAGAAACTATGTAAGAGAACATGATATATTTAAGAGCATTTAACTATTTTCAGAAGAAGGAAATAATCCAGTTTTATGGGACTCACTTACGTAAGGTCTAGAACTGGTAAAAATGTATATAGTGTTACCAAACACCTCTGGCTAAAATGATTAAGGTGTGAGACGTCTTTCCAAACAGTTGAGGGTTCAAGACTTTCGGGAGACTATATTTTCATATGAAAAAAAAAAAAAAAAAATTAGCGGGTGGTGCTACGAAATTCCTGATCCGAAAGCGAAGGTCTAACATATCTCGGTCCGTAGGTCTACATCTGCACCTGCACACATCACCAACTCATCACTTAATTCCTCTAAAGAAAAATTAAATAGAACCCGCAACCTCCTGCGTAATATACATCGGTCTTAACCACTAGGCTATATGTCATTTGCATATATATAGAGAGAGAGAGTAAGGGAGGTGAGATGGCACCTCACCCCACATCACCGCCACCCTTGTTTTTAGGAGGTGAGGTGCCATCTCATCTCCCTTATTCTCTCTCTCTCTCTATATATATATATATATCACGTCCTAGTTCCAAAATACGTAGAACTAGGAATATGTAACACGTCCAGTCGTATGTATACGAACTCCAATATATGGAAACCATATACACACGTACGCTGTACATGAATATTCAATCCACCAGTGCTAATATACTGTCACAACAAGTCATATAGAATCTATATCTCATCCACAACACAAATAATCAGTAGAAATAAAGAGCTGAATAATAACTTAATATCAAGATGAGTATCAAGTCTGATAGTCGGGTGGAAATAAATCCACTACAAAACGACTATATTGAAGTAGTAACAAAATCTCTAAACAGCGTCAATAAACCATAGATACTCTGAGGGTAAGATCTCCTCAGCCTGGTAAGTAGCGTTAGGTCCAGGACCGTACTCCTGAGGATACTCCTGCTCGTCCATATCTGGAAAGGGACCAGGTCCTCAGAGGGACGTAACAAGATACATAATAACATGCCAATAAGTACTGAAATATAAACATCCAATGGGTCGCCTAACCGTCTAAGTGAATGCAATTTGAGAATAACTTTCCAACACGTGGGCTATCTGGCCAATAATAGGATTGGCATAATTCTCTCGGAGAATTAGGGGCCTACCAGCATGTCGTCTTTTGAACGGCAGAGGCCGCCTGCAATATAAAATATAGTGGTCGTCATCACCCGTTTCTCCGGTGGAGAATTCGGACGTACAGGAGAAAAGTGCAAAGAAGCCCAAACGCCTTACTTGTTGTTCTTTCCACCCCATGCTCTAAGCATGTCATATCTATGACACGATAAACCTCTAAATAACTGTCAGGTCTACTAGCATACAAAGTTTCTATCAGCAGTCATCCCTAACGCACGGCTCATACGTACAGGCGGCCAACCCAATACGTAGTCCGGGATCTATATGAGACTCACAACTCGTGTAACAACTATGTCACGGCCAATAAACCTAATGATACTCCATAATACTGGGGTGGTCTCATAAAGTAGGTCCAAAAATCTACAAAATAAATATCTATATAAGCAGAATTAAACATGCATGTATCAGTTGGAATATAAATAATATTACGATGGCAAGGTATACTTGCCAAGTAAAAGTTTCGTATAGTGCAAGCGTCCACAAAAGTATTTTAGTTTGTTGTAAGAAGAAGTGGGGTTAGGGTTTGGAAGAGTTGTAATATATAGGGATAAGAGGCGGTGGAGGCTGTTGCTGTTTCTTTCTTTTCATTGGTTTTGGTTGCGGTTGAGGAGAGTTTAGTAATAATAGGTAAAGAGGCGGTGGAATGAGGCGGTGAAGTTCTGTTTTACGCGTGGGGTTGTTTTACGCGCGGAGGGGAAGAAAGCAAAGTTGGGTTTCGCTATTGCTGCTGCTGATATTTTCTACGCAGGTTTGGGTGTAAGCGGGTCGTGGTTTGGGTAGAGATCCAATAGGAATTATATATATATATATATATATATATATATATATATATATATATATATATATATATATATATATATATATACATAGAAACTTCTAAAAATTATATTGGTGCATACGGTTAAGCTAGTAACTGTCCAAGGGTCTCCTACATGGAATAAATTAGAAAAAATTTATAATGGCTCCATAAATCTTCTAATTACAAAAATACCTCAAATAAAATTTAATAAAAATATATTTCTTCTATTTAGCTCGTAATTACTAAATAAATTAAATAATTAGTTAAATAATCAAAAATATGGTTTTCAGAATTAGGAGTTTTACAATATATATATATATATATATATATATATATATATATATATATATATATATATATATATATATATATATGAGATTTGAAAACAGTTCAAAATTGAATCGTTTAAGTCGTTTGTAAATACTCTAATAAATTAAAAAAATAACTAATTATTTAACTATCTAATATTATTTATTTACAACTAAACAATTCTAACTCAAACGGTTAAGGTAAAAAATATTGTTCTTGGTTGTTTGAGTTCAATTTCTTGAAACGAAATTATTTATAATAATTTTATATTTAATTTTTGAATAATTTTTGAATAGTTTTTTTACGTACGTGCAATGCACGTGCACGTTAATAGTACTATTATAATGCTGCTTAGAAACGAATAAAAATAAGCTATCTAAGTTGTGTGTATATCATCATTTACCTGAATTAAAATTTTTAATAAGAAGATAACTAAATAACTACCAAAATATTCCACTAATTATTTAAAAAAACTTAATCAATCATTTAACGACTTAATATGATATATCTATAACTTAAATATATCTAACTAAAGTGGTTAAGGTAGAAAGTATTTTTCTTGATTGTTTAAGTTTAATTTCTAGGAATTGCATTTTTTATAATAAATTTATATTTAATTTTTTTCAACATTTTTTTACGCACGTACATATTACATATATGTCACGACCCGCACCCGAAAATCGGGCATGAGCCGTGGGTACGTCCATCCTACGCCGCAGAATCGGCGGTAGAACGCTGTAAAGGTCCGTTCTAGGTCAACCATATCTATCTATATCTCACTGAAAAATCCGGCATGACCTCTCCAAAAGGAGGGCAAAACCACGCAATATATATATATATCAAATCCTCTCCCAAAGAAGGCAACCACGCAATATATATATATCAAATATATATATCAAATCCTCTCCCAAAGGAGGCAACCACGCAATATATATATATCAAATCCTCTCCCAAAGGAGGCAACCACGCAATATATATATATCAATGATCTCAATCACAAAATCTAGAGGAAGAATATAAGCACGATATGAAATAAACAAAGAAACAGAACCAAGAGAGCAAGACAATCCAAAATAATACAGTCCAAGTCTACAAATAGCTACAACATCTCAAGCAACAAAAGAATAAGTACAGTCATCCAAAATACAAACCACTGGAAATAACCCAGAAAACTCACCTAGCTAACTAGGGTGCTATCGGCGTCTCCTCGGCGCACTCCTCCTCGGGGTCACAACAGTCGTCGATACCAGGCCCGTAGAACGTAGGGCAATAGTCCCCAGGATCCTCTGGAAAAAATATGCCCAGTCAGGACTGGAGCGAAGTACATAACTCTGAAAGCAACTCCAAATGCATGGTAAGGTGTATATGACGAGCAATAGAAAAGTAATCAAGATGCACAGGAAATAAATATATGCTGGAGCACAATAAGTAGCTGTAATGTAAACTGGAGAACAATACAAGTAGTGGAAAAGTAACTGCAGGTGAGAAACATGAATACTAGCTAAGTGCCTTGAGCACAAGTTCGTTATGTGATCGGCTTAGGTTGCACATGAAAAATACTAAGATAACTCCGTTATGCGTGAGTTGCATAACCGACATACACATGAATACTGTTTGGCTTTGATCACATAACCAACTCACTACTCCCCTCCCCCACTAATACCATTGGAACCAACCACAACACGCTACGTACATGATAATAGCTCGCACACACGAAGGCGAAAGCACAATAAGCACATGATAGCACATGAGAATCAATACCCGAAGCACATGATGAAATACACGTGATAGAGTACCCGCTGAACACGGTAAGGGGGATAGCATCTCATGACGGGATCCACTAGCACCAGCTCGTGTAACAATGTGTCAGAATCAAGTATTACAGTTCTAGAACAGGTGATATAAACGCTATCATGAAATGAAAACTATCAGAGGTAGGTACTCGCCTGATGTCCTGAGCAACTGATGAGGATCGAGATCCGGACCGGTGTCGCAAGGACCTAATGCGAAAAGCAGAATTAAACAGGGTTCTAAGCATTTAAACTGATATAAAATAATTAAAAATAGGCTTCTAGGGCTATTCTAGGTCGAACGGGTCAAACCGGTGAAATTCGGGTCAAAAAGTCAACTCGGGGTCCAAAAAATCAACTCTAGGTCAAAACTAGGTCAAACGTTGACTTTTACGGTCAACGGGGACAATTATGGTCAAAGCTAGGTCAAACTAGGGTGCCCCTGAAATTCTAGGTCAAACCGAGCTCACTAAGCTACTAAACTCACAAACTCGCCTAATCGAGATACCGGGATACCCTCGGTATCCGATACCTCGCCCTAGGCCACGCACCCCGCCTAAACCCGCTAAAACCTATGCTAGCACGTGTAATTATATATATATAAACATATAAAAATCACTCCCAAGCATTTCCTAGGCTAATGCTCAAATACCCCGCTCGAAACTCAATACCTTGAATATCTCAAGGTATCGAGATACCTCGGTATCTCAAGGTATTGAGGTTTCGCTCTAAAACCCTCTAACTAGCTACCTAGCTATTAATTATGCACCTAGTTATTAATCTAGGCTAGGTAATATAGATACCTATCATATTTATATATATCTAAATAGGTATCTACCTATATACATATATATCCACACATATATACCCATTACCCATTTCCTTACCTAATCATAACATATATATATATATATATATATATATATATATATATATATATATATATATATATATATATATACCTATCAAGATATCTATATATATATATATATATAACTATAGGTATATAGATATCTATCTCTTAGATAGATAAAACTATCTATCTACCTATCTAGTATCTATCTATCTAAATACCTAGCTATCTATCTATTAATCTAGCCATCTAACTATCTATTTATCTAATAACTTATCTATCTAACTAGTTATGTATCTATCTATCTATATAGATATATCTATTATCTATGTATCTATCTCTCGCCAACACCCCTCGCTACTAGCCTCGCTGCTGCCTAGAGCTTGCTGCTGCTGCTGCTTGTGCTGATGCTGCTGCTGCTGCCTCTTGGAGCTGCTGCTGCTGCCTCTCTTGCTGCTATTGCTGCTGGCTTTGCTGCTGCTGTGCTGCTGCTGCAGTGCAGCAGCAGCTGCTGCCTCTTGCTGCAGTGGTCCCCCCCTCCTCTCACATACACACACATACACTCCTATATATATACATATATATACCACTCTATATATATATATACATACATATATATCTATATATATAACTAGATATCTATATATATATTCACACTCATCAACACACTCTAACACACACACTAGCACACTCACACACTAACACACACACACACACTCACAACACTATCAACACACACACACACACACAAATATATATATATATATAGCTACATATATATATACACTTGATATATATATATATATATATCTATATATCTACACACACTCTCAACTATATATATACACATACACCTATATATATATATATATACACATATACACACACAAGCACACTTACACATATACATATATATATATACACATAGACATATACATATACAAGTACATAAATATAAATACACACATATATATATATAAATATATATACATAAACACACATACATATATATAAATATATATATATATATATAGACACATATAAATACAAACACAACCATGCACACGACACTCAACCCACACGCCCCACTCACGCCCAACGACCCCGACACTCACCAACACCCTAAAATATATAAAGTATAACTCAAAAACTCTAGCACATACTCCCCGATACTAACCCAACGCGCGCACAAGCCCGACACGAGGAAACCAAGTCGAAATGGCCGTTCGGTCATTTCGACGAACACGTGGTGCGCGGCTCGGAAAACCTCCTGAAACGCACACCAAACGAACTCGGAATTGGCCCAAAATTTACCCACGAGCTCTACATGATGTCTAAATCCTAGAAAATGTGCTCCCGTGTCGATTCTAGGTCCGTGGTGGAAACGCACACGCACTTAGAATCGGCGACGACGAAAAGCCCCAATTTCGCCCGAAACGCCCATTTCTCCGCGACGCGGCTTCCCGTGTCCGAACGGAGACACGCACTCACCCTCTAGACACCCGACAACGTCTACCTAGGTCCATCTAACCTAGGGCATCACTCAAAATTGGGCCAAATTTGGATTCCACCCGAATTCGATACAAAACCTAATGTCAAAGTCTCTAAACTCACCCAAACTAGTTCCAACTTCCTCCTACGGGTAGGGTTAGGGTCTAGGAGGGTTCTACAACACTAATTACACTACATAAAAAATAATTAGGAAGGGGAAGTTAGGTTTTACCTCTTGGGAGTTGGAATCCCAAGGCCAAAGTCTCACAACCCCTAGAAATCACCTCCTTCAAGTTCCAAGCCACCAAAACTAGCCTCCACCCTAAATCTAAGCTTCTCACACCTAGGTTAGGGAAAATGCAAGGTGAGGGTTAGCACAAATGAGAAGGAATGGAAGAAAGAAGGAAAAAAAATGGAAGAAAACTCACCTTGGGGAAGAAGGAAGAAGAAAGAAGAAGTGGAGAAGAAGAAGGAATGAAGAAGAAGAAGTAAATGAAGAGAGGAAGAAGTGGGGCTGCTGTGCTCACGGTTTGGGGGGGTAGGTAGGGCCGGCCAAGACACAAATAAAGGGTTACACAATTTTCAAATTCCCAAAACGCCCCTATTCACTCGGTTTTGGGTTCCGGGTTCCAAATGCGCTCAAACTAGCTCCAAATCTCTCCAACTAACCTCCTAAAAATAAAATAATAAATCTAAGCCCCAAAATAATTCTCACAAGGGTGTGGGCTGGGTCGAACATGGGTCCACTAGGGTCTGACATGGGTCCAGGCTAGCCAAAACCCTAAAACAATCAAAAAAAAAATAAAAAAAAAATAATACAATCACTATTTAAATATAATTATAATTATTTAAATACAATACACAATTTACCAATTAAAAAAAAAACCCTATTTTCTAGAATCGGGTAGTGACAAGCCTACCCTCCTTAAAATAATTTCGTCCTCGAAATTAAAAGACGAAACTAGGACAGGAATGCAAAGAAAGAACCATACCTCAGGGCTCGAAGAGATAGGGGTATCGCTCGCGCATTTCATCCTCCCTCTCCCAGGTCGACTCCCCTGGAGAGTGATGCCTCCACGCGACGCGAACCAAGGGAATAGTCTGGTTCCTCAACACCTTCTCCCGCCGATCCAGAATCTCCACCGGCTGCTCTGGATAGCTAAGAGTAGGGCCCACCACGATCTCCGAGGGATCCAATACGTGACTGGGATCCGCCACGTACCGTCTCAACTGCGACACGTAGAACACATCATGAACTCCCTCCAGCGTAGGCGGCAACTCAAGCCTATACGCCACGGCGCTGACCCTCTCAAGAACACGGAAGGGTCCGACGAAACGTGGGCTAAGCTTCCCGCCTCCACCGAAGCGAATAGTGCCCCGCGTCGGAGAAATCCTCAGGAACACCAGATCTCCAACCTAGCATAAACAAGGTCTTTGTACTTAGTCTAAAACAAGCAATCACAAGCAAACACAAGAACAAAATCTAGATTCTAAGCTATACCTCGAACTCCAAAGGTCTCCGGTGGCTATCGGCCCAATGCCGCTGCCTGTCCTGCGCCACCCGAAGTCTATCTCTAATGAGCTTGACCTTCTCCGCTGCATCAACCACCATCTTCGGGCCAAGCAAAGCTCTCTCACCTACATCATCCCATGACAACGGAGTGCGACACCTCCGTCCATACAACGCCTCAAAAGGTGACATCTCGATACTGGCTTGGTAGCTATTGTTGTAAGCAAACTCTACCAAGTGCAAGTGATCCTCCCAAGAGCCTCTGAAATCCAAAACACAGGTCCGAAGCATGTCCTCAAGTGTCTGAATGGTCCTCTCTGACTGACCATCTGTCTGCGGGTGATACGCACTACTAAACTTGAGCTGGGTGCCCAAGCTAGCCTGCAGACTCCTCCAGAAATGCGAAGTAAAGCGACTGTCCTGATCTGATACTATGCTCACTGGAACTCCATGCAGTCTGACTATCTGGCGCACATACATCTCTGCTAGTCTCTCTGTAGATGTACCCACTTTAAATGGTAGAAAGTGGGCCAATTTGGTCAACCTGTCCACGATGACCCAAATCGCATCTTTCCCGCCTGGAGAACGGGGAAGTCCAGAAACAAAATCCATTGTCACATGCTCCCATTTCCACTCCGAAATGGGTAGCGGCTGGAGTAATCCTCCTGGCCTCTGCCTCTCCGCCTTCACCTGCTGGCACACTAAGCATCGGGATACGAAGTGTGCTACCTCCCGCTTCATCCCGTACCACCATACATGCTGTCTCAGATCTCTATACATCTTGTTGGCACCGGGATGCATAGAGTACTGGGATCGATACGCCTCCTGGAGAACCTCCTCGCGCAATGACCCACTCGGCACACACAACCTGGTACCGTGCCGCAAGGAACCATCATCAGCAATGGTGAAGTCATCTGATAAACCCATCTGAACCTGCTCCCTGATGCTCCTCAGGGACTCATCCTCAAACTGTGTAGCCCTGATCCGGTCTACCAACTCTGACTGAATCTGCAGTCCCCACATCTGTATCTCAACTCCAGGCACTATCACCTCAATGCCCAAGCTCTCTAGATCTGCCAGAAGATAACGATCTGTAGTCAGGCACATAGCTACCGGATACCTGCTCAATGCATCCGCAACTACGTTCGCCTTCCCTGGATGATACTGCAATGATATGTCGAAGTCTTTCATCAACTCCAACCATCTCCTCTGCCTCATGTTCAGCTCTTTTTGGGTAAACACATACTTCAAGCTCTTGTGGTCTGTGAAGATCTCCACACGCTCTCCGTATAAATAGTGTTTCCACAACTTCAGAGCAAAAATGACCGCTGCCAACTCCAAATCGTGGGTAGGGTAATTCTTCTCATGAGGACGTAATTGCCTGGAAGCATAGGCAATCACCCTCCCATTCTGCTGCAACACACAACCCAGTCCCTTCCCCGATGCATCACTATAGATAGTGAATCCTCCAGAACCTGATGGCAACGTCAACACTGGAGCTGTCATCAACCTCCTCTTCAGCTCATCAAAGGCGGTCTGGCACTCCTCTGACCAAACAAACTCCACGTCCTTCCGGGTCAGCCTGGACAACGGCTCTGCAATCCGGGAAAAATCCTGAATAAATCTCCTGTAGTAGCCTGCCAGTCCCAAGAAACTCCTGACCTCGGCTACTGAACTCGGAGCACTCCATGCCTCAACTGCCACGATCTTTCTCGGATCCACCGAGATACCCTCTCCAGTCACCACATGACCAAGGAATTCAACCTTGTCAAGGAAGAACTCACACTTCGAAAGCTTTCCATAAAGCTCCTCCTTCCTGAGAGTCTCCAGCACTATCCTCAGATGCTCCTCGTGCTCCTCTGGGGTCTTCGAGTACACCAAGATGTCATTTATAAACACCATCACAAACCTGTCCAGATGCTGATGGAACACCTTGTTCATCAGATTCATGAACACTGCCGGGGCATTAGTCAACCCAAACGGCATCACCAAGAACTCATACTGTCCATATCTGGTCCGAAAAGCTGTCTTCGGAATATACTCCTTCCTGAGTTTTACCTGGTGGTAGCCTGTCCTCAGATCAATCCTGGAAAACACCCTCGCTCCGCTCAACTGGTCAAATAGATCATCAATACGCGGCAGCGGATACTTGTTCTTGATTGTGAGGCTGTTCAGAGCCCTGTAGTCGATACACATCCGTATCGACCTATCCTTCTTCGGCACAAAAAGTACCGGAGCACCCCACGGAGAAGAACTAGATCTGATAAATCCCTTGTCCTGAAGCTCATCCACCTGCTTCTTTAACTCTATCAGCTCACTGTTGCTGACTCTATAGACGTGCTGGGATATCGGCTCCGTGCCTGGCACCAAGTCTATAGAGAACTCCACATCTATGTCCGGAGGTAACCCTGGCAACTCCTCCGGAAAGACATCCATATACTCCTCTATCAGTGGATGTAGCGACCTCGGCTCTACCACCAGGGCTCCGCAGAAGACTCCCTCGGTCTGCTCCGCTGCTCCTCTGGCAAACTGAAACTCTGGCTCACCTGGCGGACTAAACAAAACTCTGCCTCCACGACAATCTATACTAGCACAATGCGTACTCAACCAATCCATCCCGAGTACAATATCGTAGCTCGGAAGTGGCATTACGAGTAGGCACACACTCAACTCCCGGCCTCCCAAGGTAACTCTCCGGTCTCTGCAGACATCACTGACTAGGATGATACCACCCCCGGTCGTGATCTTGCAGAGTCTAGCTAAAAGTTCAGCAACAAGATGGTGTCTAACAACAAAAGATACAGACACAAAGCTATGGGAAGCACCGGAATCAAATAAAGCAAGTGCTGGAATGGAATCAAGGAGAACAGAACCTGAGATAACATCACCAACTGGCTCGGCCTCGTCCACTGTCAGGGCAAAAGCTCGCCCCTGCTGTCCTCCTCGGTGCTGCTGCTGGTGCTGGGCGAACCTCTGCTGCTGAGTCTGCAAAGGCTGACCTCTCTGCTGCGCTGCAGGTGCTCTGGCTGGTGCCCTCTGAGCGGCTCCTCCGCCCTGAGCTGTACGGGCAAGCGCTGAAAGACAATCCTTCAGCTGGTGGTCTGCGGCACCACACAATAAACATCTGCCCAGCCTCTTTCTGCATATGTCCCATCCGTGCCCTGACTTCTTACAGAAAGGGCAAACGATGGGCTGCCTCTGGCCCTGCTGCTGACCCTGCCTCTGCTGCTGGGGCGCCTGCCGGAAGGGCGCCCGACCCTGACCCTGGTGCTGCTGGGTCTGCTGGAATGGCCTCTTGGCCGGGCCTGCACTGCTGCCTGCTCCGGAAGTGTCTCTGCCCCTCTTCGTCTTTAGCTCCAAATCATCCTCAGCCCTCTGAGCATCGCTGACAATCTGCTCGAAGGTTGCCTCACGGTCGCTCCTAGTCAAGGACTTGACCGCCATGACCAAGCCCTTGCGGAACTTCCGCGCCTTCGCTGCCTCAGACAACCCCTCAACAAATCTGCCCAGACGGCAGAACTCCGCTGCATACTCATCCACTAGCATACTCCCCTGGACGAGCGCCTCGAACTGACTCTCTAAGGCACTGAGAGCCACGTCCGGGAAGAACTTCTCCTTGAAAAGCTTCTTAAAAGCCTCCCAAGTCAATCCCGGAGCTGCTATCCGCGTATCCGTGCGGAACCAAGTAAGGGCAAGGTCGAACATCTGGCTGCCCGCTGCCTCTATCTGCATGCTGGCTGGGATCATCGCCAGCCTAAAAATGCCCTCTATATGCTCGATCCAGTCGTCGGCGTACAGGATCCCCTCTGTGCCGCGAAACTCCTTAGGCCGCATCCTCTGAAAATTGATGATAGTACCCGGCCTAGGATACTGAGCCTGCTCTGGCTGTGGCTGGATCTGAGCCACTCTGTCGACCGCTGTCAAAGCCACCTGATGAGCATTCTCAATGCCCATCCTCAAAATATCTGCCTGGCGGTGTTGCGCATCCATCATCTCTCGGAAGAATGCGAACAACTGTGTAGCATCCACTGGCGCAGGCGGTGGTGGAGGAGGTACCACCGGGACAACTGGGGTGGCTCTCGGATCAATGGGAGTAAGGGGATCTCCGAGAGAAACTGACGCTCCCTCAACCGCAGGAGTGGCGAGTGGAGCGGTAGCGGCTGCCGGACGTCGAGCAGGTCGAGAGGTGGCAGACCTCTCGGTGGCAGCTGCTGGGGCAGTGCGCTGAGATCTGGTCTTCGGAGGCATCCTGAACACAGATCAAAAGAAGTCAATATAGTGCAAGAAACGATAACATCAATGAAGGACAATAATATTGCAAAAGAAAACAATTTCAGAAAAATTAAAGATAGCAAAAAGGAAGTAGGAAGGGTCCTAGTTGTGATTGAGCACACTCTCTCTCAGCCTATCTCCTATATCCTATTGCAGGTAACCCTAAAAAGCCGACCTGCATGGGCCACCACCAAAAACGTGTCACGACCCGCACCCGAAAATTGGGCATGAGCCGTGGGTACGTCCAGCCTACGCCGCAGAATCGGCGGTAGAACGCTGTAAAGGTCCGTTCTAGGTCAAACATATCTATCTATATCTTACTGAAAAATCCGGCATGACCTCTCCAAAAGGAGGGCAAAACCACGCAATATATATATATATCAAATCCTCTCCCAAAGGAGGCAACCACGCAATATATATATATATATCAAATCCTCTCCCAAAGGAGGCAACCACGCAATATATATATATCAAATCCTCTCCCAAAGGAGGCAACCACGCAATATATATATATCAATGATCTCAATCACAAAATCTAGAGGAAGAATATAAGCACGATATGAAATAAACAAAGAAACAGAACCAAGAGAGCAAGACAATCCAAAATAATACAGTCCAAGTCTACAAATAGCTACAACATCTCAAGCAACAAAAGAATAAGTACAGTCATCCAAAATACAAACCACTGGAAATAATCCAGAAAACCCACCTAGCTAACTAGGGTGCTATCGGCGTCTCCTCGGCGCACTCCTCCTCGGGGTCACAACAGTCGTCGATACCAGGCCTGTAGAACGTAGGGCAATAGTCCCCAGGATCCTCTGGAAAAAATATGCCCAGTCAGGACTGGAGCGAAGTACATAACTCTGAAAGCAACTCCAAATGCATGGTAAGGTGTATATGACGAGCAATAGAAAAGTAATCAAGATGCACAGGAAATAAATATATGCTGGAGCACAATAAGTAGCTGCAATATAAACTGGAGAACAATACAAGTAGTGGAAAAGTAACTGCAGGTGAAAAACATGAATACTAGCTAAGTGCCTTGAGCACAAGTTCGTTATGTGATCGGCTTAGGTTGCACATGAAAAACACTAAGATAACTCTGTTATGCGTGAGTTGCATAACCGACATACACATGAATACTGTTTGGCTTTGATCACATAACCAACTCACTACTCCCCTCCCCCACTAATACCATTGGATCCAACCATAATACGCTACGTACATGATAATAGCTCGCGCACACGAAGGCGAGAGCACAATAAGCACATGATAGCACATGAGAATCAATACCCGAAGCACATGATGAAATACACGTGATAGAGTACCCGCTGAACACGGTAAGGGGGATAGCATCTCATGACGGGATCCACTAGCACCAGCTCGTGTAACAATGTGTCAGAATCAAGTATTACAGTTCTAGAACAGGTGATATAAACGCTATCATGAAATGGAAACTATCAGAGGTAGGTACTCGCCTGATGTCCTGAGCAACTGATAAGGATCGAGATCCGGACCGGTGTCGCAAGGACCTAATGCGAAAAGCAGAATTAAACAGGGTTCTAAGCAATTAAACTGATATAAAATAATTAAAAATAGGCTTCTAGGGCTATTCTAGGTCGAACGGGTCAAACCGGTGAAATTCGGGTCAAAAAGTCAACTCGGGGTCCAAAAAGTCAACTCTAGGTCAAAACTAGGTCAAACGTTGACTTTTACGGTCAACGGGGACAATTATGGTCAAAGCTAGGTCAAACTAGGGTGCCCCTGAAATTTTAGGTCAAACCGAGCTCATTAAGCTACTAAACTCACAAACTCGCCTAATCGAGATACCGGGATACCCTCGGTATCCGATACCTCGCCCTAGGCCACGCACCCCGCCTAAACCCGCTAAAACCTATGCTAGCACGCGTAATTATATATATATAAACATATAAAAATTACTCTCAAGCATTTCCTAGGCTAATGCTCAAATACCCCGCTCGAAACTCAATACCTTGAATATCTCAAGGTATCGAGATACCTCGGTATCTCAAGGTATTGAGGTTTCGCTCTAAAACCCTCTAACTAGCTACCTAGCTATTAATTATGCACCTAGTTATTAATCTAGGCTAGGTAATATAGATACCTATCATATTTATATATATCTAAATAGGTATCTACCTATATACAAATATATCCACACATATATACCCATTACCCATTTCCTTACCTAATCATAACATATATATATATATATATATATATATATATATATACCTATCAAGATATCTATATATATATATATATATATATATATATATATATATATATATATATAACTATAGGTATATAGATATCTATCTCTTAGATAGATAAAACTATCTATCTACCTATCTAGTATCTATCTATCTACCTAGCTATCTATCTATTAATCTAGCCATCTAACTATCTATTTATCTAATAACTTATCTATCTGACTAGTTATGTATCTATCTATCTATATAGATATATCTATTATCTATGTATCTATCCCTCGCCAACACCCCTCGCTACTAGCCTCGCTGCTGCCTAGAGCTTGCTGCTGCTGCTTGTGCTGATGCTGCTGCTGCTGCCTCTTGGAGCTGCTGCTGCTGCCTCTCTTGCTGCTATTGCTGCTGGCTTTGCTGCTGCTGTGCTGCTGCTGCAGTGCAGCAGCAGCTGCTGCCTCTGGCTGCAGTGGTCCCCCCCTTCCTCTAACATACATACACACACACACACTCCTATATATATACATATATATACCACTCTATATATATATATACATACATATATATCTATATATATAACTAGATATCTATATATATATTCACACTCATCAACACACTCTAACACACACACTAGCACACTCACACACTAACACACACACACACTTACAACACTATCAACACACATACACACAAATATATATATATATAGCTACATATATATATACACTTGATATATATATATATATATATATATATATATATATATATATATATATATATATATATATATATATATATATCTATATATCTACACACACTCTCAACTATATATATATACATACACCTATATATATATATATATACACATATACACACACAAGCACACTTACACATATACATATATATATATATACACATAGACATATACATATACAAGTACATAAATATAAATACACACATATATATATAAATATATATACATAAACACACATATATATATATAAATATAAATATATATAGACACATATAAATACAAACACAACCATGCACACGACACTCAACCCACACGCCCCACTCACGCCCAACGACCCCGACACTCTCCAACACCCTAAAATATATAAAGTATAACTCGAAAACTCTAGCACACACTCCCCGATACTAACCCAACGCGCGCACAAGCCCGAAACGAGGAAACCAAGTCGAAATGGCCGTTCGGTCATTTCGACGAACACGTGGTACGCGGCTCGGAAAATCTCCTGAAACGCACACCAAACGAACTCGGAATCGGCCCAAAATTTATCCACGCGCTCTACACGATGTCTAGATCCTAGAAAATGTGCTCCCGCGTCGATTCTAGGTCCGTGGTGGAAACGCACACGCACTTAGAATCGGCGACGACGAAAAGCCCCAATTTCGCCCGAAACGCCCGTTTCTCCGCGACGCGGCTTCCCGTGTCCGAACGGAGACACGCACTCACCCTCTAGACACCCGACAACGTCTACCTAGGTCCATCTAACCTAGGGCATCACCCAAAATTGGGCCAAATTCGGATTCCACCCGAATTCGATACAAAACCTAATGTCAAAGTCTCTAAACTCACCCAAACTAGTTCCAACTTCCTCCTACGGGTAGGGTTAGGGTCTAGGAGGGTTCTACAACACTAATTATACTACATAAAAAATAATTAGGAAGGGAAAGTTAGGTTTTACCTCTTGGGAGTTGGAATCTCAAGGCCAAAGTCTCACAACCCCTAGAAATCACCTCCTTCAAGCTCCAAGCCACCAAAACTAGCCTCCACCCTAAATCTAAGCTTCTCACACCTAGGTTAGGGAAAATGCAAGGTGAGGGTTAGCACAAATGAGAAGGAATGGAAGAAAGAAGGAAGAAAACTCACCTTGGGGAAGAAGGAAGAAGAAAGAAGAAGTGGAGAAGAAGAAGGAATGAAGAAGAAGTAAATGAAGAGAGGGGGAAGTGGGGCTGCTGTGCTCACGGTTTGGGGGGGTAGGTAGGGCCGGCCAAGACACAAATAAAGGGTTACACAAGTTCCAAATTCCCAAAACGCCCCTATTCACTCGATTTTGGGTTCCGGGTTCCAAATGCGCTCAAACTAGCTCCAAATCTCTCCAACTAACCTCCTAAAAATAAAATAATAAATCTAAGCCCCAAAATAATTCTCACAATGGTGTGGGCTGGGTCGGACATGGGTCCACTAGGGTCTGACATGGGTCCAGGCTAGCCAAAACCCTAAAACAATCAAAATAAAAATAATAATAAAATAATACAATCACTATTTAAATACAATTATAATTATTTAAATACAATACATAATTTACCAATTAAAAATAAAAAAAAAACCCTATTTTCTAGAATCGGGTAGTGACAATATATAATCCTCTTAACTCTACAGACTAGCAGGTAGAGACATAACACATCATGGTTAACCGGATTCAATTCCAATGAAAACCAGATTATTTGTTCCAATAATTATAGGAGTTAAAGTAATAAAAATTATAAATATTTTTCCCACTTGCTATCACGCCATGCCATGTCCTAAAAAATGGTGCCCCAGTACAGTTATATAAAACCACTAGGATAAAATCACTAGAAGAGCAAAGGTAACAACTAATAAGGTTATATAGATTTACTAGACCACTACCACATCTTAACCTCCAATATCAGAGAAATGTACACAAATAGAACCCAAAATATCATCTCCAAAGATTACATCAAGGAGATCTGAAAAATTCAATCTCTCTACTTCAATCTTTATATTTCTTCTTTCTATCTCTCAACCTATTAGTGTCTTCCTAACATCTCTTTTGAGCACAAAGATCTATACACTAGGAGCCCTAGGACTATTTATATAGCATATCACGTAAAAATTAAATATTATGTAAGCATGATATAAGAAACTTATTGTCTAGGAAGGAATAGAATTTTGCTCCAATCCTATTACTATTAGAATTACTCAGTATGAGCCAAATCCTAGAAATTACAACCATGGATCATATTAACATCTTTTCATTAAGTTGAAGGTAAAGAAGAAAATGATCAAAACCATCCACCATTGACAAATCGACTTTGGTCTAGATCGTGATGACTCTAAATGAATTTCTTTGCACGAATCCAACTCCAATCAGTCCCTTCGAGCCAACAAACCAATCCAATGTATAATACAAAATGGACATTATATCCCCTATCAGCCAATAAATATTATCACACGTCTCTCCCTTCATGAGTACGGTGTAACCACGTGTCACCCTCAAAACTCTAAATCTCGCTGAAAAATCATAATCTGCATAGTCTAATGCGCCAAACAATATGAGATTCTTCCACATCTTTGGTACATATTGTACCCATCCAAGCATGTGCACCATGCCATCATGCATATTAATATTTAATGCACCATGCCATCATGCATATTAATATTTAATGTCCCTTCACCGACAATTTCATACACAAATTGAGTCATCAACCAAGCGAACATTACCAATCTTCTTCTCCAGAGAACGAAAGCAAGATGCATATAAGAAAATATGTATCAAACTACAAGAATCCATTATCCAGTCAAGAGTAGCTTCATTACCTTGAAAGACCGTGAGTAGTTCGTCCCAAATATCATTACATCCTTGCCTTACCACCGTCGTATCTTCATGATCATTTTTTGTTGCACACGTTATGGGCAGTTTCTTATGATGTAGTTGAATTCCTTGCAATGGTAATACACCTTCCATCTTTCTTGATGTCGATCAAGTATTGGGAATCAGAAGCGTCAAAACAACGCTCTAATACCACTTGTTGGACGTGCGGAAGCATTGCCAACCCACCTGAGATAACCGACCAATTTAACGAACACCAAGCACAGATAAAGACAACGTATATGGCGGTGATTATGTCACTTGGAGAAATATCAATCTATATAACACAGATAAAATTATAATATTGACAAGAACCAATATTGAACCCTCTATCCTAATAGGTTCAACCCCCTCATCACACCCAAGAAGAAAAGATATAGATTATAATTAAATCACTCACCAAACTTCGTAGTAATTTTTCTGATCGAAGGCGACGACTCCTCAATCAGATCTTCTCCTTATTCTATCTCGGATGGCGAGTCCTAAGAGCAAAGTGCGGCTTTCTCTTAGACTTCATGTGGACTAGCATCATAAATTTTTAACTTGTGTTATATCTTTATGCCTCCACCCTCACCCATATAAATAGGATAAAATAATCCTAGTTTAGGTCATAGGAATTCCTAAATAGGAAACCTATTATCTAAAATAGGAAATGCCAATTATGGACATCCAAATATGGTCAAATTAAATATTTAATACAAATTTAAAATCTAATCAAATTAATGTAGATTTTTAAATCATATCAAATCAAATATTTTACCATATTTGGACTCCAAAATTTGCTCTTACCAAATTCAGACTGGACTCCAAAAATCTTCTATTCCAGTCCTATGAGAGGGTGTTGAGCTCATAGCTCCTTAACTAGACTCCATGCATGTCTTTGCGTGACAGAGTTTATGCTCCCCCATGCAACCGATCTCTAATCCCTCGAGCTACTTTGCATCTTTTTTCGTCTCCACCTCTTCAACCGTCACGTCGACGCTAGATGCCATACGTAGCACCTCCTGCACTACTATGATCCTGACAACATCAATGACACGGCCAAGACCAAAATCCTTGACAATCAGCCTCACCGCAAGTCTTGGCTGCCTGTCCCCGACTTCTATCTTCCACCGGAATGTGCGACAGTTCTGACAAGCTTCTTCACTTTTGGATGGACCAACCAAGCGAACGGTGCGGTTCTTCCGAGATTCAGACTCATGAACTGTGCACATTTGTCTCCGACATTAAACTCTTCCGTACACATGCATTCTCGAGTAGAACATCATGCACTGTACACGTCGTCAATGGCCCACAGCCCCTCCCCCGAAACTGTGTGAATAAAGATGCACCCGCCTCAGATTGAGTTTGCTGCATACATTGATCTCCTCTCTGGATTCGAACTGCTGAAACCGATGTAACTCCGTGAAGCTTCACTACTAGAATAAGCGGGATTAGCGACGTAATTTAGCGACTCCTAGTAAATACGTCGCTAAATTAGCGACTCGGAAAAATCGTCTCTAGGAGTCGCTAAATGGCGACATTTAGCGACGTTTAGCGACTTTTATTAAGATTTTAAAAGAATAGTCGCTATAAGTTCAATTAAGGTCGCTAAACGTCGCTAATATATCTGATTTAGCGACGTTTAGCGTCGTAATTAGCGACGTATCTATCAAAAATATTTAGCAACGTATTTAGCGACGTCTTTGGCGTCGCTAATTTTTATTTTAGCGACGTTTTTATTTGACGTCGCTAAACGTCGCTAAATTTTAGTTAATTAGGGCTCAGTTTTCTTTTCTCCATCTGTCGAAAATTTCGAAAACGTTTCGATTTCCCCCGCCCCCCCTCCGGCGACCGGGTCTCCACGGCTGCGCCTACTCCGGCATCCCCCTCCTCCTCCTCGAGCTCTAGGTAATCTCTCTCTCTCTCTCTCTCTCATGTGAAACTGACACAAGACACACGCACACAGACACGACACACGCACACAGACACGACACACACACACAGACACACACGACACACACACAGACGCAGACACACACACACGACACACACACAGACGTAGACACACACACGACACACACACAGACGCAGACACACACACACACACGACACACACAGACGCAGACACACACACGACACACACACACACAGACGCAGACACACACACAGATGCAGATTAGGGTTAGGTTTAGGGTTTTTGAGTAGGGGTTAGGTTTAGGGTGTCACATTAAAGTTTTCAATGACATTATTAATAGGATTTCCTCTGATTCTAGTCTCCTAGCTCACTGACACAACACACATGGGACCTTGGTGTGTGTAGGTGTATAAGACCTAGGCATCAATTGTTAGTTTGGGTATTTGCAACAATCTTAGTCCCCGGCACTCTATTGTGACATCACTACATAAGCCCTTACTTGTTGGTCTTTCCCCATTGTCCCCCATGACATCAAATAGTGTCACGACCCGCACCCGGGGTAAGGGTACTAGTCGAAAACAACGCCCAGCCTACGCCGCAAAATCGGCGGTAGAACGCTGTCTAGAAAGTCTATCTAATATAATGAACCACCAAAAGATAGTGTACTCAATCATAGAACTAAGATAGAATGAACACGGATCAGATAAGAATAGAATAGTCATCAACTCATGAGTTTAAAATAATACATCAATGAGTCTGAAGAGTAACAAAAATAAGTTAGAGACAAATCCAGTACAAAAGAATACTATCATACTATAAGCTACACTCCAGGGTCAACTGTCTCAGTTGGGATAAGTCCCTCTTGAGCCAGGGTCTCCGAATCTAAACCCACAACATCCTGGGGTCCATAATAGGTAGGGTACTCCTCAGTGTCATCTGGAAAAATATATCCAGTCAGGAAAGGAGCAGAGTACATCTCTAACAGCAGTTCTAATCCATGATAAAAACTATGTAACAGTAAATAGCTGTGGATAAACAAGATGCACAAAATAGATACAAGGGATATATAGACAATAAGGAAATACTGGAAAGAAATACAATAATGAACAATATGCCAATAAAACAATAATACTAATGACTAAGTGTGTGAGTACTAGCTTAACATGTGATCGGCTTGGGCAAGATACAATGCGGCCTGGCTAATCATACGTGCGGTGCATGATCAACACTATTCGCTTACCAATACTTTATTCAATAGGGATTTGATCACATATCTATACTAATACTCCCCACCCCCAACTGGTATAATAGATCCAACCACGGTATGCTATGGCACTAGATTCTCCAAGAAGAGAGCGACTCCTCCCGAAAATCGGTGTCTGTACATGTACAAGATAACCAATGAAACAATACTTGCACCATATACACCATATACCAAGGAATAACATCTCATGACGAGATCCGGATATACCAATCCGTGTAACCATAGTGTCAAGAGAAACATGTATATCTACACTAGATACAACGAACATAGAGGATATCATAAATGAGAAACTATTAGAGAATGTACTCGCCTGAAGTCCAAAGAACAGTCTCACAGATGTCTGACTCGGTGCCTCGAAGACCTAGATATGGAATACCACATTAAAACAAGGTCCCGGAAAGAGAACAAGTCAAACTAGTCAACTCCTAGGTCAATAAATAAATTCTAAGTCAAAAGTCAACTATGGTCAACTCTAAAGTCAACTAAAGTCAAACATGGTCAAACCAAGGTCAACCTCACAAGAAATCTATATAAATAATATAGAATAAAATACAACAATTTAGGAATCAAAATTAGATCCCAAATTGGTACCCACACAAAGTATACTAATAATACAATTAATGCACACTCTAAATAATGTATATACAAACCAATATTTATACAAATAAAATAATATATTATTATTAGTATTATACCTCACAAAATCACATATATATATATACAATAATAATATATAATATATAAATTAAATCTGCCCAATTGTCACTGAAAACAGTGAACAAAAACAAAGATTAAATAAAACAGGCTTATAGTGACAGTCTTGACTGTCACAGAAAATCTGTCGCAGAAACTCTATATATAAACCACTGCTGCTCAATTGGTGACAGTTAAACAACTGTCACAGAAAACTGTCGCAAATACCGCTGTCTAAATCCCGCCCGCTGCTATTAATGACAGGACTGTCATTAATAGCTACAGCGGCTGCTGCTGCCCACGGTATATTAATGACAGAAACTGTCATTAAAAGCTGCTGTCGCCAAAAAAAATATATAATATATAACTATATATATAAATCAATATAAATCAATATATATATACATATATAAAACAATTAATAATATATATACTTACATATACATATACACATAACTTACACAATCAAATACTAATAGTTACAAAACACATTGCACATATTAATGTACATATTTTAACATGGCTAGAAGCACACATAAAAATACATTCATTAAATCCAAATAATTACATAATAATTATATTTAATATAATTACACATTTAAACACATAAATATATTTTATAAAATATTTATGTATAATTTATTTTATTAACAAGTAGTAACATATATAATTGCATGCAAGAAGCTACATACATATATTTATACACCACTTTAGAACACATAGAAATATCTATAGATCTATGCTACAATAAATACCATAATAAATACACTAAAATAATATATAATATCAGTATATATTTACTAATTATAAATGAAGAATTTAAAGCATAATTAATTAGATCTACACATAAACACACCAAATTGGAGAGTATCACACCGTATCCCACTAGATCTAGGATACGCATGTGACACGAGTCCAACACACAACCAATTGCACCCCGAAGGACACAAACCAGTCACAAATAATATTTATGAACAAATCAAAGTGTCAAAAGTAGATCTATGTGTCCGTGTCAAAATACGACATGTTCAAAGTCCCGTGTTGGAGAAAAATCCCCAAAATGACACGTATCACCAAATAGTTGGGATACGAACCACATGTACCCAATATGGACACGACACAAGCCCCAAACACATAAGCACATGCCCAATTGATCTATAGGATCAATTGACACGCAACAAAATGTAAATTCGGAATTTCAACAAAATTGACACAAAAAGTACCATAACTTTCTCCATGGGTCTCCTATGAACACAAAACAAAGTCCTATGGGTAGTACATACATATAGGTTGATTTTACATGATTAAATCTCAGATTTAGAAGCTATTTTAATGGGAAAAACTGAATTATACCTATTGGGAGATGGATTTCCAATGAAACCTCCAATTGAGATGAACTTGCTTCCAAATTGAAGATTCTTGCTCCTCTTTGTAGATCCTTGCTTCCTCCTTCTAGATCCTTGCTTCTCAACTTTCTAATGGTGAATTGGAAAGAATTTGGGATGAATTTGGTGGGGAATTGGAATGGGAATGGAGGGAATTTGGGAGTGGAAAATTCTAGATCTAGATTTGGAATGAGAATGAGAGGAGAGAGAAATTTCCCCCCTCTTTTAATAGGCCGGCCTTGCCCCTCTCCCAAACAATTGTAAAATGTCCAATGTACCCCTTGGGGCCTCTCATGAAGAAATAATTAAGGAAGGAAGCTTCTAGTCTAATCAGTTAATTAATTTAATCCATCTCCTTAACTATGGGCTTTCTAAATGGGCCAAGTCTAACTATTTAATTCATGTTGGTCCATGGGCCCAATCTAAACTAGTTGGGTCTACTAAAATAAGTCCAAAATAATTAAATAACATCCAACAACAATTAAATAATACAACAAAAATTATTTACCATGCACAATATTTATTTAAATAGGAAATTACTAAAATACCCTTTTTCCTAAAATGTGGTAGTGACAAGTCTACCCTCCTTAAAATAATTTCGTCCTCGAAATTTAAAAATAAAAACTACCCCCAGAAAATCACAGAACAGAACTAAAGAATCACAATTAACTAATGAACAAAACATAACAATGAACAGAACATAGCTAGAGAATTAAAATACCTCAAGGTACAAACAAATATGGATAACGCTCTCGCGTATTATCCTCTCTCTCCCAGGTAGACTCCCCCGGAGAGTAATGCCTCCATGCGACGCGTACCAAAGGAATAGTCTGGTTTAGTGAAAACCATAATCTTTAGACTTGGTGCCAGGTGCAGAACCAAATATGGTGGCCGACTTATGCAAAAAATAAAAATCATAAAATTCAAAAGAAAGACACACAAGAATTTAGTGAAAACCATAATCTTTAAAACCATCAGAGAAAAAATCTCTACAACTTTACAAGATCGCTACTAAAAGGATTTATAAGACTTTACAAGATCGCTACAACTTCGTAACCTCTATTACCAAAGAAATTGCAAAAAGTGAACATAAATTGTTTTTCCAGAGATTACATCCAAAAAAAATCTAAGAATCAAACCTCTCTCTTCTTTAACCTCTCTATTTTTTCATTAATTCTCTCGAACTATTGGTGGCTATCCAAAACTTCTTTTGAGCACAATGATCTATACACAAGGAACCTTATGTCTATTTATGTAATTTGTCATGTGTCCATACATATAAATCCAATCTTACATAGACATGACATATATATAAGACTATAACTTTGTTCAGGTTTCATTACTATTAGAATTATTAAATATGAATAACGGTTTGGACTTGGGACGAGTAGCAACCGATTGTTGATACTTTAGGTATAAGATAAAAATGAATAAAATTATGTCAGAATTTAATCATTTTCAATTTTATATCTTAATTTTTGCTCCATATATGCGTTCGACCTAAGTTTGTTTGATGAATTAATCAAAGACTAGTCTAGAAATTGTATTTGTTGAATTTGTAGCATATGATGTGGAGAGCCTCTTCAACATGACTTTCGCCAAGTCAAGTTCAAACATGCATATATTGTTCTTCCCCGTGACTCCGTCCCAGAAACTGCGTAGAAAATGAAAAAACAAATATTTGTTGATACAAACTACGTTAGCCGTGATGGTATATATATTTAATATTTTTCCAAACCCAAAAGTCACAGTAAAGTTGCTTCGTTCTCCGACCGTCGTTGTTCTCAAGTAGTTTCCGAGACTCAGAAAATTTTTAATGTTTCCTGCCCAGTCTACTTGAACTTTCTACGAATGTTTAATTTTATTTTTATATTTTTAAGAGTACTTAAGAAGGATCAAATGCTTTGTCATCCATCGAAGCTAATGTGTCGGCAAGTATTAAATACTAATTAATTAAAATGTTTTTACTAATTTGAAATTTCTGCATCATTTAAAATAAGATTGACGCAGCCGCATGTATAGTATTTAATGATTGCTCTTACATTACATCCCTATTATAAACTTTACGAATTCTTCTGCGAAAGTTACATTTCTATTATAAACTATACGAATTCTTCTGCGAAAGTTATACTTCATTGTCAAGGAGCATCTACAGTAAAAAAACACTCTATATCATATTTTAAATTTTATAAAAATAATATAAATTAATATTTTTTGAGTGTCCCCTTCATATTGACACACAATAATAAATTAATACTTTTAAAGTGTTCTCTTAATATTAGCACGCAATAATTTTATATAAATCGTGTAAATTAATATTTTTGGAATGTCACTTTCATATTGTCACATAATGACATACTCCAAATAACACAATAAATTTATACTCATAATTAACATCATTTTCTCCTCTTTTTTTTTCCCTTAATTAATATTTTTTTCTTACTTCTTTTCCGTCTTGGCGCGTCCAATTGGATTACTATTTTCTTGCTATGACACTTAGAAATTACCAAATCCGTACTCTAAGTTAACTATTTTTTTTCCACTTTTTTCTCCTTAATTTTTTTTTTTTTTTTTTACTTCTTTTCCGTTTTGGTGGGCCTTGTTGGATTACGATTAACTTTCTATGATATAATTAAAATTTGGCGTGTCCCTTGGCTTGTTATTATTTTTAAGTGTGGGTAGGAGCATATAGTGGAAGAAGTTTCAATGGATAGATTTTAATTTTAGTCAAATTTTGTAGCATTTGAAATCTGCAGTGGGCACTTATTCATACTAAAAATTGCTATAAAGTCGAAAGACATTCCAAATTTGGAGGGTATCCTAACTCCTCTAAATTAATTTTAGGTCCACCAAAATTGACCGTTCTTTCTTTTTTCTTTCATTTTCTTCCTTCCTTCCTCTTTCTCTCTCTCTCCAAACAGGGAAGTAAAATAAAGAAGAAGAAAAAAAACGGAGGTTAATTTGGAGTATTTGTTTGGAGTGTATCATTGTGTATCAATATTAAGGAGATACTAAAAAATAATAGTAATTTATACAATTTTTAATAATTTAGAGTATGTGTTGGCCTTGTTTGGTTCGCATAATCATGTGGTTGAAAAAAAAATCATTACTTTGGTATGTTTGGATGCTAAAGGAATTGAGAAAGAAATGAAAGTGATTCCCAATGGAAAGAAAAATAGGAAGAAAATGGTTCCCTCTACCAACCCAAGGACTTAGTTTCCCACATTTAAGTATTCATTTTCTCTCCCAAATTTTTTGGTATTTTCAAACACCGGAATGTAAAATCGATGAAAATTATAGGCTTCGTTTGGTAGGAGGGATGAAAAAGTGGAAGGAATGAAGGAAACAAAGTATGATATATTTTTCTTCATTTGTGTTTTGTAGGAAAGATGAAAACGAGAAGATTAATTTTCCTTTGTTTGGTATAGAAAGAAAAGTAGAAGGAAATAAAATAAAAAATATAGCTTTTACCAATTTTATCCTCAACTATAAACATTTATTTACCATTTGACTTCATGAATAATTTTTAAATAATATAATTCATATGGGGGTATAATTGTTAATTGATATAAACATACACTTTTTCTTCCACGTTTTTTTTGACTTTTGGAAGGATTCAATTTCTTAGATTAGCAGGAAAAAATAATTCTTTCACTTTCTCTTCCTTACTTTTTCTTCCATACAAAATAAACTTTTTCTTCCATACAAAAAAAAAAATTTGAATCATTCCCTCCACTTTTTCTTCCTCCATTTTATTTCCTACTACAGCTTTACAAATTTTAACTAAAACAAAAATATAAATGAAACCACTGACAGTACTATGAATACAAACCTATATCATAGTAATGAAAGTCTCTCCCACTGCAGATGATGCTTAACCTATCTCATCAGAATGAAAGTTTGAGTTTCTATTCGTCGGCCATGGCCGACATGGCTTGATTTCACCGTAAAAGTTTTGGCTGGACATAGACGAGTCAGTATCAACTTTTGAGTCTCTTCGGAAACAGCCGACGTGCCACTAATCTTTGCTAGGGCTTGGAAACTATCAGCACTCTTCGCGGTCATTCAATGGTTTAGTAGTTAGTTACCTCGGCAATATGCTGACCTAGAAAGTAACCAGTTTTTGGACTATTGAGACTTCTGTTTATTGACACGGACACAAGCAAACAAAAAAAAAGAAAAAAAAAAATGAGAGAGAGAAACCAAAATTTGGAATATTGAATCTTCTGTTTACTGACACGGACAGAAGAAAAAGAAAGAATATTACGAAGTTGATGTCGAACCGCTTCTTTGTCACCGACTCTCTCTCACCGTTCACATTATCGATTCGTCGTATTAGTACCCCTTCCTCCGTTCTCTTCTTCATTGGTCGTTGATGGTATCATCGGTATATTTCAAGACTTCACACGTATTGCTTGCTTTAGAAGGTTTCACATATATATATATATATATATATATATATATATATATATACTATTAAATTTATGTACGTTTGTGTTACAACAACACGTATTAATTGTTTATATTATATAATTAAAAAAATTGATAAAAATTTAAATTATATTAGAATATTTTAAATATAATTTGAATATATTTGAATTATAAATTGTTATAAGTATATTTTTTAAACTTTGAATATGTGTTTAATTAGATAATATCTTGTAGTTAAATTAAATATAATTTACATTTGAATATATTTTATGATGGGTTAAATGTTCAGGTGTGTTCCAAATTTTTTTCACTCAACTACGTAAGAACCCACACAGTAGTTAAATATTTTATTCTTTTATATTACTAATTGATGATATACATACGATTTAGATGACTTATTTTTGAACCGTTTCTAAGCCGCATTATATATATATATATATATATATATATATATATATATATATATATATATATATATATATACACACACACACACACACCACACACACACACCTATTTTAGCTATCTTTAATTTTTTATTTTTTGTACTTTATATGAGCAAAAGATATCATAAGAGCCAATTGCATGTTTCTTAAAAAAAATTATATGCATAATTGTATTCATAAAGTTATATATATATATATATATATATATATATATATATATATATATATATATATATATATATATATAAATTATTTTTAAAATTTTGGATATATATTTAGTTTCTTATATAATTTTTCAATAATATAAATATTTTTTTTTCGGCTTAATTGCAATTTCATACCATCAATTATTCCATTTTTAACTTGATACCCTAAATTTTGATATGCATCAGATTGATATCCTAAAAAAAGGCAAAATTACAACCGCCCATCCCCCCACCCCTAGCCGGTTGCACCACCCTTGCTTTTGTGTGTCACACACCGATTTCGCAGAATCGCTATTCGTCCCCCGGACGTGATGCCGTGCGAGCATAAGGCGTACCCGCACAAGTCTTAACATATATATATATATATATATATATATATATATATATATATATATATATATATATATATATATATATATATATATATATATATATATATATATATATATACAACAGAGTGCATAGGCTAGAGAACACACATGAAACGATGGAAATTTCTAATTATTGATAATATACATCTTTGTTACAAACTCTTGACTCAAAAGTAAAGGAGTGTCCCACGGACTTACAAGATGGACTAAAAATGAGATAGTCGTTCCATACATTACATACCATACTTGAACTTCAAAATATAATAGACCTGCGGGCGAAGCTATCGCCTTGCTTCCGAGCTGCATAAAGAGTGTGCACGAACTCCGGAAGATTTGTACAAGCGCTCCAAAATTACGAACACGAACGCGCCAAAGTTGTTGACCCATTGGTCTTGGTCGAACCGATTTTGATAATCGATTAAACTCGGACTCGATATAAAGGCTACTCGGACGGACTACAACAACCAGTTCTGGTACCGTTCACGATCTGCTCAGTCGTCCCGTCTGTATTTTTTTTCCATTCTCAAATATATTTTTTCACATTTTTATTGAGTCTAGGAAAAATTTAAATCGCGTCGTACTGACAAATAAGCTTGACCAAAAATATTTTCAAATTTCTCAGTTTTATTTAAAATAATCATGATTTTAAAACAAGTCAAAAACCTACGTTTTGTTTGAATTCAAAGCCATCTTAGGTTTCAACAAAACTCAGCCCAAACTTATGGTTTCTGACCACCAGAGTTCGGACAGAGTTCGGCCCGAACTCGGGTACATGAACAAGTAAACCCTAAAAACTAGGTCTGCTTACAAACTCGGATGCAACGGTCACTTTTCCGATTCTAAGCACCCGAACTCTGACCGAACTCTGCCCAAGTTCTGTCAGAACTCTGTCAGCAGAAATGCTATAAATAGATGAGCTTTTCACCATCCTAAACATCTCATTCACTCCTCTCATCTTCTCTATCTGGTTTACTAGCCATTCAAAGCTTTCATTTTTTTTAATCCCAAGCCAGTTTACAACCTCTAATCTAATTGCCCGTGCGGTACGGTATATAAGCTTCGGAGCGTTGTAATCAAGAGGCTTGATAGAAGTGAGACACTTTACAATTGAAGTCGGTCGAGCTCTTCGGATCAAAGCTCGTGTTTGTAAGAAGTCGTAAGAAATTCGGATCAAAGCTTGTGTTCCATTCTAGTGAATTTCAAACTTGGAGCTAGAGTTCTCCAGACTGGAATAGTCCTCACAAGAGGGAGACTAGTATAAATCTTGGTGTTTGCGTTTGCTTTCTCTCTCTACTTTATTGCTTTGATTAACTGTGATATAGCATAACTGTGATTTAGTTGTTAATTTTTAATTACTAATATTTTTGCTGCCAAATCTATTCACCCACTAGAGTATATAACTTTACATATCGATCCTACAATTGGTATGAGAGCAGGTTAATTGATAGGATAAATCTATTAGTTTTATTTACTGTCATATATTGCTTAAAAACTCTCTAGAACTCTGTTATATCACATGGCTAATATAAGAGAGGGCCAATCCACAAACAGACCTCCAATGTTTGATGAAACCAACTACACATACTGGAAAATATGTATGAGCTTTTATCTAAAGTCATTAGACTTTGATCTTTGGTCAATTGTAGTTGACGGCTATAAAAAGCCAGCACGTATTGTTGTTGATGGTAATCTTATTGATAAACCACATGACAAATACACTGATCACGAGAAAAAGCTAGCTAGTCTTGACACGCGTGCTATTAATATGCTGTTTTATGCAGTTGACATGTCTGAGTTAAACAGGGTTTCCACTTGCAAAACATCTCACAAAGTATGAAAACTTCTCAAAGTAACTCATGAAAGCACGACCCAAGTCAAGGAGTCAAATATCAGTAGACTGACTCAGGAGTACAATGCATTCAAGATGAAACCCAATGAGACAATCACACAAATGTTCACTCGTTTTCTCGATAACGTAAATCCTCTGTCTTCCCTAGGCAAGGATTATAGCAACCACGAGAAGATTCGCAAGGTACTGCGGGGTCTCACAAAGAACTGGAATCCAAAGGCTATAACAATCATTGAAGGAAATGACCTTACAACAATGTCACTTGAAACACTCATGGGAAAGCTGATGACTCACGAACTGGACTTGCAAGACTTCGAAGAATCAACATCCAAGGAGAAAACAATCACATTCAAGGTGCAACACAAGAGAATTATTGAAGAGGAGTCTGAAGATGGAGACTCAGACGGTGAGAAGCAAGCTCTCATGGTCAAGAAGTTCAAGAAATTCTTGAGATTCAATCGTTGAACCAAGGACAACAACAACAACAACAACAATGACGAAGAAGAGCAAATATGCTACGGATGCAAAAAGAAATGACACACCAAGAAAGACTGTCCGTCAGCAACATCGACAAAGAAGGACAACAAATATGAAAACAGTTACACAAAGAAATCGACGTCCTAAAAATATGCAAACACAAGCATATGGCACGAAAGTGAAGCCATCGACTCAGAAGACGACAGTTCTCAAGACGCTGCAAATGTGTGCCTAATGGCGTTTGATCAGGTAACCACTAACTCTCTATATGATGATTTCACTTTTGATGAGCTAGGTGATGCCTTTAGTGACCTTTTAGAAGACCATAAAAAATTACTAGGCAAATACAAGACTTCTAAGAAGGTACTCAAGGAATACAAACTTGAGATAGAAAGATTGACCCTATTACTGAAAGATGTTAGAGAGACTGAACCTTCTAGTGAGACTAATGAGTTAGCTTCTATCAAGTTACAATTACACGAAGCATCACGCACTCTTGAAGAGAAAGACAAAACCATAGCTCAACTGCAAGAAGATTTTTAAATTGAGAAAAAGAAGAGTATCAATGCGCTGATTAGGAATGATGCCCTAACAGCTGATTAAAATAGATTGTTTGACACTTCCAAAAAGTTGGAAATTAGGTTAGGAAAATAGCCGATGCCGACTGCTTCCTCTCCTAACACGTGTCGCTTACCCAAAAGGAACACTATTCAACCAAAGACTATCATACCTATGCCCAAGAGGACATCCTCCAAGACATACATGTTATTACAAGTATTTTGCAAAAGTTCGTAGACCTACCAAACCTATACAAAAGACCAACATTTCATATGCATATGCTAGATGTCACTATTGTGGCACCCCTGGTCACATATCTTCTGTATGTAGAGTTAGGAAGCTTGTTGATTTAAACATATGTACATGGATACCTAAAGCTAACATGTCTGGACCCTATAAGAAATGGGTACCAAAAGCTTCATCTACAAATTTTTTTGTAGGTGGAACATCCAACCAATTCTTGAAGCAAGTGGATCCTCGACAGTGGTTGCTCACGGCACATGACCGACGATGCATCTTTATTTGCAACATTGTCGAAGAAGAAAGAAGGATACGTTTCCTTCATAAACAACTTAAAAGGGTACATAGTAGGTATCGGTAACATTAGTAAGGCTCCCTATCCGGTGATTAAAGATGTTTATCTAGTAACCGAGTTAAAGCATAACCTACTCAGCATAAGTCATTTAGCTAACCATGGTTATGGTATTAACTTTATTAAGACAAATGTACTATAGTTGATAGCTCAACTGGTAGTACTATTTTTGAAGGAATTAGGGAAAATAATATCTATGTTTTCTATATTTTGGAAGATAATAACACTACAGGTAGATGCCTTTATGCAAAAAATGACAAGAATCAACTATGACACACGAGGCTATGATATGAAAACATGGACACAATATCGAGATTATCCACAAAAAAATTTGTCCGAGGCTTACCGGAGATCGCCTTCAAGAAAAATATGGTATGTAGCGATTGTGAAAAGAACAAAGCTACAAAATCAATATTTAAGTCGATCAACGCTGTAAGTAATGTTATACCCCGATCTCGAAGGTCCCGACAATACCCCCGCCGGGCGCGAATCACCGTGTCGTGGCGCTCCCGCTGGGCTTAGGTTATTTGCCATCGAGGCATGATGCCGTGCGAGCTTGGGGTTACGCCCGCACAAGGCAACATTGTTAAAGTTTTGGCTATCATCGAACCAATCGATTACGCAGCGGAGGGACAGTGTTACAAGCAATAATCCATCTGAGTAAACATGACAAAGCTCAAGGCACGAGGTTCTCTGAATACAATGGCATCAGTTCATACATTATGTCCCTCTGTACAAAGCAGCTCAAAAATATCTTGGTATGGCTCAAGGCATCGACACCAGATTTTCGGGTCCTGGGGATGAGGTACGGCTATCACTTACTTGGGCGATCCAGCACCTGCGAACAAGCAAACTATTGGTGGTTCAGCACTTTAGAGAAAGTACTAGTGAGTAAAAAATCAACGAACAGAAACAACATTCACTAAAACCAACACTAAGTAATTATGTTATAAAATATTACATTACTAGTAATCTTTCTAGTTTTACCTATGTTCGTTACATGCAGTACATGAGCGAAGTCATATTACTTCTTTTTGGAAACATCTTTGAAATCAGAGTTAATGTTCGATATACAAGTAAACAGGCAAGCAGTTCATGTACGATAAGCAAGTTTAATTACTATCTCTGGTGCGCAGCGTATCTCATGAGTCATATCCATATCTTTAAAGACTCTAGCATGCATCTAGTGGACTATCCTTTTTATACTATTCAAGGCGATCATCATATTCAAGCAATCATGTAAGTCTAGGTGCGATGCAAGATAATATGTAAAATAATATATCACTTATATAGTGATTCTTACCCCTTGCTGAACGGTTATCCCTGCAGCAGACATACAAGTTAGCAATATATGCATATATAAACAAGGTTCTCTTTTCCTGTCCGTCTCTGCATCAAACAGTTAGGTATGTAAGAAGGCTAACCTAGCATGCGCCCTAACTATATGATGGTCCACGGGAAACCCACGAATAGGAGATGGAACTACAAGCCCAGGCTAACTATTAGACATAACACCCCCCTAATCGCGAGGACTATAAGCCTCAGGGTGCTTCGATTATCTCCCCCAGGCCAAACGATTCCCAGTGTTCCAGGAAACGCTCAAGAGACAGTACCTTGTACACAATTTGTCCAAAGGGCAATGCGATGAATACGATTCTATCAGATAAAGACTATACAAAACACATGTCCGTGAACAAGAAAACATAATATCAAGTGATATAGCAAGAGCTCTCAATTCTCTTCTTTCAATCAATCCGATAGGTTTGATACGTTCAATCAATTCGATAGGTTCAATCATCTTTCTTTCATTCAATCGATAGGTTCAATAGCATACAATATAATTTATTTAAACAGTTATATCTTTCAAGCATCAATGACAAGCAAAACGTTGCATGATTCTTCTATCTTTATTAGCTAAGCATGCAGTTCTACTCTTGTTTAGTATACGATAGAAATATATGACATTCTTTTACTCTTTTTTATTAGCATGGCAGCGGTTCGTTCGATAGCGATGTTCGTGTAACTAAGCATGCAACATTCTATTCTTTAACTTAGCATGACAATGGTTCTATCTCTTTTAGACAATCATACAAGTTATCTAGTTAAGCAAGTAGGTACTCGTTCTATCATTCTGAATGCGAACATTATCATATTAAGCAAACAAGTATTTTAAAAACTCAGATTCGTTATTAAGGCGTACAAGAATCAGAGAATAAAGTTCTGTCCACTCACCTAGATCTGTCATCTTCTGGTTCAACAAGAAGCTCTTCAAGAAGGTTTCCTTTTGAGTTAGCAAACCGATATCTCTTGTACATAGTGCCAACACGGAGCGGGGCACTATATACTTACCCACCAAGAAAAAGTTTCATCCTCGAAACTTAAAGTTGAAACTTTTGATATTCAGAGCAGCGATAGTCCTCATCCCTCACCATCTCAATCAAAAACTCTAGCAATCAATCACAAGCACAAAATTACAACTCTCAAGCAATAAATCAAATCCAACAACTTTTGTGCACATCTTTGAGTATTTATGGACTTATTGTATGGAACACTCAACTTAGCAATGATATCAATATGCAAGGAATCGTCATTTAAGAATATCAGCAAATGGGCGTAAGGCCAGAGGATCGAGTTGCTCTGATACCATTCTATCATTCCCCGATCCCGTAGGTCCCGACAACGCCCCGCCGGGCGCGAATCACCGTGCCGCGACACTCCCGCGGGGCTTAGGTCGTTTGCCATCGAGGCATGATGCCGTGTGAGCTAGGGTTACGTCCGTACAAGGCAACATCATTAAAGTTTTGGCTATCATCAAACCGATCAAGTACGCAGCGGAAGGACAGTGTTACAAGCAATAATCCATCTGAGTAAACAGGACAAAGCTCAAGGCACGAGGTTCTCTGAATACAATAGCATCGTTCCATACATTATGTCCCTCTATACAAAGCAGCTCAAAAATATCTTGATACGGCTCAAGGCATCGATACCATATTTTTGGGTTCTGGGGATGAGGTACGGCTATCGCTTCCTCGGACGATCCAGCACCTGCGAACAAGCAAACTGTTGGTGGGTCAGCACTTTGGAGAAACTACTGGTGAGTAAAAAAAATCAACGAACAGAAACAACATTCACTAAAACCAATACTACATAATCATGTTGTAAAATATTACATTATTAGTGATCTTTCTAGTTTTACCTAGGTTCATTACATGCAGTACAGGAACAGAGTCATATTACTTCTTTTTGGAAACATCTTTGAAATAAGAGTTCATGTTCGATATACAAGCAACCAGGCAAGCAGTTCATGTACGATCTGGTGCACAGCGTATCTCGTGAGTCATATCCATATCTTTAAAGACTTTAGCATGCATCTAATAGACTATCCTCTTTATACTATTCAAGGCGATCATCATATTCAAGCAATTATGCAAGTCTAGGTGCGATGCAAGACAATATGCAAAATAATATATCACTTATATAGTGATTCTTACCCCTTGCCGAACGGTTATCCCTGCAACAGATATATAAGTTAGCAACATATGCATATATAAACAAGGTTCTCTTTTCCTGTCCATCTCTGCATCAAACAGTTAGGTATGCAAGGAAGCTAGCCTAGCATGCGCCCTAACTATATGATGGTCCACAGGAAACCCATGAATAGCAGCTGGAACTACAAGTCCAGGCTAACTATTAAATATAACACCCCCTAATCGCGAGGACTACAAGCCTCAGGGTACTTCGATTATCTCCCCCAGGCCGAACGATTCCCAGTGCCCCAGAAAATGTTCGAGAGATAGTACCTTGTGCACAAGTTATCCAAAGGCCGATACGATGAATGTGATTGTATCAGATAAAGACTATATAAAATACATGTCCGTGAACAAGCAAACATGATATCAAGCGATAGAGCCAGAGCTCTCAATTCTCTTCTTTCAATCAATTCGATATGTTCAATACATTCAATCAATTCGATAGGTTCAATCATCTTTTTTTCATTCAATCGATAGGTTCAATAGCATACAATACAAGTTATTCAAATAGTTCTATCTTTCAAGCATCAATGACAAGCAAAACGTGGCACAATTTTTCTATCTCTTTTAGCTAAGCATGCAGCTCTACTCTTGTTTAGCATACGATGAAAATATATAAAAAAAAATTACCTTGTTTATTAGCATGACAGCGGTTCGTTCGATAGCGGTGTCCATGTAACTAAGCATGCAATATTTTATTCTTAAACTTAGCATGTCAATGGTTCTATCTCTTTTAGACAAGCATACAAGTTCTCTAGTTAAGCAAGTAGGTTCTCGTTCTATCATTCTCAATGCGAACATTATCTTATTAAGTAAACAAGCATTTTAAAAACTCAGATTTATTTTTAAGGCATGCAAGAATCAGAGAATAAATTTATGCCCACTCACCTAGACCAGTCATCTTCTGGTTCAACAATGAGCTCTTTAAGAAGGTTTTATTTTTGAGTCAACAAACCGATATCTCTTATACATAGTGCCAACGCGGAGCGGGATACTACAAGTACCACTCGACCTCTATAATTATTACATATAGATCTGTTTGGACCCAGTAGAGTTGCTAGTCTAAATGGTAAGATATATGCTTTTGTAATTGTAGATGATTATTCTAGATACACATGGGTATATTTGCTTGCAATATGTACATATTTTTATTTACTGTGACAACACTATCACTATTAATTTGACTAAGAATTCTGTATGTCACTCACACACTAAGCATATTAAGATACGCCAGCACTTTCTTAGAGATCATCAATTAAATGGAGACATTAATTTAGAATATGTTAACACTGAACATCAACTAGTTGATATCTTTGCTAAACCTTTGGCAAAAGATAGATTCAACTATATACGTCAAGAATTAGGAATTTTAGATATCAATAATATTAATTAACTTTATTTATTGAATTAATTCCAATATGTAAGAATTGTTTTAGAAATAAGCTTACAAAGGGTCTGTCTGTCACCAAAGCTATGACTTAAGCAAAACGGAACTTAAGTGTCCCCTCGTGGACCTCCGCTAGATGGGACAGTACCCCTATATCTAATCTGAGATCGTCATAGCATAACAAAAATTAATTTGTTATATATTTTTTTAGTATTTATTAAAATTTAAAATTAATAATTTTTGAATTAAAAAGTTGAAAGGATTGATAAATGTGAAAAGTGAACACTGTTTCAGCTGTAAAATAGCCAAAACATAGTTATGGGAGAGCTCAGACCGAACTCGGCCCGAACTCTGTTCGGGGAAGTTATATTCGAATCCCTATTTGTCATCTTCCTCTCCTTCATTCATGAACAACAATAGAGAAAACCACCGAAACCCTAACCCTAATCCTTTTGTTCCCTCCAATATACTTGGTCCTTCTTCTCCAAACTTCGGATTCGGGATCTCGGTTTCTTTCTCCACAGCATACTAATTTTTTTGGAAGGTATTATCTCATTTTCCTTCCATCTCCCTTTTTAATTTTATGATAGAAGCTTTTCTATTCCTATGGCCTCCATGCTCTTTAGGAAGAGAATGAAAAAAGCCGGTGAGGGATCTTCATCTTCTCAACCAAGGGAACCTTCTATTTTTTCTCCGGTCCAACCGGACGACGGTTCCTTTGATGGCTTTGCGTTTTCATCGTTATCCCAGTCTGTAGAATGGTTTAGTGAATTTCAGACCCGAACTGTCTGTGCCGGTGCCCCTATTTATTTTAATATCTTTTCGGACCACAAAAGTGCTTTCCAACTCTTGCAACTAAATGACCTAGTTTCTATATCATTTCATGTTGCTCTTAATGCTATTCAATTATTTTATTACAACTTATCTTATGATTCTGGAGTTGTATCTTCCCCTGTTGGGGGAATAGACATTAAATTTGATGCGGAAGACTAGGCGACAATTCTTTAAATTCCTAACGAAGGAGAAGCGCTATAGGACCTTGCCAACTTTATATTTCCTCCTCATATGCCTTTAACTCTTTTAAGACCCCCATATGTCATCCCAATCCATGTCCTGCTGGCAAGCCCAAGGCAAGACACCTGAGTTTGTATTTTTACAACATCTACCGAATCATCTTTTCTGCTATCCTTCCGAAGCAGAGTTCCACAGACGCTGTCACCTCCCTTGAGCTGTCTGCCATCTACCATATTGACTTTGGGATTAAGTTTTCCTTCCCAAAGACTATAATCGAGATGACGTTACGTGCTAGTAAGAACAAGGGAAATTTTGTTTATGCGATGTACTTACCACTTGTCTTTCAGCATTTTGGTATCGACTTGGAAGAGTGTGACGTCCTTGCTGCACCTTCACATCTTTCTGCCGCTCTGCGTTCTGACACTCCTGTTACTCCATATCCTGCCCCAGCACCCGTTGTCCCAGCCCCTGATTATCCATAGACTATTGAGGGTCTCCACCATATGATGAGAGATCACATGCAGCTGACTCAGGATTAGCATCGGGCTACTCAGGATGGCGATCGGCTCAGTGCCTTAGAGACTCATTGGACTGACCAGTTCAGAGAGTATGAGTACCTTGATGTCATGCATACTCAGGCTATCTCTAACACTTTAGTCAACCTCCGTTTTGCCCAGTTCCATCAGCCTGACGGCCCAGACGTCTTTTCCAGGGATCCTACCATTTTTGGCTATCGTGTTAGTATGATAAAGTACATCAGTACTTCAATACAGCTGGCCCCTTTGACTGGTTTAAATCTTCTGGTAAGCCTGGATCCTCTTATGGCGGTGGTGGTGACAATGTTGCCTACCAGGATGATTGATGATATTTTGCTGTCACTGTTTTTAGCTTAGACATCATGTCTAGTAGTTGTTCTTTATTGTCATCATGTCTTAGAAATGTCTTAAATTCTGAGAATATTTAGTAGTTTTTTATGAGAACTTGTAGTAGCTTTTTATGATTATGCTATCTAGTTCCGTTTATTGTGGGATATTGGCATATATTTTTAGATCAATTACTTCTTCTCAAATATAACTGCTCTGTAAAATATCTACTGTATTATTATTATTATTATTTTCTTCACGTTTGTCTTTTTGTACACATATATTGCCGGGGAGCATTTTGGTAAATGACAACGGGGGAGAAAATACAATACTTGTACTTTTTCAAGGAAGATAAGGTAGTACAACCAAAATTTTTAAGATGTTATATTGGTCAAGGTTTACCAATTATCAAAATGGGGGAGATTGTTGACCCATTGGTCATGGTCGAACCGATTTTGATAATCGATTAAACTTGGACTCGATATAAGGGCTACTCGGACAGACTACAACAACCAGTGCTACTACCGTTCTCAATCTGCTCAGTCGTCGCGCCTGTATTTCTTTTCCATTCTCAAATATATTTTTTCATATTTTTATTGAGTCTAGGAAAAATATAAATCGCGTCGTACTGGCAAATAGGCTTGATCAAAACATTTTCAAAATTCCCAGTTTTGTTTAAAATAAGCCTGATTTTAAAACAAGCCAAAAACCTACGTTTTGTTTGAAATCAAAGCCAACATAGGTTTCAACAAAACTCAGCCCAAACTTATAGTTTTTGACCACCAGAGTTCGGACAGAGTTTGGCCCGAACTCGTGTACCTAAACTAGTAAACCCTAAAAACTTGGTCTGCCTACAGACTCGGATGCAAAGGTCACTTTCCTGATTCTAAGCACCCAAACTCTGACCGAACTCTGTCCGAGTTCTGTCAGAACTCTGTCAATAGAAATGCTATAAATAGATGATCTTTTCACTATCCTAAACGTCTTATTCACTCCTCTTATCTTCTCTATCTGTTTACTAGCCATTCAAAGATTTTATTTTTTAATCCCAAGCCAGTTTACAACCTCTAGTCTAATTGCTAGTACGGTACGATATAGAAGCTTCAGAGCGTTGTAATCAAAAGGCTTGATAGAAGTGAGACACTTCACAATTGAAGTCGATCGAGCTCTTCAGATCAAAGCTTATATTTGTAAGAAGTCGCAAGAACTTCGAATAAAATCTTGTGTTCCATTCTAGTGGATTTTAAACTTGGAGCTAGAGTTCTCCAGACTGGAATAGTCCTCACAAGAGGGAGACCAATATAAATCTTGGTATTTGCGTTTTCTTTCTCTTTCTACTTTATTGCTTTGATTAACTGTGATATAGCATAACTATGATTTAGTTATTAATTTTTAATTGCTAATATTTTTGCTGCCAACTCTATTCACTCCCTTCTAGAGTATATAACTTTACATATCGATCATACATAAGTCTGATGGACTGGTTGGGGGAAAGCTTCAGCTCCTCAATGCGTCGTCTTGGCTCGGAGAACCTGCTGCAATGAGGGTCAATACTTTAAAAAGTACCGGTGAGGGTGAGCTAACTTGACATGCAATAGATTTGAAATGACTGAAATAAATATGCCACCATTTGGTAACTTTTTCTGCACGTCTGAACCACATGTACATAACTTACCATGACCTTCCCTGCCACAAAGACATAGTTAGCTTGCACAGTTTAAATATATATAGCGGATCACTAGCACCAAAAGCCATTGGACTATAGCGGGGTTAGACGATAATCCATGCAGCACGGGTAGCGAGCCCCACTGCAAGTTTTTGAATCCCCCGTACTATCAGAGTTCTTTCTAGGAAGAACGAGCCTGGTGCCCCGTTCACAAAAACCAAAACCTTGTGCACAAGTTGTCCAAAACCAAACGACATCTAAAATACTAAGTTATCATATGAAGCATTTCATGACATCAGAATGAATATAATTACTTAGCATAGTGCGATGGCATAGACTATATGTTCAAGGGATCACATGGTATATTATGTTCTATACATTGGACAGTTATAGATGAATAAATTTTAGCTATCACTGAAACATAAAATAGATACATGTATAGCAGACAAGCATACAAAATATGATCGTTAGGTGAATTTGTGTAACAAGCAAAAGTGTTACAAGTTTACTTCTTATTATCTTGACTCAGTTATTATTATTATTATTATTATTATTATTATTATTATTATTATTATTATGGTATCGCTGATCGGAGCGCCCAAACGAGTTAGATTATTAAGAGTAAAGACTTGAAAGAGAGGGCTAATCGAAAGTAAGACCACCCACAAGTTGGTAAATTAGGGAAGAGAAAGGGGAGATCTTCAAGACTTCGCTCGCGCGTCGCATATATGATCACATGCATGCATCAACAGATGATCAATATCTCACATCTTGGTTTTCCAGAGTTCGATACAAAATATGAAGTTCAATGAATAAAGACAATAAAATCTATCAAAACCGTTAAAGAAAATGCAAGTAAAAAACCAACAAGAAAGCAACCAAGCGACATCGAAAATAGGCAAAGAAACCAGCACAACAGAAAGGCCCATCGCGACTCTCCTGCGGAGTCCTTCCTTGAGACACGATCTGCTGAATGCAGGATTTGATTTCGAAGAAACCAATCCATAATAAGGGGAACATGACACTATAACTTAACAACTAACTAATAAAAAGTTTCGTCCTTGAAACTTAGGAATGGAACCTACTCCTAAGAAAATAATGAGAAAAACTTTTCCTTCATGTCTGATTCTAGTTCCCTGGTCGACTCCTCAACCGCGTGGTTCATGTAGAAGCATGGAAAATCTCTACCATGCGCCAACAGTAATCAAAGGTCATGCGCCACAGAGATCAAGTCCCTATACCATAATGATCCAGTATCTTGTGTCAAATATTTCATAACTAGTGTTCCCATGTATCAGCAATGCCATGCGCCATTAAGTGACTAGTGTCCGCATGCACCATCAATGCCATGTGCCATTACTCCCTCAAGCATCCCCATGCGCCAAGCGGAAGGAAACTTCACAGATGTGCCATTGCAGTTCCTACTGTTATCTCCTCCATACTTCTGTTCAAAGTATTCTGAACTTAAAAAATTTACAAAGTTTAGAAACTTTGAAGGAGATCTTGTAGAAGCATAAAAATTATGCAGGCCGCATAGAGCTCATGCCCCTTCAAAATAAAAATAGGCCGCAGAGGAGCCACATAGAGCCCATGCGGCTTGAACAACCAAGGAGTTATAAGCCGCATAAGAAGAATCCATGCGGCCTGTACAATCATGAAGTAAGGGGGTGCATAAGATCCCCTGACATGACATTCAATGCCCGTCAGAAGTTTTGACACACCACTCGTCACCCTAAGCACCTCGAGAGTCATAAAAGAGGCGATGACTCATAAAAGATAAAAAGTCACATCAGTGCATTAATAACTTCGTCAGATGTGCTATGCCACATGTTCCCTCATATGCGGATACGGTCCTATGCGGTCTCGTCATCATGTGGCTAAAGTGTCCATTCGACCAAGGCCAGACGAGGGATCGCATGCGGCCATAATGCCATATGACCGAAGTGTCCATAAGACCAAGGCCAAAGGAGAGCACGTATGCGGCCACGACTCTATGAGTCATCATCCTCATGCGGCCAAAGTGTCCATCAGACCCAGGCCAGACGAGAGCACGTATGCAGCCAAAGTGTCCATCAGACCCAGGCCGGACGAGAGCACGTATGCGGCCATGACTCCATGCTTTCTCGACTCCATGCGACCAAAGTGTCCATAAGACCTATGTTGGACGAGAGCATGTATGCGGCTATGACTCCATGCGTTCCTCAGCTTACATAATCTTTTCTGTTACAACCAAAAAGATTTTCAAACAATCAGTGCTGACCACGTGTCCAGTTGACCAAGTCACACATACAATGTGTTAAAAATGACCCTGTCTTCCTACCAAGATTTCATCAACATCATATCACAACCAAGGCCACATGGTCGCATGCCCGTGGTATGCGGCTACAGTTGCAACTGTATTCTGTTGAAGGAGTCCTATGTGGCCAACAAACATAGGCATATGCGACACCTATAATCCATCAGCATGATGTCTATAAATAGGAGAAACTTGGACGTTGCCGGGGTCATCTTTTTAGAGACCATATCCCCCCGGGTTAGCTACGTATGTGCACACACACTCAAGAGAGAGAAAAGAGAAGAGTGCATCCCCATTCCCTCTTCATACCGTCAACGGAGTAAATGAGTCACTGCAGTACTCGATCTCCATCGTCATATTCCCCAGATTAAAAATATTGTACTTAGATTTTTTTGTACTTTTTGTTTATTGTTAAATAAAAGTTTTCCAAACTTACACCAATGACAAACAAGATGACGACTTTGCTGGGGACATCCTTCTCTTCTTATGAGAAGGTCGTGACGTAGTCCGACGCGTCGAAGCTGGATTCGATCCAGAAGATGCTGGTTGTACTCTTCGATCAACAAGCCTTTGAGGATATGCTCTCTTAGGGCGGCGCTTCACCGAGGCTGGCAAAGCCTAAGAATACCTGCAGGACATGGGTTGTAAAGGCCAATGTTTTACCATTTTTCTGGAGAAGGATATTTTTATCTTTTTTTATTATTGGTAATATTGTAATATTAGTATTTCAAAAATTATTATATTGAATGGTATTTCATAATTATTTATTATGGTACATATTATATTTATTTATTATATTATTTAATTATTGTTAGCATATTATATTATATTTTAGACTTGTGTTAGTGGACCTAACTAGTTTAGAGTTGACTCTTGGACCAACATTTATTCTAGTTAGACTTGAGCCCAACCACATGCCTAATTCATTAAGTTAGTGATTTAATTAGTCAAATTATTAGGAGTAGAAGCTTTCTTCCTTAATGACTGTCTTCATGATAAGCCCATAGGGGTAAAATAGACAAAATACATTGCTTGTTGTCCAAGTAGGGGCTGGCCACTATTAGAGGGGGAGGTTTCTCTCTCCTCTCTTCTCATTTCATTCCATTTAGATCTAGAATTTGTTCATCCCCAAATTCCCTCTTTCTTCCACCAAACCTACACCAAATCTGTATAAAATCTCAACCCAATTCACCTCTACTTCATCATTAGAGACTCTAGGAGCAAGGAGAAGGCAAAGGTCTACAAGTTGAAGGAATTTGCATAAATTGAGGATACTTTGTGTCCATTGAAGACTTTTATTGGAAATCCATCTCCTAATTGGAACAATTTTAGATTTCTTATTTTTTTATTAGACTCAAAATCTATAGTTTAATCATTAAAAACTCTTCCATATACTAGAGCTATCTATAGAAAGAAGAATTGACTACTAGGGACCCTTATTTTGGAAGTTATGATGTATTTTGTACCAATTTTGGAGAAATTCTGATATTGGCACATCATGTGTATGTCAATAGGTTAATTAGACCAAATTAACATATGTTTGGTTGTGTGAGACTAGTATCATATCCATAAATGGATACGTGTAGGCCGTATCATGACAATTTGGTGATACGGATTATTTTGGGGATTTTTTCTTCAACACGGGGGTTTGAGCATGTCATATTTTGACACGGGTACGTAGTTGAATAGCTAGCTCTTCATATTACTCCTAATTATGATATTAGGCTTGCTTATATCAATTATGACGTAGTTAGTGGTATGTTGGGGCCGTATCGCAAATATATCATAGACTTGAGTGTGATACGGGTGCAGTGTACTCCACGTGTTTGATACTTTGTATTCTAATTCAATTTACCTTGGTTATAGCTATTGGAGAATTGTATTTGTTGTTATTATATACTATATATATTTATATATAGATTATATATATATATATATATATATATATATATATATATATATCTAGCTATGTTTCTATTATATTTTAGTGTGTTGGCTGTCATGTGGAGAGTAGGGAAGTTCATGTGCACTGTTAGTGATATGTGTGGACTGACTTATTGCATTGGTGGACTAACGAGGAGTATGAGGATTAATTTGATTCACATTTGGACTGTTGGTGAAGGTGCACTGATTAGTGTTTGATTCACTGTCGGGTTTAGCTAAGGGGCTGTGCACCCAAGTGTGCACAGTGGGCTTGGAGCAGTCGGATGGCTAGGGATTGTGCACACAAGTATGTATAATGGACGTTAGATAGAGGGGGGCTTGAGGGTGTTGTGTTCATGAATGAACAGCAGCAGCAGCAGCAGTTCATTGCTGCTGAGAGAAGCAGCAGCTGCAAGGCTATTTGGCAGCAACAACAATAAGTATAAGGGAGTCAGGTTTTGAGTATTGAGTTGTATGGTGGTTGGTTAGATATGTTAGTGTGGTTTTGAGTTAAAGTTAAGTGACTGTTAGTTATAACTTAGTGTTAGTTATATATATGTTTTGATGTTAGTTTATAGTTAACTACTAATGTTAGTTAGTTTGTAGTTATGAGTTAGATTATATATTAGATGATAGTATATGTTAGTTATTTGGTGGTTTATGTTAAGTTGTATATTGATGTGGGATGATATACTTATTTGATAGTTATTATTACTCAAGATTAAGGTTATATTAATAGTTATATATGATAGTATATATATTGGTATACATATATTAGTTAGCTAGTTAGATTAACTGGTTAGTAGGTATTACCTTGTGTTACCAAGGTAAGGTAAGGTAATGGAGTTGACTCAAGGTATTGGGTCAAGATAGGTAGTGCGATACCAAGATTGGCTCTAAGCCAAGGTATATATAGTACTAGTTTAGCTAGGAATACTAGTATATATTATATTGTATATCTTATCTAGTATTTATATATATTAGATATTATATATCTTACGATACGGTATAGTACTAGTATCCTAATATAGAAAGTATAGCCAATATACATAATGTATGGACCAAATAACCTAGATATGGATTCATGCAACCTAGAAATAGCTAGTTTGACTAGTTTGACTTAGTGTTGACCTAGTTTGACTGTGTTGACCTAGAAATGGCTTAATAACCTAGAAGTAGACTAGTTTAACTTGTATTCATTTCAGAACCTTGTATTGATGTAATATTTTATATATAGGTTATGAGATACCAGTTCAGACACTATTGGACATCTATTGCCCTGGACCATATGCGAGTACATCTCTTTGTTAGTTTTTATTTCATGATAGTGGATATATCACTTATTCTAGAACTGTTTACTTAATTTTGACACAGTGGCTACACGGACTGGTACTAAATAGATCCTGTCATGGGATATTATTTTATCATGTGTATTGGGTGTTGATTATCTTGTGCTTCGTGTTCACACACTACTCATATTCAGTGTGCTCATATTCGTGTACACACATGGCTCGTATTCAGTGTACCCATATTCGTGTTCATAATGTGTCATGATTGGATCGATGAGTATTGGTTGGGGATGGGGGAGTAAGAGTTGGTTATGTGATCAAGCCTAGTGTATTCGTGTACATGTCAATTATATATCACACGTGTAATTGAGTTACCATATTGTATTCGTGTTTAACCCTAACCGATCACATAATAAACTTGTACTCTATGGCACATTGGCTAGTATATCTGCTTTTATCACTTGTAGCTATTCATATTGTCATTTCTTTACTTTTCAGTACATTACCTGTTTACTCCAGTTTATTATAATTTTCTATTGCTAGTTATCTTGTATTCTTTTCTATTATTTGTTATATATGCTCTATTATATTTCTGGAACTGCTTTCAGAGGTATGTAATTTGCTCCTTTCCTGATTGGATAATATTTTTCAGCGATTGTTGTGCTCTCCATTTTGGGATTTCAGAGTGATGCTATAGACATGACTGCTCGTACCCTGTGGACTTGAGGTGACTATTGTAGAGATTAGTTAGTATTCATTTTTTATACCTTGTCTAGTTCCCTTCTTGCAGAATGTTATTAATTATTATTCTTGTTCGTTCTTCTTTTAGATTATTGTGATTGAGTACATGGTAGTACTGGTTGTACTAGTATGATAGATAGATAGATAGATAGATAATGAAAACCTAGACAATGTTCTACCGCCGATGCTGCGGTGTAAGCTGGATGTACCCACGTACTCGTGCCCCGATCATGCGGGTGCGGGTCATGACACATTTTTATGGTGGCCCATGCAGGTCAAGCTTCGCAAGTTGTACGATACCGTGGTAATACGACGATTAGTTGTACTACTGCGAGCTTATGATAGGATATAGGATATAGGATATTATGATGAGAATACTCAATCACAAATTAGGACTTCTTGAGAGATTCCTGGGATGACCCTTAAGAATCTTATTTTGAGATCCAATTTAAAAAAATTTCCCTCTTGTTTTCGTTCGCTCTCACTTGTTGTTATTGAATTTGATTCTTGATGATCGGTTGTTGAATATAATTCTTGATGTTCGTTGTTGATTTTGATTTTCATATCGAGATGAATTTTACGGACTAAATTACGGTATCTTCTGATGACATAAGTTGATGAGGAGAGTGAGAAAGGTAAAACGTCTGCTTTGGTTAAGGAGCCTAGAGTTTATCACAGCCATATTAGCTGGTGTGGCAGAAGCGTAGGGACTTGACTTTGGATGTACATATCTTAGTTATAAAATTTAGAGTTTCTCGTAGCCATACCAGTTGGCGTGGTGAGGATTCTAGATGACATGATTATAGGGTTGCATACCTTAGTTATAGAATCTAGTGTTTATCGCAGCTATGCTTACTGGCGTGGCGAGGATTTTGAGTATCATGATTTCGGACAGATGCGTATGATTATCAGATTGTATCTTAAATTGGTTCTTAATGTTTTATCTCTATCATTCCATTTCTGTTATTATAGGATTATGTTCCATCATTCTTTAACTCAGGAGTAGAGATACCTTCAGTTCCTTTAGTCCAGTTTCTTATAAAAGTTTATTTCATGAGAGTTCTTTGATATCATAATAGTTGGTGATTTGTAATTAGTTTTGAGTCTTGAGTATCAGTATTGGCTGTTAAGAATGTTGTTGGTGAGTCTGTAAGTGGTTCTTGGTTGGGCATGTGAGCAATAGACATCAACCTAGAGATAACCCATAGCGTAGTACCTTTGTAGCAATAGTTCTATGGTAGGTGTCGGTATAGTTTGTAGTGGTACAAATGGCATGAGAGTTGAGAGTATCAGTGGTGATTCCAGGAGTTTTCTAGATAGATATAAATCCCTATAGTTGAGTGGCCCATGTAACAATTAAGTATCACAGAATTGTGTTGGAAATAAATTGAGCATGATATTCTAGAGTGTGGTTGATACTTGAGTGTGTTAAGAGTAGAGGAATGTATATCCAGGAGAAGTGCTGGTGTGTGTGCCATAATAGAATGGTACCAATAAATGTATAGGTGAGTATAACAGTATACGAATTTATTATGCAAAAGTTGTAGGACTTGTGTTACATGTGGAAGTAGAGCATTGATGTGAATAGTTAGGTGTGCATCGATATATAACTAGTGATGATTATATCAATATATTTTAAGTTTGTTGATGTGCTAGGTGGTGAGGTTTGGTGGAAGAATGAAGTATAGTGTCCAAAATGATAGTAGTATTGGGATGAGCTGTTATAAGTAATAAGACTTGTGCTATGTGTCGAGTGTTAGGCATTTATGGGAGTAGATATCGGTATGTGTCTAGTATTGGGGTATTATCTAGTATTTGAGAGTATTGAAGTGTTAGTAGAGATGTGTAAGAAAAGCAAGAGTGGTAAAGTAGTACCGGTTTCATAAGTATTATGAAGTAGGGGTTTAGTATCAGAGGTACCAATAATGTGCCCGTGGGCAGGTTGGTATTAAGCAGGTAGCAGAATATATTAAGTTCATGAGTCAAGGAACAGTTATGTTTTTAGTAAGGGTAATGGGTTATCTAGTGAGTAAGCTTGTGTCAGGAGTGGCAGTAGTGTATGTGATGAGCTGTTGTGAGTGCTAAGAAGTTAGTGTCCTAGAACATTAAGTACATATATTATGTATAGTTAGGAAGCTAGTATTTTTATATCAAGAGTGCCTAGAGAATAATAGTATCCGGGGTATATCAGGGATTTGTTGAATAATGTGATAGTATCAGTAAATATCTTGTGTGATAGAATTAGATGGGTGTATCAGTTAATAGGGATAAAAGAGTATTTGGAAGAAAGAGTACAAGTTATCCAAGCAGTAAAGAAGAGTGGCAATCTATATAGAGTATGTAGGTATAGTACCTTGCTAGTTTTGGGTATATAAGTTATATGTATCAGGGAGTAGTATGATGGGTATAAGGATACCAGTAAGATATCATAGTGCCATAGTGGTTAAAAAGTATTGGTGAATGTTATTTTGACATCAAATACAAATAAGAATCTTAGAGTGATTATTGAGTGTTAGAATATGAGCCAGGTACCAAGATAGGAGGAGTACCCTAGTAGCAAGATTCAGAGTACCTCAAATATTATAGAGGTTTGGTACAAGCATTTTTACTGGTTAGTGTATTAAGTATAGAGGAGAGACATGAGTAACCTAGTATGAGAGTATCATTAAAGAGCCATATAAGAGCTAGTGCCTTGTATAGACAGTATCAAGACTTGAGTAGGCATCCCATTGAGGGTATTCAAGAGGGATAAGGGTGTTTCCATAGAATACATGATTGAGAGTGTATACAAGTGTTCATTGCAAGAAGAATGGTCAAGCAGTTTTAGGTGATTGAGGAACTGAGATAGATAATACAAGATAGTATCCTAGAATTATAGTATAGTATTCTGGCCAGTGAGTTAAGTATGCCCATAGCCTAGAACTATAGTACACCAGTAGTATTGGAAGTGATAATCCATGATGTTAAATAATTTAGCAAAGGTATAATTAGCAAGTGACCATGATCAAGATTGTAATTCATGACAGTTAGAGACTATATCCATGCATGGTTGTTCCGCTAGTAGTATTGCATGATTGTATGTTATAGGATAGGGTTGTATTGGACTATGATCGTTGGGGATTGGACTATAGTAATTTTTTTAAGAATAGGGATGACTGGCCCAAGAGAGAAGGGTGAGAGTTTTAATTTCGAGGACAAAATTCTGCTAAGGGGGGTAAACTTATCACTATCGCTTTTTTCGGAGAAGGATATTTTTGTATTTTCCTATTATTGGTAATATTGTAATATTGGTATTTTAAAAATTATTATATTGAATGGTATTTCATAATTATTTATTTATGGTGTATGTTATATTTATTTATTGTATTATTTATTTATTGCTAGCATATTACATTATATTTTGGACTTGTGTTAGTGGACTTAACTAGTTTAGAATTGACTCTTGGACCAACATTTATTTTAGTTAGACTTGAGCCCAACCACAAGCCCAATTCATTAAGTTAGGATTTAATTAGTCAAACCATTAGGAGTAGAAGCTTCCTTCCTTAATGACTTTCTTCATGACAAGCCCATAGGGGTAAAATATACATAATACATTGCTTGGAGGCCAAGTAGGGGCCGGCCACTATTATAGGAAGAGGTTTCTCTCTCATCTCTTTCTATTTTATTCCATTTAGATCTAGAATTTGTTCATCCCTAAATTTTCTCATCCCTCCACCAAACCTACACCAAACCTACACCAAATCTCTACAAATTCTCATCCTAATTCACCTCTACTTCACCATTGGAGACTCTAGGAGCAAAAAGAAGGCAATGATCTACAAGTTGAAGGAATTTGCACAAGTTGAGGCTACTTGGTGTCCATTGGAGACTTTTATTAGAAATTTATCTCCCAATAGGTACAATTTGATATTTTATTTTTCTTATTAGACTCCAAATCTGTAGTTTAATCATTAGAAACTCTCTCATGTACTAGAGCTACCTATAGGAAGAAGAATTGACTACTATGGACCCTTATTTTGGAAGTTATGGTATATTTTGTGTCAATTTTGGAAGAATTTTGAGATTGGCACATCATGTGTTTGTCAATAGGTCAATTAGACCAAATTGACATGTGTTTGGTTGTGTGTGACTAGTGTCGTATCCATAAATAGATACGTTTAGGTCATATCATGATAATTTGGTGATACGAGTTGTTTCGGGGGGTTTTCTTTCGATACAGGGGTTTGAACATGTCATATTTGACATGGACACGTAGTTGAGTAGCTAGCTTTTTGTATTACTCCTAATTATGATATTAGGCTTGATCATATCAATTATGACTCATTTGGTGGTGTGTTGGGGCCGTATCGTAAATATATCATAGACTTGAGTGTGATACGGGTGCGATGTACTCCACGTGTTTGATACTTTGCATTCTAATTTAATTTACCTTGGTTATAGCAATTATAGTATTGTATTTGTAGTTATTATATATATATATATATATATATATATATATATATATATATAGCTATGTTTCTATTGCATTTTAGGGTGTTAGTTGTTATGTGGAGAGTAGGGAAGTTCATGCGCACTGTTAGTGATATATGTGGACTGACATGTTGCATTGGTGGACTAACAAGGAGTGTGGGGATTAATTTGATTCAAATTTGGATGGTTGTTGAAGGTGCACTGATTAGTGTTTGATTCACTGTCGGGTTTAGCTAAGGGGATGTGCACCCAAGTATGCACAATGGGCTTGGAGTAGTTGGATGGCTAGGGATTGTGCATACAAGTGTGCACAGTGGACAGGTAGACAGGGGGGCTTGAGGGTGCTATATTCATGAATGAACAGCAGCAGCAGTTCATTGCTTCTGAGAGCAGTAGCAGCAGTAAGGCTATTTGGTAGCAACAACAATAAGGATAAGGGTGTCAGATTTTGAGTATTGAGTTGTCTGGTGGTTGGTTAGATATGTTAGTATAGTTTTGAGTTGAAGTTAAATGACTGTTAGTTATAAGTTAGTGTTAGTTATATATATGTTTTGATGTTAGTTTATAGTTAACTACTAATGTCAGTTAGTTAGTAGTTGTGGGTTAGATTATATATTAGATGATAGTATATGTTAGTTATTTAGTGGTTTATGTTAAAATTTCTATATTGATGTGGGATGATATACTTATTTGATAGATATTATTACTCATGATTGAGGTTATATTGATAGTTATATATGATAGTATATATATTGGTATACATATATGAGTTAGCTAGTTAGATTAACTGGTTAGTAGGTATTACCTTGTGTTACCAAGGTAAGGTAAGGTAATGGAGTTAACTCAAGGTATTGGGTCAAGATAGGTAGTATGATACCAAGCTTGGCTCCAAGACAATGTATCCATAGTACTAGTTTAGCTAGGAATACTAGTATATATTATATTGTGTATCTTATCTAGTATTTTCATATATTAGATATTATATATCTTACGATAAGGTATAGTACTAGTATCATAATATAGCTAGTATAGCCTAGATACGTAGTATTTGGAACCAATAACCTAGATATGGATTCATGCTACCTAGAAATAGATAGTTTGACTAGTTTGACTGTGTTGACCTAGAAATGGCTTAATAACCTAGAATTAGACTAGTTTAACTTGTATTCATTTCAAAACCTTGTATTGATGTAATATTCTATATATAGGTTGTAAGACACTAGTTCAGACATTGTTTGACATCCATTGCTCTGGACCACAAGCGAGTACATCTCTCTGTTAGTTTTTATTTTTTGATAATGTATATATCACTTATTCTAGAACTGTTTACTTATTTCTGACACGGTGGCTACACGGACTGGTACTAAATAGATCCTGTCATGGGATGTTATCCCCTACCGTGTTCATCGGGTACTCCTTCACATATATTTTATCGTGTATATCGGGTATTGATTATCTTGTACTTCGTGTTCACACACTGCTCGTATTCAGTGTGCTCATATTCGTGTACACACATTGCTCGTGTTCAGTGTGCCCATATTCTTGTTTGTAACGTGTTATGATTGGATCCATGAGTATTGGTTGGGATTGGGGGAGTAGGAGTTGGTTATGTGATCAAGCCTAGTGTATTCGTGTACATGTCGATTATATATCACACGTGTAATCGAGTTACCATATTGTATTCGTGTTCAACCCTAACCGATCATATAATGATCTTGTACTCTATGGCACATTAGCTAGTATATCTACTTTCATCACTTGCAGCTACTCATATTGTCTGTTCTTTACTTTTCGGTATATTACCTGTTCACTCCAGTTTATTATAATTTTCTATTACAAGTTATCTTGTATTCTTTTCTATTATTTGTTATATATGCTCTATTAAGTTTCTAGAACTGCTTTCAGAGGTATGTACTTCGCTCCTTTCCTGATTGGATAATATTTTTCAGCGATTGTTGTGCTTTCTATTCCGAGATTTTTGAGTGATGCTATATAAATGACTTCTCTAACCCTGTGGACTTGAGGTGACTATTGTAGAGATTAGTTAGTGTTCATTTTTTTATACCTTGTCTAGTTCCCTTATTGCAGAATTTTATAAATTATTCTTCTTGTTCATTCTTCTTTTATATTATTGTGATTGAGTATATGGTAGTAATGGTTGTACTAGTATGATAGATAGATAGATAATGATAACCTAAACATCGTTCTACCGCCGATGCTGCGGCTTAGGCTGGACGTACCCATGTAATCGTGCTCCGATCATGCGGGTGCGGGTCGTGACAGATGTGTCTCACCCAACTGCGGGGCATGTGCTCCTAGTCTCACTCCCTGTTGTTGAGGACGCATATTACGCGACTACCCAGGATGCCCCTGGTTAGGCCATAACCTTGGCTGAGAAAAAAAGGGCTCAGCACCCAAACTCTGGCAGAAAAAAATACTATGATGCTTGAAGTTCGGGTGCTGATGCACGTTCTATGCGTCCACAAAAAATTTTGCATAAGAAGGACTATACGGCACCGGCGACAACCATAGGCAGATGGCTAGCTGGGGAAAACGGGGAAATATTAGTAGCTTATGTGATCATACCCAAACTTTACATGCATCATAGCTCACCCAAACCTCATGTCGGTACAGCCTGACCATTACATGCCTCATAGCCTGTTATGTGTGACTAGCCTGATTATTGCTCGTATCATAGCTAATCGGATGGTTAATCTGACCTTACATGAATCATATCTAGTCATACATAGCAAGCCTGATCAGTCCCAAGCCGATCATATGATATGCTGATATTTCACACACTTAGTTAGATGTTCGTGACATGTATCTCTAGTATATTGATCTAGTATTCCTTATGTTCTAGTCATGATTCTAGCATTCACATATATACCAGTTCATTGTTCTAGCGTGTACTTGTATTTCTATTTTATTGCTAGATGTACATTGATGATGACATGCTCCAGTATTTTTTATTCCAGTATTTCTTATTGCCAGTTTTTCATATCTGTCTTGTATTTCTTTACACTGTGTTATAGTTTTTGTCAATATACGTGGAACTGCTGTTAGTGCTTGTACTTCGTTCCAATCCTGACTGGATATTTTTTCCAGAGGATCTTGAGGATTTCTGTACCACACACTATGGACCGGGTATAGATGTAGATTACATACCAGAGATCTTAGAGGAGACTATTCCTTTAGAGGAGATATTACCTGCAGCTATCTAGATAGTATTTATCTTATACATCTGAGACTTATTGAGGTTTATTTCATTTTATGTTTAGACTTATGTTAAGTTTAATTTGAGACATATGGAGACTTTATGTTAGACAGCTAGACTGTGATTTATCTTTATGTTTGAGACATGGTGTTTAACTATGTCATTCCTCTCATCTTTTATCGTGCCTTTATACTCTTATAGATGTTGTGATTGAGTTTACATTATGAGCTATTGTGAGATGTATATTGTCCTCCTTATGGAGATTGATATCATTGACAGGTATTTAGTTATATAGTATTATTGTGACATAGACAGCGTTCTACCGCCGATACTGCAGCGTAGGCTGGACGTACCCACGCACTTGTGCCCCTATACCGGGTGCGGGTCGTGACATTTTGCCAAACCATTTGCTGCTGGATTGTAGGCAGTCGAGGCCACATTCTGGATTCAGTTTTTGTCACAACCGGGTAGAAATATGACTTACAAATTGTGGACCATTGTCATGGATGATCTTTTATGGCAAGATGAAGTGATATATGACTTGATGCTTGACAAAGCTGATCATGTTTGAGGTCTTTAATTCAGCGAGTGGAATATCGTTTACCCACTTGGAGAAGTAGTCGGTGATAGCCAAGATGAACCAATGTCCCTTAGAAGAAGGTGGACTAGTTGGCCCGATAATGTCCATTCCCCACACTTCAAATGGCTAAGATGCTACCGTTGGGTGTAGGAATTCTGAGGAATGGTGGACAAAGTCTGCTTGGATTTGGCACGCTTGGCACTTTCTCACATAGTCAACAATATTCGCTACCATTTTCGGCCAATTGTAACTCATTCTCCGGAGATGGTCCTGTAGCTTGAGTCCAGGCTGAAGGGTACCGAAAACCCCAACGTAAGCCTCACGGAGAGCCTGCTTTGCTTCCTCATTTGATAGGCATCATAGCAGAAGGCCCTCGTAGGAACGATGATACATCATTTTGGTAGCCTTATCATAATAGAACCGGAGTGAACATCTTCTGATGGAAATGGCTTCCTTTAGATTCTTGAAAAGAATTCCATAGACTGCTTAGTTGATGATTGGGAGCCTCCAGTCTTGGATGTCGGTGTCTACTTCTGCTATGCAGCTTAGACATATGCAGAGGTTTTTTTCGGGCAGACTAGCTCTTGACCGACTACTGTGATCAGTTGATGGGTTTTGACCAGGACTGCCAGGGAGGCAGCGAGGCCGACTAGGGCGTCAGCCTCGATATTTTGCAGCCAAGGTACGTGCTCTATGAAGAACCCCTCGAAGGTGGAGATTTTTCAAGCACGGATTGGTTGAAAGGAATCAAGTCTTCATTTTGGACCAAGTACTCGCCCCAGACCTGACTGACAATCATCTTGGAATCGCCATTGGCCTCCATGTACTGTACTCTGATTTATTTAGTGAGTTGGAGCCCAATTACGAGAGCGTTGTACTCTTCCATATTGTTAGAACATTGCTTTGTGAGGGAGTAAGCGTGATTGATGGCCAGATCATATAGGAAGATTAATACTATTCCGACTCCAGCAACGATATCTCCTTTGGGCCCTGCTCTTGAAGCACCGTTAAAGAACATTCACCAAACGGCCTCCGAACTCGTCATGTTGGAGTCTGTTACTTCATCTGGGATATCCTCGTAAAGCTTCAAGATTTTTGGTATAGAGTGGGTTTTCAGAAAATATGCCAATGCTTGACCTTTGATCGCCTTTTGTGGGACAAATACTATGTCGTACGACGAAAACAGTATTGTCCATGTGGCTAGGCAAAAGTTTAGCGCTCCGGGTTTAGTCATAAAGACCCTGAGAGGATTAACTTGCGAGATCACCTGGATGGTTTGTCCTCCCATGTAATGCCGGGTCTTCTAAATATCGAAGACCAAAGAGAGGCACTCCTTCTCAACAGGGTTGTATCTGTGCTCCCCGCCGACCATTATTCTGTTGAGATAGTAGATGGCATGCTCATGACCTACATTACTTTTCTGGGCTAGTAGAGCTCTAAGGGAGTGATTCATTTCCCGTACATATAGCAAAAAGGTCTTCCCATAATGGGAGCCACTAATACTGGGGGTTCATGAGATACTCCTTGATGTCGTCGAATGTGCGTTGGCTTTCTTCGTTCCAGACAAATGAGACTCCCTTCTTCATGAGCTGAGTGAACGGTTGACGACATTCAGAGAGGTTTGATATCAACCTCCTGATGTATTCCAGTCTTCCTAGAAGGACCCAAAGTTCTCTGAGGTTCTTCGGCGGGTGTATTTTAAGGATTAATTTATTCTTGTCAGGGTCTACATGGATACCCTTCAAAGTTATGACAAAACCCATAAATATGTTGCTAGAGACTCCCAGGAAGGATTTAGTAGGATTCATCTTAAGCTGGTGTACACGCATCAGGTTGAATACAGTCTTCAAGTCTCGGAGGTGATCATCTTTAGAGCGACTCTTGACAGCGATGTTATCAACATAATACTCTACTGTCTTGCATAGATGTTCACGGAAGATGGTGATCATAGCTCGCTGGTATATAACACCTGCTTTTGTTAGACTGAAGGACATGACTATATAGAAGTACACTCCTATCGGCGTTCGGAACGATGTATGCTTCTCTTCGTTAGGAAATATCTTAATTTGATTGTAGCCTAAGAATCCGTCCATGAAGGACATGCGCTCGAAGCCACAAGGGTTGTCGATCATTATATCTATGATCGGAAGGAAAAACTCACCCTTTGGGCATGCCGTATTTAGATCACGAAAGTTAATACATATTCGAATCTTTTTGTTCTTTTTTACGATGGACACGATGTTGGCCACATAATCCGGATGTTGTTCCTGGCGGATGAAGCCACTAGCTACCAGCTTATTGACTTCAGCTTCGATGGCATTCATGATGTCCGACCAGAACCGCCATTGCTGTTTCTTGATCGGCTTATTGTTTGGCAAAATATTAAATTTGTGGACCGCGATATGGGAATCCAGTCCCGGCATGTCTTCGTAATTCCAGGCAAAGACATCGATGTATTTCCTGATGAGCTATAACAGGGATTCTCGATCCTTATTGGACAACTCTTGCTGATGAATATAGGTTTAGGAGAGGATTCGTTGCCTAAATCGATTTGTATGACTTCGTCCTCAGTAGGAGGTTCTAGCTGTTCGAACCGCATCTTCCATTGTGCGTCTAGGCGTTGGGCCCATATTTCTACTTTAAAGAGTCTAGTGGATCCTTGTCGTCTTCCTCAGGGTCAGCTGACACCATGTTGACAGACAATATTTGTTTGAGCATCTCTCCGATTCTTATGTCGGATTCCCAAGAGAAAGATTCTGAAGAGTGAGAGTATAACTCAGCTTCTTCGTTCGAGACTTCAGGGGTTGTGGGAGGTGTGACATACCCTAAACCGTGCTTGGTCTTATGGCAGAAATCCCCGAGCTTGTCTGCAGGAGCCTGCAGACGTAGAGGCACCATTGGCCTTTGCCGTAGTTTAAGCCTCTAGCGGCTTTCAGATCTTAGCCCATCTTCTGGATAAGGTGCTTGGTTTGAGAGCTATACCGGTGAAGTAGAATTTTTACGGTATCGGATTCTGACTCCAGTTCTTCTGGGACAAAGGATTTGGGACTTTTTATTCTTCCGAAGATATAAGTTTGTCTCCCCTATTCCTTGCTAGAATTATGAAGTATGAGTTTTGACTGGAAAGAATTCGGTTCACTATATAGGTAGTAGTCATATGTGTATACAGGTGCAGTCCTAGACCATGCTCAATAGAATACAATGTGCTTAGATGTGCAACATTTGAGTAGTTCAAAGATAACCCTTAATTCATAAAATAAGGTATCTTATCCTCAGAAATTATATCGTCAAGAGAAAGGACGTTAGCATGAACGACTACGTACTCCTTTAGTTCGTCCTTCCCGAGATCTACCCCCAGTGCGAGCGACAGCTTCGGAGGTCTCATGTACAACTTTACCACTAGTGGTGCAGAAGTCGTAGTAGGCACTGGATCTTCTTCGACGGTCGACTCGATCTACGAAGGTGAACTACTAGAGGTTCAAGTGCCTTCCTGGGCAGTTTTACCACGATGGAAGGGCTGTGTCGGGAGCACGTTCTTTTAGATCGACTCTCAAGGGTTCATCTGATGTTATCCCAGTCTCTGCCTCATCATCGTCTAGGTTTCCACCTTCATCTTGGTGGACTTGCTTGTAGAGGATCGAGCTATAGTAATAGGCCTCGACTCCTTTGAATGGATCGACATCAGTAAACTATATTTTGACAACACCGTATTAGTCGACGTACTTTAGGCACTTGTGCAGAGTCAAGGCACGATCATGTGCTCATATATCCCTGGACATCCGAGCAAGACATTATAGGATACATCTACGTCTATGACGTAGCAAGTGACCTATGTTTTTAAGTGGCCAATCTGGCATTTCATGCGAATCTTACCCAGAGGGTAGCTTCTGGGATTGGTTGCTGCTAGACGATGCATCGAGATGCCAAGGTCTGAAGCAAACTCCGCGGGATGATGCTGATTGACTAACGGGGGTCGATGTGCATCCGGTCTACCTTGATGGCGCCAATATATCATATGTAATATAGAGGATGATAGTGCCTATTGTTCTTTATCAACATGTCTTGTTGCGAGAACGTGATATTGGGTATCGCCTCCATAACAGTATTGTAGTGGGGGCATACGACGGGATTCTCTACTAGCATCTTAACCTGTGCCAAGTAGGTGTCGGCATTCTGTAATGCCTTATACAGAGTGGCCCGAGTGTCATTGGAGAGTCAGAGAAACTCGAACAGTAACAACTTTGCTGGAGTATTAGCCAGTTGTGCCAAGATATCAAAGTTGTAGGGCTTTTCTAGCCCCTGAGCTGTATCTTTACGCAGCGGTCTGTCAAAACGAGTTTCTTTCGGCTTGGACTTGTCTGCTACAGGAGGCTAGGATAGACCCAAATCAGATATAGTAGGTTGGGAGCGCACCATCGTCAGGGGTGTCGTACTCGCATTGGTATGCCATGCCTGACCTTGTTGTTCCTACCATGGCTTCTTCAGGAGGGAGAGAAACCGTGTAGCAAGACTTGGACTTCTTGTTAAATATGCGGGCAATGATCTCGTTTGGTTACGAGCTGGTAGGAGATTGACAACCTATATTGTTTTCCTGGGGATCAGGATCACTCCGTCTTGGGCTTTCATTGCCAAAAAGTTATCAAACTGTAGATACACAATATTGGCGGCAAATATTTTGTTATCAAAGTCCAAGGTAAGGACCTTGGTGTCAAGCAGTCGCTGGATGTACCACTTTAGTGTGTAGCAATCCAGTGTCGCTTGGTGGACGTACCGGTGGTAGTGGCAGTACTTCAGATTATTCACCTCGGTTGCCTCATCAGGGCACTTGACGTCGAGGAGCCGAAGCTTATTTCACTTTATTAGCACGTCAAAGATTGCCTTGACGTCATTATCTACGAAAGAGTAGGTCTCTTTCGATTTTGGAGCCTCCGTCGGCTTCTGTTTAGGCTTCTTGGTTAGGTTGGCGACAAGGGCCTACTTTCCTTTTCTACCACGGCTGTTATTACCGATGTTATTATTGTTATTGTAAGGACATTTTCCCTATCATCCACGACGGTGATCTGTATTCCCAAGAGTCGGGCATCCTTTACCTTCTTCTCAGGGTCGACAACATTTATGATGAACGTTGTCCAGTATTTAAACTGACTGTCACCCATCCAGAGGCTGACTGTTGGAAGTAGATTCCTACGGCACATATCCATCAATGTGGACTCCAGATTGAGGGGGAAAACTTCAGCGCCGCTTGCCTGTAACGTTCAATTTACCCGTGTACAGGCTCCTTCTCTTTCTACATAATGTCGATCAGAGAGGAAATTGTCATGTCGTTTTCCCCGTCATAGAATCGAGAGAGGAAAATACTTTTGAGATCGTCGAACGACGCGATTCAGTTATCTTATAGACTACAAAACCAATCAAAGGCAACTCCAGACAATGCCCCCACGAAGAGCCTGGTGAGCGTCATTGCGAGGTAAGTGCCCCATCGCAGTCTCAAAGTAACTCATGTATTGACGGAGAGATATGCTCTCGTCAAATGGATTCAGGTTGAAGGGCTTATACTTGAACGGATATGGGATATCCCTCCACTCGATGGGGTACGGTTGTCGTATTCCAAGCTTGCACAGTGAGTTCCGATTGCCCATTGAGTCTAGTCGGGCTTGGAGCTCAAGGACCTCCTTTATTGCTTCCCGGGCTTCATCCACTACGGAAGGAGCAAACGATCCGGGCAGGGTGTAATTGCCACCAACGGGTGGTGGGGCTGCGTTTGAGTCCGCATTGGTCCTCGGATCCAGGCTTGCCTGACCTGAAGTCCTTGGTGGCTGTGAGGCTATATTTGCGTTGATCTCCAATATTGTCTGGGTCAAGGCCTGCATTGATGCGCTCATGATTTGCATCATGGCCTCGAGGGCTTTGAGATGCTGTCGATCGCTCGGGCCCTCATGTTGGTCCCCTGCCTTGTATGTTGTTCTCATATGGGAAAAAATAGATGGGACGGTAGACATCGCACTTTTTGTCTCATACTCTTGCCTTGAATAGTCATCCGAGAAAGTTGGTAGTGCCGCATCCTCTTCGGACTCGGAGGGAATACTACCCCCAACGTAGGAAGCTTCATCTTCTTGACGAGGGTGGTCACCCCCAGGGATCTCAACATCTGTTCCATGTGAATCATCGTCTTCTCAGAATATCGGATTGTCATAGAGGTCCAGGGGATTACAACCCCCAGCTTGTGTAGCCACCTGGTGTCCTGAGGAAGAACTACCCCCAGTGGTTGACAGTTTTTTCTTTGAGCGGGTGCCTAAGAAAATACCTTCCGCAGGTTCCGCTGCCTGTCCTCCTTGGACCCGCCTTCTCTACCCGCTGGCCGAGAGCGACGAACTGGAGGTGTTGGACTTCCGACCTCCCCTCGTGGAGGGGGACTTCCGAGCAGAATAATATGCGGCGAAGGGCATCTCTTTTTCCTCTGGTGTTTGCACCTGTTCTTCGAGTTGCAGCCGGGTGGGTGCCCTTGGTTGCAGTATTTTAAATGACGATTGTTGGTTTATGAGTACCATCGTTTTGGCGCAACAACATTTGATGATGATGTTGTCACAGTGGTGACCAGGAGAGGACCTCTCACAAGCCTTGGTTATTTTTCTCGCCTTAAGCTTGTGGTTGATCATGTTGCGTAAGTCAAAGCAAAGGGCTAATTCACCTTTACACCTTCTTTATGAGCACTAGTAGACCAAGCACATGGGTGCGTAGGTTTTGTCTTTGCTTCATGACATGGCGTTCGTATAAGAACTTTTCCCAGGTTGTTAATGAAATACTCTTTAGACTAACCCTATCTAATTGCCACTACAGTCTGGACGCATGGGTCAGTCTTGTACAACTTTTTATCGGGGCATGAATTACAGTTAGCGAGCGAATGAGAACTTGCTTGAGCTTGATGAGCTCTCATTGCCCTAGACTTCTTCGTCCTAGCACGCGCTGGTGCATAGTATGAAGAGTCAAAGTTTACATCTTTCCCTTTTTCAGCATGGCATGCGGAACCAACACCGCATGAGATTCGGTCGAAGACAAAACGTCGGTTGTCGTCGAGGCTGCATATAGCCTTCTGCCTACGGCTTGAGCCTGATGCCGCATGAGCCTTATTATGTGGCCTTTGACGTGGCTGTATGGAATGTGCCTTAGCACTCGAACTCCTGGCATTATAGTATTTTTCTCTGCCATAGTTTAAGTGCTAAGCACTTTTCTTGTCAGAAGAGGCAGTCGCATGAGTGGGGTCAGCTTGTGTAGACGCATGATCTGTATTTTCTGCGGCAGGGAGAGAGACGGGGAGTGCATGCTTCATAGTTGGACGAGGCACAATGGCCTTGGCTACCCATGTCCTGCGGTTTTTTTTAGGCTTTGCCAGCCTCGGCTAAGTGCTACCCTCGGGGAGCATTTTCTCGAAGGCTTACTGGTCGAAGCGTACAACCAGCATATCTAGGTCAAACCCAACTTTGACGCGTCGGACCTTCTCATCGGAGGAGAAGGTTCTCCCCAGTAGAGTCGCCATCTTGTTTGCCATCAATGTAAGTTTGGAAAACTTTTGTTCAACAACAAACAAAAAAGTACAAAGAAAGCCTAGACATAAAATCTAAGTACAATATTTTTGATCTGGGAAATGTGACGATAGAGATCTAGTATGTTTGTAACTGTTGACGGGTTATAGATGCTGCATATGCCTCAGTTTGGTATAGATGTCGCATATGCCTCATATGCCTATTTTTGGTGGCCGCATAGGGCTCCTTCAACATAATATGGTTCCAACTATAGTCGCATACTACGGGCAGGCTGCCACGTAGCCTCAGTTGGGCTATACGGTTGATAAAATCTCGGTTATGAGGTATGCATGACTTGGTCAGCGGGACACGTGGTATGTAATGATCGTGTAAGGATCCCTTCGATTACAACAAAAAGATATTGCAAGTTGAGGGCCGCATAACATCTTGGCCGCATAATCGTCTTGGCCGCATATGTGCTCTCCTTTGGACTTGGTCTTATGGACCCTTCGACCCCAGTCCCAAAATACGTAGGACTAGGAATACGTAAGCATGCCAGCCGTATGTATATGGAGACTCCAATATATGGAAATTATAACACATACGTACGATATATTATGAACAATAATTCACAAGTGGTATATAGTTTTCACAAGTCACAAGGCATAACTAAATCTTATCCAAAGAAATCATAAAGAAATAAATAACCAGTCAACTATATAACTAAATCAAGTATAATATGCTTGATAAGAACAAGTAGTTGGGTAGAGACAAATCCACTACCAAACTAGAATATAAGAGAAACAAAATAAGTACATCTGATGAACAAAGAGGCTCAAAGAGAAGACCTCCTCGAAAAAGATCAAAGTAGCAAGTCCTGATCCGTGCTCCTACAAATAGACATGATCGTCTACATCTGGAAAGGGACCAGGTCCTCAGAGGGACGAAACACGATACATAGAAGCATGTCAATAAAATACTGAAGATAAACATCCCAAGGGTCGTCTAACCGCCTATGTGAATGCACTTTGAGAACAACTTCCCAACACGTGGGCTATCTGTCTAAAATATGATTGGCATGATTCTCTTGGAGAATCAGGGGCCTACAAAGCATGTCATCTTTTGAACGTCAGAGGCCGCCTGTAGATAATATATATGGGTCATCTGACCGTGCATCTCCGACGGAGCGTACGGGTTACACAATAAAAGTGCAAAGGAGCCCAAACGCCTTACTCGTTGTCCTCCCAACCCCTTGCTCTAAGTATGTCATATCCATGACACAATGAGACCTCTAATAACTGCCAAGTCTTCGAACATATCTCTATTAGCAGTTATTTCCTATCGCACGTCCTATACATACTGATGATCAGTCAATACGTAAGTCCGTGATCTATATGAGACTCACAACTCGTGTAAGAAATGTGTCACGGCCAAATAAAATATAATGATGCCTCTAAATCATGTGGTAGTCTCGTAAAACTAGGTCGACATGCATAATATATAATAAAGACAAAATACGACGTCACCGTCGTTGCACCCAAGTTATTCTTGGACGCGCAGTTTATACAGAAGTTAAAATATATGAACTAAATAATAGAAATAAAATACATGCACCATATAGAATGTAAATCACAGTACAATGGCAAGGTATACTTGCCTAGCAAGAAAGCTGCATAGTGTAACGTCCATGTGTCAAGTATAGAGGATCAGAAACTATGGTCTCTGAATGAACGTCCCCGGATGCTGAAATAAACATCACCAACATTCCCAGAATCAGCGAGATAGCTAAAAAATACCACCCTTTCGTCCAATTTGGACACAGGGGCAAAATGATAATTTTGGGTCAAGGTGTCACGTCCCGATCTCCCGTCGACAAATCGACCGTTCCCGCTATGCGAGAATCACCGTGTCAGTGCTCCCGCAGAACGATTGCTTGACCCATCAGGGAGTGATACCGCACGAGCATGAGCCACGCCCGTGCAAGACCGGGGTTTATTGGCTGGCGGTAAGAGTTATAAGCCACAAAGTCGCACAGATTGTCCGAGTGCAGCGGAGTCATGAACGCATAGGCGATCGGTAACAAGTTCACTGAGTCGACAATAGCGGAAGCATTGAATAACGCAAGTAGAAGTAAAATAACTCATTATTGATATAAACAAGTGTTACAGGCGGCGCTTAGCCGAGATTACAACTCGCTCAACTCTCTCTCTCTCTGAAATAGTAAAAGCATGCCAAGTGGCTACAATTGTGGAATAATTGTACATGCAATATTCAGGCGACGTTCCAATATTATACCTTGTATATGTGCTTCGGAGTGATATCCATGCCTTAGCACGCACGAAGGAACATCCGCACCGAATGAGGTTCTTCCGCACCCTGCAAACGATCTGGTGGGTTATCAGTACATTGAATGCACTGGTGGGGAGGCTACTCGCCCGCTCGACAAATCCAAACACGTGATATAGGTTCCTTGCACCAACTATTAAGTTGTCTTTCTAGTTGCCTTAGGATCAGTTTCATGCAAGATTTAAATAGCCTAGTTCGTGTGGCAGTGCGCCGTGCGACATGAGAGGAAATACGACGAGACTTACCATTTTACATTCCCTGTCCAAGGCAAACATTGTTAATTCAAGCATGGGCAAGTATAAACATTCAGGAGGCATAGCATATGCAAACATGATAGTCGCCGTATCATGATCGTTCAGGTGTTCAGTTATTCATTGGATACGATGCAATGACTCGCATGCGGATAGCCGCTAAGCGGGGATGACTTATCTATATGAACGTTTGTCGCTGGCGTAGCCATAAAGGACCAATAGTCATTGGCGGGGGAGAGAATGCAACGAAAGAACGTGAGGCACTGCAAACCATCCCGTCAATCACGTGAGACTATAACGTTAGTTCCATCCGGATCGGATCGGTTACAGTGCCCCGGAGACCGCCCGTGGAACGAGATCCGAAGATCACCTTTTTTTAGTTGTCCGCGATATGCAGGTCAGGGTCTTTCCAAATCCATAACTTGATATGATAATCCATGATTCATGATCTGAATCGAGCGTTTGCTCCACGAACTGGGATTCATTCGTTATATGACGTGATTCTCGTTCAGATGTAAACTTAATGTGATTATCATTCAGTTGTAACGTGACAGGATTCTCGTTCAGTATTTATTTGCTTTGATGCATGCCCCTGGTTCGGGGATGCCTTGGTGACCTAACGGTCCCGGATACTTGCAGGTTTATTCAGGCACGGAACGACTACTTAGTAGTCTCCCGTGGTTTGGATGAAAATAAGGCAACACACAAGCAGACAAGCATGCATTTGTATAGCACAATGTTCACGTTAGCTCGGGCCTGAAGGTAAGCCGAGGAGTGAGATCGTAAGGGACTTCCCGAGCAACACGTTCTAGGGTAGCATGCGAGGGTCTGAACATATATAAGCAATATTTCATTTCCATGTTCTTGCATAAGCAATACAAGTTAAGGATTATTCCCTTAGCTAGGTGCGTTGGATTCTTATTAGCATGCAGGGGATGATTCACCTAGCGACTAGCATGTATCATTCCACATTTTATGTGTGCTGGCTAAGCAAAGACAAGTTCACCGTAGCCACCCACCTTAGCGATGATTCGCCTCAGTTGAGCGATACGTCAAGCGAGCCTCTGGAAGCCTGAGCTGAATTCCTGTAGGGACAAGTCTGGATATCCTTTGCCTCAAACGAGTATTCTCGCCTGAGCAAAGCTGGTCGGGACATGCACTTTTGCCGTTTGAATTGGCAGTCCGCTTGAACGGAACGGGGTGTTACATCCTACCCAACTCAGAAAAAGTCTCGTCCTCGAGACTTACTGAGGAGAAGCAGTACGTTTCAATCAATTTTTGATTTAACGATACAAGGCTGAGGCAAACCTACACAAGTCATTGTACTTGTTTATTTGGATATTCACTTGCACTAGCATCAAGATCGGCATATCGCTAGTCTGGATCGTACGCATCTTCGAAGTGCACTTCTATAATGAGCACGCCAACCAACTTAGCGATAGCGAAGTCGTAGCACTCGAGTTTCACCTTTTCGTAAGTCTTGGATCGTGCACAAGTTCAAGGCGTCTCTCAAACATATGCATTCAACCAAACTTAGAGTTACTGAAATCGGACAAGCTACTTGCGATAATCTCAAGGGTTCGCATAGGTTGGCACAAAGGCCACTCGCATCACGATTTCATACAAGCAATCATATCATTTAAAACGTATTTTGAAAGTATTTAGACTTATTGTTGGAATATTACATTGAGGCATTAGGAGAGAGCATCCACATAACCCACGAACGAGCTTTCGAAACATAGATATCGAAATGAAGTCCAAGGGCGTAGAAGCCAGACTCTGATACCATTATGTCACGCCCCGATCTCCCGTCGACAAATCGGCCGTTCCCGCTAGGCGAGAATCACCGCGCCAGCGCTTCTGCGGAACGATCGCTTGACCCATCCGGGCCTGATGTCGCACGAGCGTGAGCTACGCCCGTACAAGGTCGTGGTTCATTGGCTGGAGGTAAGAGTTCTAAGCCACAGAGTCGCACAGATTGTCTGAGTGCAGCGGAGTCATGAACTAATAGGCGATCGGTAACAAGTTCACTAAGTCGACAATAGCGGAAGCATTGAATAACACAAGTAGAAGTAAAGCAACTCTTTATTGATATAAACAAATGTTACAGGCGACGCTTAGCTGAGATTACAAGTCGCTCAAGTCTCTCTCTCTGAAACAGTAAAAGCGTGCCAAGTGGCTACAATTGTGGAATGATTGTACATGCGATGTTCAGGTGATGTTCCAAACTTATGTCTTGTATATGTGCTTTAGTTCCGGACGCACCGCTTCTTCGGAGTGATCTCCACGCCTTAGCATGCACGAAGGAGCATCCGCACCGAACGAGGTTCTTTCGCACCCTGCAAACGATCTGGTGGGTTATCAGTACATTGAATGCACTGGTGGGGAGGCTACTCGCCCGCTCGATAAATCCAAACACGTAATATAGATTTCGTGCACCAACTATTAAGTTGTCTTTCTAGTTGCCTTAGGATCAGTTTCATGCAAGATTTGAATAGCCTAGTTCGTGTGGCAGTGCGCCGTGTGACATGAGAGGAAACACGACGAGACTTACCAACTTACCATTTTACCTTCCCTGTCCAAGGCAAACATTGTTAATTCAAGCACGGGCAAGTATAAACATTCAGGAGGCATAGCATATGCAAACACGAGAGTCATTGTATCATGATCGTTCAGGTGTTCAGTTATTCATTGGATGTGAGGCAATGACTCGCATGCGGATAGCCGCTAAGCGAGGATGACTTATCTATATGAACGTTTGTCGCTGGAATAGCCATAAAGGACCAATAGTCATTGGCGGGGGAGAGAATGCAACGAAAGCACGTGAGGCGCTGCAAACCATCCCGTCAATCACGTGAGACTATAACGTTAGTTCCATCCGGATCGGATCGGTTCCAGTGCACCGGAGACCGCCCGTGGAACGAGATCCGAAGATCACATTTTTTAAGTTGTCCGCGACATGCAGGCCAGGGTCTTTCCAAATCCATAACTTGATATGATAATCCATGATTCGTGATCTGAATCGAGCGTTTGCTCCACGAGCTGGGATTCATTCGTTACATGACGTGATTCTCGTTCAGATATAAACTTGATGTGATTATCATTCAGTTACAACGTGACAGGATTTTCGTTCAGTATTCATTTGCCTTGATGTATGCCCCTGGTTCGGGGATGCCTTGGTGACCTAACGGTCCCGGATACTTGCAGGTTCATTCAGGCACGGAACGACTACTTAGTAGTCTTCCGGGGTTTGGATGAAAATAAGGCAACACACAAGCAGACAAGCATGCATTTGTATAGCACAACGTTCACGTTAGCTCTTGCCCGAAGGTAAGCCGAGCAGTGAGATCGTAAGGGACTTCCCGAGCAACACGTTCTAGGGTAGCATGCGAGGTTCTGAATTGCGTAAAACTTGGGTCACAGGACCAGCGTGATACCACGAATCCAATGGCATAAGTTTTGTCGCATTCCGACGAGCGCACACAAAACGGGGTGGTATTTTACAAAAGTCACGATACGGAGACTTTTTACGGTTATGGGTTGATTCCGACGCGCACACACGTCCGAATCAACTTTTACGAAAGCCCACACGTCAGGATATATCATACGCGCCTTTCGGTACAATTGGTATGCGACGAGGCAGTCCCGTTTGGCTGGGCGCACTCCGTATCACAAAATATTTATTTTAAATTATCAAGTTTTTGGTCGTTTTGGAGGCCGAATTATTTAACACATAAAACGAATTAATAAAAACTAAAAAAACAAAAATATTCTTGGTTATATTAAGAAAAAAACCTTTCAATTAGATTTCAAAAATATTAAACATGTTGATGGCAAATTGGGTGAGAACATAGGAGTTTGGGTCGAATTTCTGAACTGTTTTTGGTCAGTTTTTCGGCCATTTTTCGGTCGATTTTTCGACCAATCCGGGACACGAAAACTCGTCCCGCTTGAATGAAAATCCTAGAGGGTTAGGTTGTGAACGCACACGGATAAACCGCTCACAAAAAGAATCACAGATGAAGAAGATATATCACCTTGAAGATGGGATGCTGCTGTGCACATGCGCGCGCGTGCGCACACGCGGACGACGGCGGCGGTGGCTCCGGCGGTGCGGGGGGTCTGTGGCGACGGAGCTGGCGTCGGGGTCAATGTTGGATGGCTAGGGTTAGGGTTTGAGTATATATATATATATATATATATATATATATATATATATATATATATATATATATATATATATATATAGGGAGAGGGAGGGGGAGTCCGCGGGGATGGGGGAGTCTGACTGCTGGGGTCGCCGTGGGAATTGGGTTAGTATAGGGATTAGGGGTGGGTTTAGGATTAAGGTTTAGTATTAGGTTAGGTTTTTAGTATTAGGGTTCTAGGTTTTCTTTTCTTTTCTTTTCTTTTCTTTTCTTTTCTTTTTCTTTTATTTTTATTTTTATTAACAACATGATTATTATTACTACTATTATTATCTTTTCTTATTATTATTATTATTATTATTATTACTATTATTATAACTATATATTTATTTATATATATTTACATATATATATATATGAGATCAAAAATCCAAAAATAATATTTGCACATAAAATAAATTCTAGAAAAAATTTACTTTGTAAGGTTTTAATAAAATAATACACTCAAAATATTTTAAGAAAATATTTTATAATTAATAATTACATATTTATCTAGTTATGATAAATCAAATAATTGTATTATCTAATTAACTAAGTAAATAACTAAATAGTTATCCACAAAATAGGTAATAGAAAATAATATGCACATCTTACAAAAAGGGAATTTGCCTAATCTGGCACGAAAAATTAAGGGGTGCTAATTGTAGAAAAGTTAGAATTAGAAAATAACCACAATTAAATCATATATATAAATTATCTAAATATTTAATAATTAATCTATGGTCGTTACACTAATGTCATACTAATACTAAGGGATCGAATTTCTGTGCTACAAAAAGATCCTACAGGTAGTGTTTCCTGTGTAGGCTACTTCCTATGAAGGGCAATATAGATTTTGGGGGCATCCTATATCACTAATTTCTAAACAACGGTGAAGTGTCCTAATAAAATCATTGGATTTTATTTGATTCAAAAAATACTCTAAAACAAATACAAGAAGTACAAAATACCTATTTCTAGGTGAGGGGTTTACAATCTACCCAACTTAAAAGAATTTTATTCTCGAAACTAAAAATAAGGCATTATTTGCTAAATCCTTCACATTCGTATATAAGGCAAGTCAATCGCAATATCTTCTAAAATTTAAATAACCACTGTTTAAATCAAAATTCAACCAATCGTAATCTCTTCTCGATTTTTAAATAATCACATCCAAATTTAATTTAAATCTATATGTCATCATCAAGATTTAAATAACCTATATTAAATTTTACAACACGATCTCCAACTATCATAATCTGCTCTAAAAAATAATTCTAATAAAATATTATTCCTATTTTCAACTTATGAATTTCGTACTCTTCAAATTTTAAATTCAATTTCCATCATCAATATTTTAAATAGATGATCCAACAATCAACATTCAATTTTTAATTCAAATCATCAAATTATAGAATTTTGAACTCAATCCATCAATGTTCATATTTAGAGTTCTATTTATTTTCCTCAAGTTTTAAATCGTTGATTCAATCTTCAATATTTAAAATTTAAATCATGTGCTCAAAGTATAAATATTTGGTCCGCAATATCAAGATTTTAAAATTTATTAAATCCTCATCATCTTAATCATTCTTGTAAAAATTCTCAAAATTAAAATGGCTTAAATCTCTCATTCTAATCTTACTTGATCACAATCTAAAAATTTATCTCAAGTTGACAATGCAACTTCTATCCAGCCTAGAATTTATCGATCTATCACATAAGAATATACCTTTAAGAAAGACTTCCGCCAAATTATTTAGTCGTGTTGTTCAATATATCTTTAAAAATTTTAATACCAAATATATCACATATGATATGCCCTTAATTAGAAAAGATAGTCACCAAGTAATGTGATTGGCCTATGGGGTATATCTAGGACTCTCCGTGTATCAAACTTATACCAATCATGAGCGTTCGTCTTTCCGAAATAGGGGAAGACAGAAAACAACAATAAAGAATTCAAGGAGGAGGTGATTGAATACAAGTACGGGATTTAAGGCGATTAAAGAATTCAAAAGAGAGTTGTCAAGACAGTTGTGGATTGAAATTCTATTTTGGTAAATTTCTATTTGTATGCTCATATCAAAACAATTATATACCTGATATGATATGCTCTGACCTGTCTAGAGGGAAAGTATATTCGTCTAACAAGCTGAGTCAACTATATCTTAATCCACGTAAAGTAGTCATGCGAAGAGCGAACCAAGCGCACTAAGGTTAGCTAGACCATAATACACTGATTCTGATTTTAGACAATGTATTAGTGTGTGTGCACCCAATAATACATATATCATGATCAAGCTCGAATAAAAGAATAAGCTTGCAAAAGTAGGATATAATAGCAACATAAGTCGTGGTAGTCCAGAAAATATAAGTACGCTGGATTATGATGAAAGAAGGTACAAAATAATTCAAGTTCACAAAGAAGATAAGACTCTACAGTCTCTACAGTTGCCATACTAACTCCTTGTCTAAGTCTCTAGTCGACCCAATGGGGATATGGGCCTTTAAGTTCTACAGTCTGGATAAATATTATCGTCTTATGCTAGCATATAGTTAATGTCATTCAATTACACTTCATTAATGGTTCAAAAGGACTATAAGATACTAGGTTGTGAGGCATACTACCCAACTTAAAAGAATAAACTAATACTGTAACTGCCTTGTGGGGATAAAGTATAAACTCTTGTTAGGGTATACGAGGAAAATATCTTGGTTCCTATTAGGGTATCCTATTGCATTATAAAACTATATAGGTAATGGTCATCTTAAGTCTTAATCATAGTACTTATAGAACAAAACCGTTAATATTAAGAATGGAGAAGTTATTGGCTCTCAAGTGAAAGAGGATATAACCTGTATTGAGATATGGGTACAAATTATGTGATTTGAAACTAAAGGATAATCATAAAATCATAATCTAAATGATGAACTCAAACTGTCAAGTTCTAACTACTAAGCACATAATTTCAAAATTCAAGATTATAACTATAATCCTAGCAAACTATATATCCTAACATAAAAGAAAATTACTTGGCCTACAATCAGAAGGGTTAGGTGGCACGAATTGAAAGATGAAGAAAAAAATTTAGTCGTCGCACAAATAGCGAGCGCTAAGGTTTCGGAGGAACAATATATGAAATTAAATAGAGAGACTCTTGATAATATCATGGTTTTCTAAGGAAAGGTGGTATGCTAATCTCTGTGTTCGAGGTATGATCAAGAAAAATGTTCTATTCATTCCTCTTGGCTTCCTAAGGTACTGTTATGCTAATATCAAGACAAGAATCCAAACTTAAAGTTCTCTAATACTATCTCACTATGAAAGTTAGGTTTAGTCCTAATATTCAATCTTGAATTTCTATTGGTTCTCCAATACTAGGGTCAAACAATATGGTCAAATTTCTAACTAACCCTAGTAGTGTCTATACTACTCTCAAGTAATTCATAAATATATCAAGGGATAATGGTCAATTAATTTACAGGTAAGGGATGCTAGGGTTCATTAGGTATTCTAAACTTAGTGATGTGTCAATATTATAGTTGTATTCTTAGTAGAAATGTTACCCTAATTATCATCCTAAAAACAAGGATTCCTATATTCTAGCAGAAGGCTATACTCAAGGAACTATTAGGGGAGTACATGAATCAAGCATGATGCAATTATTTAAATAGAACGGATTGGAAGAAAGGTGAGTCATAGTCAAATGTGTATAAGACCTAAAATTCTAATCCTAGGAGCAGGCTTGCTCGATACAGTAACGTAACCGAGACAATATACTCTCGACCTGTATGGGCAACCACAAAAATATGCGACGCCCCAATCCCACAAAATATAGGACTAGGAATACGTAAGCATGCCAGCCGTATGTATATGGAGACTCCAATATATGGAAACCATAACACATACGTATTCTGTATTATGAACAATAATTCACAAGTGGTATATAGTTGTCACAAGTCACTGGGCATAACTAAATCTCATCTACAAAAATCATAAAGAAATAAATAACCAGTTAACTATAAAACAGAATCAAGTATAGGATGCTTGATAAGAACAAATAGTTGGGTGGAGATAAATCCACTACCAAAGTAGAATATAAGAGAAACAAAATAAGTACATCTGATGAACAAAGGGCTCAAAGAGAAGACCTCCTCGAAAGAGATCGAAGTAGCAAGTCCTTATCCGTGCTCCTGCAAATAGTCATGATCGTCTACACCTGGAAAGGGACCAAGTCCTCAGAGGGACGTAACAAGATACATAGAAGCATGCCAATAAAATACTGAAGATAAATATCCCAATGGTCGTCTAACCGTCTATGTGAATGTACTTTGAGAACAACTTTCCAACATGTGGGCTATCTGGATAAATGGGATTGGCATGATTCTCTCAGAGAATCAGGGGCTTACAAATCATGACGTCTTTTGAACGTTAGAGGCCGCTTGTAGATAATATATAGGGGTCATCTGACCGCGCATCTCCGGCGGAGCGTACGGGTTACACAAGGAAAGTGCAAAGGAGCCCACACGCCTTACTCGTTGTCCTCCCAACCCTATGCGCTAAGCATGTCATATCCATGACACGATGAGACCTCTAATAATTGCCAAGTCTTCTAACATATCTCTATTAGCAGTTATTTCCTATCGCACGTCCTATACATACTGATGATCAGTCAATACGTAAGTCTGTGATCTATATGAGACTCACAACTCGTGTAAAAAATGTATCACAGCCAAATGAAATATAATGATGCCTCTAAATCATGTGGTGGTCTCGTAAAACTAGGTCGACATACATAATATATAATAAAGACAAAATATGACGCCACCGTCGTTGCACCCAAGTTATTCTTGGACGCACAGTTTATATAGCAGTTAAATATATATGAACTAAATGACAGAAATAAAATACATGCACCATATAGAATATATATTACAGTACAATGGTAAGGTATACTTGCCTGGCAAGAAAGCTGCATAGTGTAACATCCAGGTGTCAAGTACAGAGGATAAAAAACTATGGTCTCCGAATGAACGTCCCCAGATGCTGAAATAAACATCACCAACGTTCCCAGAATCAGCGAGATAGCTAGAAAATAGTACCTTTTTGTCCAATTTGGATACAGGAGCAAAGCGATAATTTTGGGTCAAGACGGGTCCACATGTGGGCCACTTTGCACCGAAATACGTGCCAGAGGTGAAGGTCTCTAAATGGGATAAATTAAAGGTCAAAAAAATTCTAAACGACGATACGAACTCAACGGTATGTCCAATTTTGGATTCCGGTAAACCGATCACAAATTCGCCCATAAAGTCAAACCGTGGGGCCCGCAAATAGGCAGCTTGGTCAACTGTCTCAGAATCGAGTGAAACTTGGGTCACAGGACTAGCGTGATACCACGAATCCAATGGCACAAATTTTATCGTATTCCGACGAGCGCACACAAAACGGGATGGTGTTTTACAAAAATCACGATACGGGGACTTTTTACGGATACGGGTTGATTCCGACACGCACACACGTCTGAATCAACTTCCGCGAAAGCCACACATCAGAATATACCATATACATATTTTGGTGTAACTGGTATACGACGAGGCGGTCCCTTTTTGCGGAACACACTCCGTATCACAAAATTTTAGTTTTAAATTATCAATTTTTTGGTCATTTTGGAGGCCAAATAATTTAACACATAAAACGAATTAATAAAAATAAAAGAACAAAACTATTCTCGGTTATATTGAGAAGAAAACCCTTTAATTAGATTTCAAAAATATTAAACAGGTTGATGGCAAATTGGGTGTGAACATGGGGGTTTGGGTCAAATTTCTGAACTATTTTTGGTCAGTTTTTCGGCCATTTTCCGGTCGATTTTTCGACCAATCCGGGACACGAAAACTCATCCCGCTTGATTAAAAATCCTAGAGGGTTAGGTTTTGAACGCACACGGATAAACCACTCGCAAAAAGAATCACAGATGAAGAAGATATATCACCTTGAAGATGGGACGCTGTTGTGCACATGCGCGCGCGTGGGCACACGCGGACGGCGGTGGCGGCGGCGACTGCGGCGGCGCGGGGGATCTAGGGAGGCGGCTGTCGGCGCTGGGGCGACGGCACCGGCTTCGGGGTTGACGTTGGGTGGCTAGGGTTAGGGTTAGGGTTAGAGTAATGATATATATATATATATATATATATATATATATATATATATATATATATATATATATATATATATATATATATATATATATATATATATACAGGGAGAGGGAGGGGCAGTTCGCGGGGATGGGGGAGTCTGGCTGCTGGGGTCGCTGTGGGAATTAGGTTAGGATTAAGGTTTAGTATTAGGTTAGGTTTTTAGGATTAGGGTTCTAGGTTTTGTTTTGTTTTGTTTTGTTTTGTTTGTCTTTTTCTTTTGTTTTTGTTTTTCTTTTGTTTTTCTTTTATTTTTATTAACAATATTATTATTATTACTACTATTATTACTACTATTATTATCTTTTCTTATCATTATTATTATCATTATTATTATTATTATTATTACTACTACTACTACTATTATTATTATTATTATTATTATTACTATTATTATTATTATTATAACTATATATTTATTTATATATATATATTTACATATATAGATGAGATTAAAAATCCAAAAATAATATTTGCACACAAAAAAAATTCTAAAAAAATTACTTTGTAAGGTTTTAATAAAATACTACACTCAAATATTTTATAAAAATATTTTATAATTAATAATTAGATATTTATCTAGTTATGATAAATCAAATAATTATATTATCTAATTAACTAAGTAAATAACTAAATGGTTATCCACAAAATAGGTAATAGAAAATAATATGCACATATTACAAAATGGGAATTTGCCTAATCTGGCACGGAGAATTATAGGGTGCTAATTGTAGAAAAGTTAGAATTAGAAAATAACCACAATTAAATCATATATATAAATTATCTAAATATTTAACAATTAATCTATAGTCGTTAAACTAATATCATACTAATACCAAGGGATCGAATTTTTGTGCCACAAAAAGATCCTACAGGTAGTATCTCCTGTGTAGGCTACTTCCTATGAAGGGCGATATAGATTTTGGGGCCATCCTATATCATTAATGTCCAAACCACGGTGAAGTGTCCTAATAAAATCATTGTGTTTTATTTGATTCAAAAAATACTATAAAACAAATACATGAAATACAAAATACACACAAGATACCTATTTCTGGGTGAGGGGGTTTACAATAGCGGGGTTAGATGGCGATCCTTACAGCGTGGGTTGTAACCCCCCTGATTTTTCAAGAATTTTTAATTTGTACTTTTCACAATTTTCTGTAATTTTCTGGGATTTTCTGTAATTAAAACCTAGGTATTTGGTAATTAAATAATTTTTAATTGCTGTCATTTAATATTAAAATATTATAAAAATAATATTTTATGGTGTAAAATGAAAAACTAGACATAGGGTAATTTTTTGGAAATTTATTGGACCCCGGAAGCATTTATAAAGCCCTAAAAACTAAGTTTAAATAAACCGAATTAAACCCTAGAAATAAATCCGGTTCAATTGAACCAAACCAACCCAAACCAACCCAGACCCGTTTCAGCTGAACCGAACCAAGCCTTATCGGGTCGGGTCGGATCTAACCCGACCCGAAACCCGCAGACCCAAACCCGCACCCCACCTCCTAGCGGATCGGGCCGGATTCATATTGAACCCGACTAGCTGACCCGACCCGGACCCGTAACCCAAATACTATTCTGAACCCTAACCGGAATCTGACTCCTATCCCGACCGCCGGCGACCCCCTATTTAATCCCCTCGACGCTGCCGAAACCCTAGCACTCGACCGCCGTCTCCTCAACCTTCCTTCGCCTCTCTCTCCGACCCGCTCTCCCCTCTCAGCCCACTCGAGACCTCGCCACCACCTCTCCCATCGACCACCGCCCAGTTCCATCCTCCGCTGACCCAAACCACCCAGCCGACCATCTCCTCCGCCCGCTGCTCATCTCATTCCCCGACTCTCCCTGCCGGCGCCATCACCGGAGCAGCCCCGTCACCACGACTGACTCAACCCAGTCCTGTCGACCTCCTCCCACCGTTCTCCCCCGACCCCCCCAAGCCAGCCGACGACCCCGACTGCAGCCACCCTCTTCCCTGAGCCCGACCTCCACGACGACCCACAGCCTGCCGCAGCCGCCCTCTCCCTCCCGGAGCCGACGAGCCGTCCTCCGCCTACCCCAGTGGCAGCCCCGGCTAGCTCCGGCAGTCTCCGGCCACAGATCCAAAACCCTAGATCTGAACAGCACCCGGACACGGCTGACCCGGACATAGCCGCTCTAAGAACCAGGATACGAGAATTCGGTCTTCACGGAGCCCTATTCAGGTAGTATTTTCTCTCTCCTCGTTGCCCCATTTTCTGTCCCGTCTGTTGTGACGCGTAGATTGTGTGACCTCCTCGATGCCCGTGCAACCCGCTCGGTGCATCACGTCCTGTGGTGATCGCGAACCGCGATCCAAAAATAGGAAAAATAACGCCCTGTTTCACCCCGGAACTGAGTATGCTCCGCCAAACGGGACGACTTGGTCGCGCACGGTCTTCACCAAAACGTGCGCACCGTTGATACGGACGTGTGGAATTTTGCAAAAATTGATTTGGATGTGCGTGCACACCGAAATCAACGCGTATCCGCCGACAACGCCCCGTATTCGCCTGTTCTGGAACACGTTGTAACTTTGTGTACACACATCGGATTGAAACAAAACTTGCGCCATCGGACTCGTAGCAATACGCTGGTCCTGTGACCCAAGTTTGGTTCGATTCTGGGAACGTTGACAAAATCGCGTATCGTGGGCCCAGCGGCTCCACTTGACGGACGATTTTGTGATCGGCTTATCGTAATCCAATTCTGGAAGTTCCGTTGGGTTTGTATCATCGTTCTGGACTTGTTGACACTAAGTTTGATGAATTTGGAGACCTTTGACCCTGACACATTTTTCAGTACGAAGCGGCCTACATGTAGACTCCGCTTTGACCAGAAATTGTGATTTTTGCCCCTGTGTCCAAATTGGACTCAAGGACAGACGTTTCTAGCTATTTGATATTTTCTGAATCTAATGGTAATATTTATTTCAACAACCGGAGTAGTACCTGCAAATCACACTGAGACCAGAGCTACAGGCAAGTGTACCTTGCCAACTTTGCAGTTTTGTTATTTATTTCTTTGACTGTATTTATATTGTTGTACATGCTTGACCTAGGACTGTGTGACTTTACTTAGCGTCCGATTAATAGTCGGGTTCCAATACCGTACGCGAAGTTGTGTAACGTCACCTAGACATGGATACCGAGACCCGATACATTCTCGTACTTGTCTTATCAAGTACATTATACTCAGGACACTTGACACTATTAATGAGACAGAATCTTCCTGAAATATTTAAGGTGATTCTGTATAGGATACAGGTTTATGGCGTATACATTTTACAGGCTTAGATTTTATTCAGACTTGTTGCATTAGATATGGTTTTGCGTTACATAGACATGAGATATCATGAAACTGTGACGTAAGATTACATTGGGTGGGGAGAGAATTATCATACATAAGGCTGATTATATATATATATAATACTTAATGGAAGTGCCTTAGACTCTGACACAGAGCTTTGGTACCGTACTGGCCCTTCGAGAGAATACTACTATGGGTTTCTCCGACACTGATCTTGTAGTAGTCTCAGCCCGAGTATGACTAAAACTCTCAACTTGCATATCACTTAGCTGGTTATATATTTACCATATTGTTCATTTATTGCTGCACTGATTTATTTTGGCTTGAGTTATTTTGTACCTTGCTATGTCCCCTGAGGACCTGGATCCGAATTATGTCCCCAGGATTAGCTGACGAGATCTATCCCGAGGTATACGGGACTGGAGCATTAGCGTTAGCAGAAGCAGGTGCCTACATTGGAGCAGAACCAGGATCCGAGGACGAGATCGTACCAGAGGACTTCTCCTGAGTAGTGGCTTCATATACTCATTTATTTCTGTTTTTATTTACTTTATTTTCTGTCTATTGCATTGATGTATCAGACTTGTTCTCGGATTGTTCTCCGAGACACTTTTATTGAGATATGCTAGATTATGTTTATTTATATTTATTCTGGAATTTGATCTGTGATTATCTGTTGTGGATGAGATTAGAATAGACTGTGACTTGTATCATTGGACCATTATTGTTGTACTACAGCTTAAGTACGCCCTGATGGATCCATTAAATTGGGTTTGTCCATCGGTGTGTGCTGCTGGCCATTGCCACGTGTCTAGTCCCTCGGTATTTTGGGACTGTGGCGTGACACGGGTAGTGATCCCCACTGCAAGTTCCTGAACCCCCCGTGTTATCCGAGTTCCGCATTGGACGAACTAGCCTGGTGCCCCGGTGCCCCCTTCGCAGGAAAGAAAACCTTGTGCATAAGTTGTCCAAGACCAAACGACATCTAAACTACTAAGTTATCATATGAAGCATTTCAAGACATCAGATTGAACATAACTACTTAGCATAGTATGATGGCATAGTCTATCTGTTCAAGGGATCACATGGCATATTATGTTTTATACATTGCACAATTATAGATGAATAAATTTTAGCTACCACTGAAACATAAAATAGATACATATGATCGTTTGGTGAATTTGTGTAACAAACAAAAGTGTTCCAAGTTTACTTCTTATTATCTTGACCCAGTTATTATTATTATTATTATTATGGTATCGCTGATAGGAATGCCCAAATTTGTCAGATTATTAAGTGTGAAGACTTAGAAGAAGGGAGGTAATCGAAGGTAAGTCCACTCACAAGTTGGTGAATCGGGGAAGAGAAAGGGGAGATCTTCAAGATTTCGCTCGCGCGTCGCCTAAACGATCACCTGCACACACCAACAGATGATAAATATCTCCTGTCTCGGTCTTCCAGAGTTCGATACAAAATGCGAAGCTCAATGAACGAAGACAAAGAAATCCATCAAAATCGTTCAAGAAAACGCAAGTCACAAAACCAACAGGAAAGCAACCAAGCGGCATCAAAAACGGACAATGAAACCAGCGCAACAGAATGTTCCATCGCGACTCTGCCGTAGAGTCCTTCCTTGAGGCACGATCCGCTGAATATGGGACTTGATTACGAAGAAATCAATCCATAACGAGGAAAGGATCTTGATTTAATCTGTCTTGATCGAACGATACCAAGTATTTCTTAGCCGCGCTCTCCGAACAAGGGGAATGGGGCACTACACCGTAGTCGGCTGCACCACCCCCTCTTCACATAGACCGCTGCTGCTGCCATTGTTGTCACCTCTACTGCCATCGTCGCTGTATTCCCTCGCTCCGCGTTGGCACTATGTATAAGAGATATCGCTTTGTTGGCTCGAGCGAAAGCCTTCTCGAAGAGTTCCCCGATCGAAACGCAAGACGATTGATCTGGGTGAGTGGGCAGAACTTCATTCTCTGATTCTTGTATGCCTTAAATCTAAGTTTTTATAATGCTTGTTTGTAAGTAGAGAATGTTTGTATGGGAATGATAGAACGATAACTTGTATGCTTAACTATAGAACTTGTAATGCTTGTCATTGAAAAGAACCTTGCCATGCTAAGTAAAATAATAGAATATTGCATGCTAAGTTACACAGACACAGCTATCAAACGAACCATTGTCATGTTAATAAGAAGAGTAATAAGATGTCATAAACTTGTCCATTCTTGTATGCTAAAGTTAGAATGAACCCCTGCCATGCTAAGGAGTAAAGTAGAAAGTTTGCTTGAACATGCTCTATTTCATTGCTATGGTAAGGTAAAATTACATGCTTAGAATACAAGAGACAGATATTGCATGCTAGATTTATAGAATCGTTATCGTGCTTGCTTATAATATGTTTCGCTTGTACGTTTTCTTATATCAAACTGCTAAAGATAGAATTGTATGAATAACTCTTACTGTGTGCTTTTGAACCTATCGATTGATTGAAAAGAAAGAAGATTGAACATATCGCTTGATTGAATAGAAGAGATTGAAGATCTATTGGCTCTATCGCTTGATTGAAAACTCTGCTTGTTTCGGGACATGTGCATCATATAGTATTTATCTGATAGAACTGCATCCATGCATTGGTCTGACAACTTGTGCACAAGGTTTATCTCTCGAGTGGTTCCTGGGACACTGGGGATCGTTCAGCCTGGGAGAGATCCGGAACACCCTAAGGCTCGAAGTCCTTATTTACGAGAGGGTATGGATATTAGTGTAGTGTTGAACCATGAGTCACGGCTGCTATTTTGAGCGTATTTTAGTGCAGAGAAACCATGTGTCTCAGCAGCTATTAGCCGATCTGTCATTAGTGAGATGGGCTTGTACGTTCCAACTGTTAATTCTGGGGATCCAATACTCGGGGACCATCATATAGTTAGGACGCTTGCTAGGTTAGCCTTCTTGTATACCTGACTATTTGATATAGGGACGAATAGGGAATAGAACCTTATTCATATATGCAAATTATTGCTAACTTGTATGTCTGTTACAGGAATAACCGTTCGACGAAGGGTAAGAATAACTAAATAAGTGATGTACTCATTATTGAATTTTGCTTGCTATCTTGTATCGATCCTAGTCTTGCATGTTTAACTTGAAGCTGCTCCCCTCTTGTATAAGATAAATATTCCACTAGATCACTGCTATTGTTCCTAAGTGTTAATATATATGGCTCACGATACATATTGTGCACTGCAGGATAGAACACTATCCCTATAGCATGCTTGCATGTATTGAATGTGTAAACCATTTTCAAAGATATATTTTTGAAAGAAGTAATCTGACTTGATCATGTACTACATGAAATGAACCTAGGTAAAAGTAGCAAGATCACTAGTAATAAAATATTTTATCACATGCTTACTTAGTATTAGTTTTAGAGAGCGTTGCTTCAGTTGGTTGCTTTTATGCTTACCAATACTTTTCCTAAAGTGCTGACCCCCCACCAGCTTGCTTGTTTGTAGGTACTGGATCGTCCGGATAAGCGATAGCATATCCTCGTCCTCAGGAACTGGAAATCTGGAATTGATGCCTTGAGTCGTATCGAGATATTTTAAGATACTTTTGTATAAAGGGATGTAATATGTGGAACGATGTCATTGAAATTGAGAGAGAGAGAGAGCTTGAGCGACTTGTAATCTCGGCCAAGCGTCGCTTGTAACACTTCTTGAATATCAATAAAGATCTTGTTCTCTTATGTCATTGTGTTATTTACTTTTTTGCTGTGTTGTGCCGCTTCTTCTTAACTTGAATAGCCTACTTGTCCTTGTTCAAAGCCTTGGTCTTGTGCAAGCGCAACTTAGGCTTGCAAAATATCATGCCCATGTGAGGATGATCGGTTCCGCAAGGCGCTAAAGCGAGGATGATCGGCCCCCTGTGGAATCGGGACGTGACAATCTCTGTAGCGCACGGAGAGAGAGATGGGAGAGGGGCGTTGTACAGCCTACGAAGGGGGGGTGAGAGGTGCAGCCGGGTGAGGAGGGGGTTGGGTTGGGAAGAAGAGTAGTTACGTCTTTTTTGTATCAAATTAAAAATATTCAATAATTTATGGTATCAAGTTGTCAAGTATAAAGTTTAGGGTATCAAGTTCAAAAACTGAAATGGTTGAGGGTATCAAGTTGCAATTCAGTCTTTTTTTTTGTACGTGCAACACACGTAAACGTGACTAGTATATATAAAAGAGGCTTAAAATGACTCAAAATGAGCCGTCTAAGTCGTATGTATATCCACAGATAGTGAAGGGAACTTTTTTTTCTTCTAAAATTTTCATGTATATCCTCACCTAATTAAAAAAAATTCTAAAATATTTTTAACTACCTTAACATATATCTAAAGCCTATACACATATCTATAAAAAATTCTAATTAAAATATATTATATTCAAATCATATTAAAACCACATATACCGAAAGATATAAAAATATATGTAAACCAAATCCTAAATAAAAAATATTTAAATTATATTTAAACTATTTTAAAATAATTTAAATTCATGTCTAGTTTTTTAACAGTATCAGACTAATTATTTTTTTCTTTATTTTTGGTACGTGCAATCGCACTTGAATGTGACTACTATATATAGGTCCAAGCATCCAACCTCTCTAGTGGTTAGCAAGTTGAGACATAGTGAACCATGACTGGGTGTATTCTATCCCAAAATAAAACGATGTTGGAGTAAAAAATTGTAAAGTTTGGTATTTGATTGGCTGTAAAAGTATAACCTTTTGTTGAAGTGACATAAAAAGTATTTTTTTTTTTTTTTGTTAAAACATAGAGAAGTGGTTCTCCTACCAAAATCACGGGTTGAGAATGAAAATTTTTCACTTCCGCAGTACATTTCAAAGGAACAAAAAATTTAATATCGTGACAGACAAGATTTACTGTTTTTGTCAAATTTCAGTAAAATTTGTATAAAAATTTTCTAACTAAATACGTAAATTGATCCAAAATTTGAGTTTTGTCACTTTCCCGATCGGATTTATCTTTTGTTGAAAGTATGCCCTTCGTTTTCAGCTTTCCCAAATGTGACTGGCCAAAGACGAATCTCATGACCCAAACAGTCACTTATAAAAAAATATATATATAAAGGCTGTAAAAAGTAAAATTTTAAATATTACAGGAATTTATGTAGCAAAAAGGAGGCCACACAGGACAAAAAACCTGAGTTCAGTAAGTTTCTGAAAAGTTGTAAGGGGGTGCAGCGAAGGTCGGGACGACTTTAGGCCCGTCCTGTTCTCCTGCCATATGTCCTGGCGGTCCCTCCTACGTAGTACTATTTCATTCTTGTTAACCCAACACGTACCTATTCCTCTTTTATCTTTTCTCCCTTGCATTTCTTCTACTTTAAGTAGTAGAAGGTGGAACATTCAAAGGAAAAAAAAAATTTTGTTACCATTGTTTTCTAAATATCTAAGACCAGCAGTATGTGATTGTCAGTCCTTCATTTTATTCAAAAGATCACCGTTCTATAATTATAGATGAGATTTTCTATCTCATAGGAATATTATACAAGTCAAAATTTGGATAAAGTCCAAAAATTAAAAAAATTAAAAAAATTAAAAAAATAGATTTATAACTTTTATAAAATAAGATCTCTAAATTTTTTTCTCAATTTGCCACCAATTAGTTTTATATTTGAATCAAAAATTAAAAAATAATTAAAATAAAAATAAAAATAAAAATTCTAAATTATCTTTTCTCTTTCTCCTCCTCTTCTACCCCAACCCTCCCCCCATGCCTCCCTCCTCCTCCTCCTCGCCTACTCCTCCTCGCCTATCCTGCCTCCTCCTCCTCCTCCCTCCTCCAGCTCCTCCCTCCTCTCCTCTCCTCACCTCCTCCTCCTCGCCTATCATGCCTCCTCCTCCCCCTCCCTTCTCCAGCTCCTCCCTCCCGCTCCCCGCCTATCCCGCTTCCTCCTCCCCCTCCCCCTCTCCCTTCCTCCGCCTCCCTCGCACATCTCCCTCCTCCCCTCCTCCACTGCCCTCCTCCTCCAGATCCTCCTCCTCATCATCCTCCTCCTCCCCGCCTACCCCGTCGCCGCCGTCCTAATTTTAATCATAACCCTCTCCACCCCCCTCCTCCTTCTTCGACGGCGGGCAGCGACCACGACGGCGGCAACGGAACAGCAACAGCAGCGAGGGAGGAGGAGGATCGCGGGGGAGGCGGTGCGGGGAGGAGGGGGAGCTGGTTGGGAGCACGGAAAGGAAGGGGTGAGGCGCGGGGAGGAGGGGGGCGCTGGTGGTCGGGCATGGGGAGAAGGGAGGTGAGACGCGGGAAACAGTAGGGGGAGATAGGGTTAGAATTATGACTATGATTAGAATTATGATTATAATTAGAGAGGGGTATATTAGTCATTTGACGTCTATTTTGGATCAAGGGGTCTTTAATTGCAACAAATATAAAATGCAAGAATTTTTTAAATCCTGGGGTATTTAATTGCAAAAAACGTAAATCTAAGAAGGATTTATTTGCACTTTACCCGTCAAAATTTATATATTTTTAAAAATCATTTTTTTGAATTGAATTTCTAAAAAAAAAAAAAATTTTTTGTTTGATGAATATATAAATATTTCCAAAAAAATAAAAAAGTTTAAAAAAAAACTTAATGAAAAAAAAAATCTTCAAAAAATGAGAAAATAAACAAAAAAATTCATTCTTAAAAAATTAAAAAAAAGATAAAAATAAGGATTAATTAAAGTTTAGACACTACAATTAATATCACTTTAGAGTTTAGACTATGACATGTCCATTTAAAGAATTTATTCTCTGAATTTATTGTTAGGGGGGTCAAACTTTCTAAATAGATATGTTAGGACCTAAAGTCCAAACCGGTATAGGATCTAAACTCTAATTAGTTTTTATTATAAACTGACAAGAGCTAATACTTTTACAAGAAAAAAAAAAGTTTACTTTCTTTGAGATCTGATGCTAAGTCGTTGCTAAATACTTTTTTGTTATTATATAATTATATTATCTCCTACTTTTAAGTAAGTCGTCGGTGGAGCATTCAAGAAAAAAAACGTGACCAATATTTTCTAAAAATCTAACGATGCAAACCGATCAAAATAATTAGAAGAAATTAACGATCTTAGAGCAAGAAAAAAATTAAGAAACTAGCACCTTAATCTTCTCTCTCTCTTTTATTTACATATCCTAAATAGAATGCAATATCCTTGTAGTAAATGTATTATCTTACTTTGTATTCTGAAATGTACGTGTAGTAAATGTATTATCTTACTTCGTATTCTGAAATCTACGTACTTACTTTCGTATGGAGTATCTGAACTATTTTTTAGGTACTTCAAACAAAATAACATATTACAATCAAATAACATATTAAAATCGAACTCGAGGGACTTTTGTGGTTACCGAGGAGAAGTATAAGATCTCGGCTGGGTGGCAGAAGATCAGTGGATGAGTCAGGGGACGTATTATTCCTTCCATTTATGAATGGTAGAAGTTGGGAACAGTGGACCCAAAGGCATGCAATGCAGTGTGCACAAAAGTCCCGAGCGTTACATCGGACCCCGTGCGTTAAGCCGAGATTTAAAAAAATAAAATAAAATAAATAAAATCAACAAAAATATGTTAAAATATAACCAAATAAACTAGCACAACAGAAGTAACAGTCAACAGAACTAACAAAATTTTATATTCTTCCTACCACGTTTAATTTTAATAAATTTTAGTTTTTTTCGTTCAACTGTAACCAACTTTGACAACTGTATAAATGGCCACATTTCTCCCACTTGTACGAGGTAAGGATTATCTTCATGTCTTAAAGTTTTTTGCAAATAAATAAAAATATAAGACATGTCTTTTCTTGGTTGTGCCTTGCTGAAAGGTGCGTCTTGGGTACGCCTGAAGTAAGACGCATCGCCTATTGAGGTTCGAGGCGCAGGTGCTGCACTTTTCTGCGAGACGCGCTTTTGACTACCTCGTCCACGATCTCCTCCTCCTCGGGGCTGTCTCAAGCCATTTGGAGGCCCTAGACAAAAGTACAAAGATGGAACCCTTTTTTGAAAATATAAACATGATTAAATTATATAATTTTATTATATTAATTTATATGCAAACCCTCATCGTTGATCCAGACATGGAATCGACAATTTATATGCAAACCCTCATCTTAGGTTAATGAAATCATTGAAATGAATCAAATGATAAAAAAAAAATACATGATAATTTTTGTTTATATCTGAATTCTAATACTCACGGTCACTGTTTCATAAGAAAAATTTAAATCCTTCGTCCTTGCACTTACAAATGTATAAGAGAGAGAGAGAGAGAGAGAGAGAGAGAAAAAGAGAAGATGAAGAGAACAAATCTTTCTCCGAGGGAGAAGACGAAGAGACGATAAAGGTTATTGATTTTTTTTCCAAATTTGATAGATTTAATTCATTTTAAGTTTTTACAAATAGACAAACAGCTTTTTGCTTTTTCGACTAGACTTTTCCTTTATATATATATATATATATATATATATATATATATATATAAAGGAGTCCTAGACAGCTGTTTTTTTTGCTTAAAGATAAGCCAGTCCTGCTGCTGCTGCTGCTCCTCCTCCTCCTCCTCCTCCTCCTCCTCCATTGTAGCTAGTGTGGATGGGAGGAATGGAACTACATGGATGGTTTTGAATTGAAATAATCAAACATTTCATTTATGTTTTTTTTCCTCCTTCCTACTAGTGTGTTGGACTCTCAATCTTTCACTTAAATGTGATTTGGAATCAATATTAAAGTTTTTTTGTTAGAACAGATTATGTTTGGGAGAATTAAAGTTTTAAAGATGTTAAGATTTGAAATTTGGATAAAGTTGGAGGCAACCGAGACAGAAAACAAGTTAATGAACTTGGGGTTTTGAATAGAGGGACAAAATTATTTTTGTTTCTCATAGTCAACCTTTAAGTGAAAAAGTTTAATAGTTTAAATATTTAATTTAAGTGAAAAGAAAATTCTAATATTTACGGGCAAAACATAATTGATTTGGATATTTACAGAAAATTTACTGTACCTATAATAAATTTATATTAAATAAATATAACGATAGAAATTTTGAAAATTTTGAAATTCTGATACATACGCTAACCGAGATGGCGACATTTTGGAGAACATGATTTTTGCCAACTAAGTTGGCAAAATTTTGGAGAACAAGAATCCGACGTCTCAAATTTTTGAGCGGGAGAGGGGTGAATTTTCGACAACTCAGTTGGCAAAAATGTGGGGTATTTATTTATTTATTTGGTTTTGTAGGTTTATTTTCTGGGTATGTTCATAGTAACTCTGGGTATGTATAGTAACGTTCATATTTTTACAACGGCTCAATTTTTTTCATTTCTATAAATTTTTTCTGCTATTCATTTCTCACTCAATCCACTTATACTTTCAAACAGAAGCTACTTCAGCTCAATCACTCTGTATTTAGAAGCTCATTCTCATGTGATGGATCAAAGTTTAACAAAATTATGTTCGGTTGGAGGTGTGCTTAATGTGTTAGTTTATGAAGGAGGTTTAACTAAAAAAAAATTAATTGATCAAAATATTTCGTTTGATAGTTTACGTAATCAAATTGTTGAGCAATGTTCTATTGATTATGAATTTATATTGGTTCATGTTTATTTAACTAATTGTATAAAGTTAGTTAGTGAACAAGCATGTAAATTTATTCTAGAAGTTAATGTACAAGCAACGAACATTAATATTTATGTAACTTCACCACCACCTAGAAATAATATTGTTAGTAGTATACGTGCTTCTAATGAAGTTAATACTGCTCCTAGTTCTTCTCATCAAGTTATTTCATTTACTGAATAAGAACATATAGTAGATGATGGTAATAACGACGATGAAAACAGTAATGATTTAATTGAAAATTTAGATGATGAAATTGATGGCAATGTTGATAGTGTTAGCATTTCAGGATTAATCATTGGAACAAAATTTGATAATCGTTCTGAATTTAGATGTTTTATTAGTGATATAGTAATTACACATAATTTTACTTGTCATGCTATTTTAAACAATACTAGTGAGATTGTATATAAATGTAACGATTCAAGTTGTAATTGGAGAGTATACGCTAAAGCAAGTGGTAAAAGTAAAAGTTTTGTTATTACTACGCTAGAAAACGTACATTCTTGTTTATGGGAACTTATAACAGGTTCTCATCCATTAGATACTACTGTATGGGTTAAAAATAAGATTATTAATAGAATTCGAGATAATCAGTTGTATAGTCCATCACATGTTGTAAATGATATATTTAGAGAACGCGAAATATATATTAAATATTGTAAAGCTTGGAAAGCTAGGAAACTTGCACTATCCAATGGTAGTTATATTGATGCTATAGTAGTCTTGTAGAGTATGGTTTTAGAATTATTGAGACAAATCCAGGTAGCTAATATTTTATACAGACTACATAAGACAATATATTTAAAAGAATTTTTATTTATTTTAAGGCATGCATTGATGGATTTTTAAGGGGGTGTTTACCTGTGATTAGTACTGATGCTACTTTTCTTTCTTCCATATATCAAGATATTTTATTTATTTCTTGTGCTCATGATCCAAATTATCAATTATATCCAATTGCTTATGCTGTTGCTGAGAGTGAAAATACTGATTCTTGGACTTGGTTTTTAAACGGTTTGAGAACATCTTTTGAAAAATATTTTGATGCATGGAATACAATTTCTTTTATATCAGATAAACAAAAAGGATTGATAAGGGCTATGCATGATATCTTTCCAGAATTGTCTCATTTTTTTGTATTCAATATTTTAAACAAAATTTGAAAAAATTCTTTAGATTTTCACATTTTCAACATAGTTTAGACTATCTTGCTAGATGCTATAATAAAACAGATGCGAACTATTATTTGAAAAAATAAAAGCTGAAAACATAGATTTTTACAACTAGCTCGTTGGAGTAAATGATGAAACTCAGATTTTTTCACACTGGATAACAACGTATTCATCTTGTCCCAGTTTAGGTATTCACACGTCGAATCTTGCTGAATGCTTCAATAACTAGATAAAAAATTTACGTAATAAACCAATAACGACACTACGATAGAATTCGAGCCAAAATTATAACACTTCAGGACAAGAACAGGCAAAAAGCTAAAAATCTTCAAACTGATTATTGTCCTAAGATGTTACAAATTATGGCTCTTATCATAAAAAAACACCGACTGCAAACGTTGAATATAGTTAGATATTTGTTTGAAATATTAGATCGTAAAACAAATAGAACATATGTTGTAGACTTAGATAAAAAATCTTGTTCATATTTAAACTGGTATCATACTTTGCTTGCATGTGTACATGCATATTATGCGTGTAAGTCGAAAAATATTAGCATCGAGATGGCATCGGTGCTGATGGATGTTATGCGTGTAAGTCTAAAAATATCACCACCTCCTTGACTGTTCTCCATTTCAGATGGCATCGGTGTTGATGGAGTTGTAAAGATATGCGTATAGCTCGTAACTCCGGGGACGAATAGGCTATCCCACTGAGAATCTCCCTCGGGGGCCCACTCAGTAGTGCCCGCACCGGCCGCACCGGCCGTCGCCTGAGAAGTGCCCCACTCAGGCCAATGAGAAGTGCCCGCACCAGCCCACTGAGAAGTGCCCGCACCATCCCACTGAGTAGTGCTCACCCCGGCCGTCGCCTGAGAAGTGTCCCACTCAGGCCAATGAGAAGTGCCCGCACCAGTCCACTGAGAAGTGCCCGCACTAGCCGCTGCCTAATAAGTTCCCCAGTCAGGCCAATGAGTAGTGCACGCACCAGCCGTCGCCTGAGAAGTTGCCTCACCAGCCTACTGAGGGACATCGTCATCTTGCAGTGGCAGACTATCATCCTGATAACAAACTGAGGTATACTTCCTAGGGTGGCGTGCTTGACGTTGTGCAATAAGACCATGAGGATAATCTCCTGGAATAAGTAATGGAGGGTTCAGAGGAGTCGGTCCTCATTGCATAGCTGCCAAAAATTTGTCAACCGCTGTGCGCAACGGGTCGCCCACTGGATGATTTTGGTATGCGGTATTTAAATTTGGAAGCTGAAATATTAAATAGAATTCAATAGAGGACATAAATAAGTACTACAGAGATATACATTTTCATATAAAAATAACGTACCATCCCTTCTACATAATCATAATAGCCACGGAGACTATAATCATCTATGGCTCGATGTTGGAATTGAAACTCTTGAAATTGGTAGGCTTTGTTGCTGATAAGAGGAGATCCCCACCAAGATCTATATGCATCATCACCGTTGTCACGCCCCAGTCCCAAAATACATAGAACTAGGCCACGTGGCAATAGCCAGTTGACACGTCTCCGAGGATAACCCAATTTAATGGATCCACGAATAGTGCTACGCTGTCCTATAATACTAACATATCCCATATCATTCAATAACAGGTAATCTAATCTCATCCACAAAATAAAGAGCAAGAAGCACTGAATAAACTGCTGGATAATAAATACCAGTCTCAAGATATCATAGTACAACTAATAGTGTCTGGTGGGAACAAACCCACTACTACGACGAAATAAAGTACTGAAATGAGATATAAAAGATAATGACTAGGGCATCGGCTCTAGATAGTGATGCTCCCAATCTAGGCTGAAGGCCTACCAACTGGTCACGAAAACTCTGACGGCTGCACCTCTAACTCCTCAGCTGTAGCAAATCTCGTCTCCTGTCCGGGGCCGTATACTGTGGGGTAGAAAGCCTCGTCCAAATCTGGAAAGGTACCAGGTCCTCAGAGGGACGTAACAAGATACATAGAAACATGTTATATATAAATACTGAATAAAGTAAATGCAATAAAGGGTGTGCTAACCAATCTAAGTGAATGCAATTGTGAGGACAACTTTGGTACGTATGAGTAGGTGTAGGCATAACGTCCATACAGCTCTGAAGAACGGGGAATCTGCAAGTATATATACGTCCATACCGCTCCGAAGAACGGGGAATCTGAATAGTATAACGTCCATACCGCTCTGAAGAACGAGGAAACTGCCAGTATATATACGTCCATACCGCTCCGAAGAACGGGGAATCTGAATAACAAGGGGTCATTGGGTCCGTGGCTTCTCCGAATGCTACGAATTCCAATGGGTGTATCCCATACGCCTACTAGTGGTCCTCCCCTCCCAATATAAATACGCAAATCGAATACTCGACGTGCATACCACGCAGCTACATGCCAGTCTCTACTAACATAAAATATAACCTTGAATTACGTACTAACCGTGATGCATATCACACGCACAGATAGCTAGTCGAATACACGGACCCGTATCCCAACATGAATGTCACAGTGAAGCGTGTAGAGTGTCAGGTCTCGGAAGATATCAGAGAATCCTCCCATGGGGTGAGTCTGCTAGTGACAAAGCCAAGTATACTAAATCATCAACGCATCTGTCGATAGCACCCGAATCAATCTCGGACGCGCACAGTCATATAAAATAGAACAGCCACAAACATACAACATATGCAGTATTTAATTTAAAAAGAAATATGGCAAGGTATCTTGCCTGAGTCCTCGAGCTGCGAATGCCAAAAGCCGGTTCCTGCAGTGTCTCCTGGCTGATCCAATGATCCTAAACACAAAATATAATATAACAATCTAATATCAGACACTAAGAAATACATAAATAATTATGACATTGCTCCTCGATATTGTTGCCGATTTACTGTTGACCGAACACAGCGTTACGTGTGCACGTAGCTAGGGTGTACCCGTGTTCTGTCTTTGGTCAACGTGTGCCTTGCGACAATAAATTATCGAGTTAAGGTTTGGCAACTACTTCTACACTGCACGGAAATACGTCCTTGATTTCCTTGCTCAACATACTGGGTTTATGCCTAGGGTCCAGGTGAAATACTGGTCCTTGACGACAGGTCTCAAGATTTATGCAATTGCTGGTTATTAGATGAGTTCTAATTCTTGCTAATCATCATCGTTATATATATAATTTAGGGTTAACTAAGTTGTGTCCAGAATACAACTGTCGCGACGACACGACGCTTACATACGAACACGATACAAAGAGTATAGGCATTTACCTTGCTGGCTGGACGAGGTTCTTCTCGTCGCCTGGTCGTCCTCCGACGAATGGAAACTTCGACGTCGGCCGACGAGCAGCGTCAGCGGCAGTGGCTGAATCAGCAAGGGCAGGGACCGCAGCAGCAGCTGCTCCGTCAGCGACGTTGCTGGGTGGAGTTGCGCAGGGGTGGTCGTCCAGACGCGGGGCGGTCGGGCGACGTTGGCCTACGACAATGCTCCGGTCGGAACAATCGGGGGATGGGGTGTACACCAGTCGGGAAGCAGTCGGTTGGGGGTGTGCACCGGTCGGGTTGGGATACAGTCGGTTGAGGGAAGTCCGACGGGTTGGGGAGCAGTCGGCAGGGGGAAGTCCGGCGGGTTGGGGAGCAGTCGGCTAGGGTTTTGGGGAGGAGGATGAATAGTAGTTTATTAGGGTTTTGTATTTATAGTTGGTGATGGAGATTATAGGCTGGACTCGAGGGTTGGGCCTGTCCGACTTGTTGGGATGGAAATGGTCCACTTGAAAGGCGCATGTGGGCTTGGTTTGGTTCTGCTTGAGGTAAATTGGCCCTAAATTTAAATTAATTAACAATTCAACTTGGTAATTCCAAATGCGTCGAAAACATAAAGATCTAGATTTTTGGGTGGTACACAGGAGTCGTGGCATAACAAGCTTGGTGTAGACTGATACCTTAATTTGGGTACGTGGGATTTGGGTTGTGGTTGCATCTTAATAAAATAATTCAATAAATCCTATTTTTGACGAGGGGGTTTACAACCGTAGGCTGCACCATTACAAATTATGACCATATGATTTCTTATAATTTTTTGCAGTAAATTTGGTTAAACTTTTGGAATAACTTACCATCATTTGAGACAAATATCCCACCCGATGTGTCTCAAATCTAGAATTCCTCCCAGAAATCAATCTGCGTGCTCTGGTAGTTGCATTGCCTTTACCACGATTGAAACATGGTAGCTCATCAGGAATGTGTTGTATCATCCAGAACTGTCGCATAACACGATCAGGTGGATGATACATGATATTATCGTGTAATATTATAAAAAATCTATGTAGACTCAATCCAAAGGCCGTTGTTTGTAACTCAAGAGGATTTTGCCCAAGCCGGTACGGTAAAAAAATTACCTATTTTATGTCAAAAAAATTGTAAGATAATAAATATATTGACTGTATGAAATACAAAAAATATATAAGACACTATAAAATTTTTACCTCGTTAAATCTTAGATTATCGAATTGATCCCGATATACTACGATATCCTTGTGAGCACATCGAGTTAGATCAGCTGCAGCCATCATCCAGCGTAAAGCTGATGGAAAGACACCATCTTCGGTATCAATACGGGAGACTAGCCTACCGATACTGAAGTGCTCGTAGGACCAAACCTAGAAAAAAAAAATATTTAAGTGTACATATTTCCTTAGTAAATAAAATTATATGAAAATTTTATACCTGTAATAATGTCATACATCCATTCAAATTTTTATGTCTTTTATCCACTGATGTAAAATGCACAAAATTTGACATAGAGTTGTACAAATATGCCAACGCAGACGCTCCCCATGCATGACGGGTAGGTTCTGTCAGATTTTTTACAAAAGGTAAAAAACGTAAATTTGTCCTAAATTCGGAGTTTGGAAATAAAATTTCGTTGATTAGACCTAGTAGGTAGGCCCTGGTGCAAGCAGTAACCTGAACATATAATAAAAAAAGTATATCAGTTAAACTAAATAAAAATATATATTACATAAATAATAACATTAAATATTATACTTACTCGTTCCGCATCACTAAGACTTCTTCCTCACCAATACGATCAAGTTGCATAAAGTTGTGGCGGAGCCACGAAAGTGTCACGAAATTTTTACCATATATGGTAGAAGGCTCCACGCCTAAATACTTCCTAATCACAGTTTTGGCGCAAAATAATTCATCATTTTCAAATATTATAGGTTCACCCATAATAGGCAATTCTATGATATTTGTCATATCTACTAGCAAAATGGTCATTTCTTCGAACGGTAACTGAAAGGTATTTCTTTCGGGCCACTACCGCTCAACTAAACTGAAGATCAAGTCTCGGTCGTGACGTAGAAAATATATCTGATCAATATGATCAAAATAAAATACGTTCACCATACCATGTTGTTCTTCAATATGATCAAAATAATATTTAATACTTAGTGTTAAAATATGTAATCAAATATGTAGTGTTAGCATGGCTACTATTACGAACATTACAATTATAATAGTTAAAATAGTAACTACAATTATATAATTACAATTATAATTAAAAAATTTACAAACCTGTTCTCCTTCTCTTTTCTTTTCTTTTCTTTTCTTTTCTTTTCTTCTCTTCTCTTCTCTTCTCTGCTTACTTCCTCCTCTTCTCTTCTCTTCTCTTCTTATTCTTCTTCTCTGCTTCTTCTTCACTTCCTGTAATGTTGCTTCCGACCTCCCTCTCCTTATAATACCCACCAACACTCACCTACGTATTAAACCAACTACCAACATTTAAAACCAACCACCTATATATTTAAACTACCAACATATTAAACCAACGCTACATATTAAAAAAATCCACCAACACCCGAACCGAACCAACCCACCAACACCCGAACCGTAGAGGCCATATTTTTGCCAACTCAGTTGGCAAAAATCTGTCTATTCCCGCCAAAATTGGATTTTTGCCAACCCAGTTGGCGATATGTATTAAAATTTTAAAATTTCCAAAATTTTTATCGTTATATTTAATTAATATAAATTTATTATCGGTACAATAAATTTTCTGGGATATTTAAGGGTAAATTAGTTTATGTGCTTATAGCTCCCTACATTGGTTAAAAATTTGAAAGAAAGGTTGATGTAAGCTCGATCGACAAATTATCATTAAAATGGTTGGATTATAGATGATGATGAAACACATGTCACCAAGACATTGAAGGTAATGATGAGAATATGTAAAAAAAAAATTCATGTAGTTTTGAGAATGCAATGCATACTATTTATAAGCATGCAGTTTCAAGCATTTTTTATTCCTTTATCTGCAAGATCATGTAACTCATATACCAAGAAAAAAATTGAATTAGGAAGACTTCACTTTTTGGTTAGTCAAATTCAATATCCAAAGTCTAAATAAATTTTAAATTCGGTACCCTTATACAAAATAATTTTTTTTACTACTAACACTACATGGCGAAGAACTCTTTTATATAAAAATTGACTTCCAAGTCATATGAAAAAAAAAAAAAAATTAATATGTACTCATTCAAATTTTACAACCCTATCGTTTACCCAATACTCTTATTATACATAATATACATATATAAATTGAAAAATCATATAATTTGCTAGATATGGAAATTCTTCATGTACTGCGTGTACTGTCGATATATTTTATTAATAAATAGTATAGATGTATTCTCATCATTTATCCTAAAAGTAACGTTCTATTCTCACCATTAATTACAACCTCGTTGTTAGCACTTCCCTCGTCGCCCAAATTCTTGTTGGAAATCAGACACGTCCTGCAAGCATTTTGACACCATGTCTGAGAGTGCCGGCAACAAAAACTTTGATGCCAACCCACCTAAGATAACCAACCCCTGTCTAACGAACACCAAGTACAAAAAAAGACAAGTATATGGTAGTGACTACGTCACCTGGACAAATTTTAACATTTATAACTCAGGTAAAATTACAAGATTGACAAAATCAATATTGGACCGTTTGCCCTAATAGATTCAACCCCCTCACCATACTCAAGGAGAAAAGAAATAGATTACTATCACTCACCAACCCGTAGCAATCTCCCTGAGCGAAGGCGATGACTTATCAATCAGATCTCTTTCTTCTTTCTGTCTTGAATGACAAATTCCTAAGAGCAAAGCACGGACTTTCTCTTAGATTTTTTGTGGATGAGCACCCCGAATCTCCAACTTGTGCTATTCTTTGTGCCTCCACCCTCCTCCTATATTTATAGGATAAAAAAATCCTATTTTAGGTCATAGTAGGATTTTTTAAATAGAAAACCTTAAAATAAGAATCATATTATACCTAAAATAGCCCAATACCAATTATGGACGTCCAAATATGGTCAAATTAAATATTTGATACAAATTTAAAATCTAATCAAATCTTACATTTAATGTAGATTTTTAAATTATATCAAATCAAATGTTTGACCATATTTGGCTCCAAAATTTACTAAATCCAGAACAGACTCCAACAATATCCCCCTCTAGTCTGATGAGAGAGTGTTGACCCCATGACTTCTCAAATGGACCCCATGCCTGTCGTCCCGCGACAGAGTTCCTGCTCCCCCCAAGCCACCGATCTTTGATCCCCCAATTTTCTTTGCATCTTCCTTCATCTCCATCTCCTTGACCGTCATGTCGATGCTCGCTGCCATACGTAGCACCTTCTGTACCACTGGGATCCTGTCGACATCAATAACACGGCTGAGACCAAAGTCTCTAACTATCAGTCCCACCGTGAGTCTTGGTTGTCTGTCCCCGACTTTCATCTTCCACTGAAATGTGTTAATATTTTGACGAGCTTCTTCACCCTTGGCTGGCCCAACCAAGCGGACGGTACGATTCTGCCGAGATTCGAACTCCTGAATCTGTCCACCTTCGTATCCAAACTTGAAGCTTCCCCATACACATGCATCCTCGAGCAGAATATCACGTACTATACATGTCGTCGATGACCCACAGTCCCCCTTAAACTGTGTGAATAATGATGATCCCGCCTCAAATTGAGTTTGCTGCAAACCTTGATATCCTTCCTGGCCTCGAACTGCTGAAAAAAATGTCGCTCCGTGAAGCTTTGGCAAACCACCCGTCACCAAAACCAGATCCGTGAAGCAACCCCCACCTGGAGACTGACCAGCTATCATGGGACCGATATACTGACCCTTAATCTTTGGCTCATCACCATTCGTCACTTTATCTCGATGAACCGAATCCTCCGCAATTGTCACGACCCGTACCCGGAAATTCGAGCACGAGTGCGTGGGTACGTCCAGCCTACGCCGCAGAGTCGGCGGTAGTACGCTGTCTAGGTCAAATCCACAGTTAGCTAATCGAGCTCATTCACAAATAGCATAGGCAAGATAATAAAGGGAAACAGATACTTAAGATTTCAAATGAAATAAGTGCGACAACAGATTCAAATGTTTAGTACAGAAATCAGAATGAAATCGGGGACAAACCCGATTACTAAGATAAAGAGCAAGAAAATAAAATAACTACTACTATCTACTCTGCAGCAGGGGTCTCCTGGGTGGGATCTGGCTCCTCATAAGTGTCATCTGTTCCCTCATAGGGACCATAATATGTAGGGGCAAAGTCCTCATCATCGCCTAAATCAACGGATCCAGTCAGGAAAGAAGCAAAGTACACAGTGCACAACAAGATTAAACTAATTATTTATGACAATTAAATATGAGTATCATGTTGAGAAACTGCATAAAAGAACATCAATATCTCAGAGTTAATGCTGTAAACAGGAATATGAGAAAACAGAAATAAATGAGACAGGAAATGAAACTACAACAGTCAGCAAGAAACTATAACAAGACCAGAAGCTATCTGTGTGAACTTGTCTGGCATGTAGGGGTTTATAAGGCTAATCCGGCCGTCATAAACGGCTATTAAATAGGAATAATCGAGATCCGACTGAGGGTACAGTCGCGTACCAACAGCTATTAAACATGGCAGGGGAAAGGGTAAACTACATGCCTTCTAGTATTCTCCCACCCGACATGAAAAACAAGACATGAACTCCAATATTCAAGACATGAATCCAGTATTCCTAACACTAGGTGTAATCATCAAGGGAACTAGTAAAGCAGGGAATTAATTATCACAATATAAAGTTTTAACTTGAAGTGCAGGTACTTGCCTGTTGTTTGGATCCGATTAATTGTACCCGGGGAAATTTTCCAGAGGTGAGTCCAAAAGCTGAAATAGACATTACCATCACGCTCAAAAGATGTCAAATAGCTAGAAATGCCTGGTTTTTTCTGTTTTTGGATCGCGGTGTGCGATCACCACAGGAAGCGGTGCCCCGAGCGGTTTATCCGGGCACCGAGAGGGTCACACTGGCTTCGCAACGCAATTTACGAAATTGAAAACTGAGCTACGAGCAAGAAACTACGCGCACCTGAACTGGGTTGAAAAACCCAAAGAATTCCGTGTCCGTGTCGTGTCCGACACGGAGAGAAATTGGGATTTAGGGTTAGGGCTAGGGTTTCTGGAGCTGCGGCGGGCTCCGGTGGTCGGCACGGCGGCGGGGAGGTCGAGGGCGGCTCGCCGGGGAGAGGGCCGTGCGGGGACGGCCGGCAGCGGTGCCGGAGGCGGCCGGCCGGCTATTTGCTGTTGCTGCTGGATCGAGGGGGAAGGCCGGAGGAGGCGACTGCAGCGCCGGAGGAGGGCGGGCACGGCGTCGGCGAGGAGAAAGGCTGGCGGAGGAGGTCGAGGGGAGTTGGGTCACCGGAGGGCAGCCGGCGGAGGGTTAGGGTTAGGGTGAGGGAGGAGGAAGGAAGGAGAGGGGGGAGCTTATATAGGGCTGAGGAGGCGGTTACCGGAGGAGGACGTGGTGGCGTGGCCGCGGAGGACGCGGGGAAGGGCCGGAACGGGCGGCGCTGCGCGGGGAGGCCAGCGCGGGACGCGGGCGGCGTGGGGGCTGGGGGAGAACGGGTCTCCGGGTCGGGCGGCTAACGGGTCCGGGCAGACCCGCCCGACCCGCAAGGAATGGCCGGGCTGGGCTGTTGCTGGGCTCAGGGTGCTGGGCCGGTCTACTGGGCCGGGCTGGCCCAAGGAAAAAGAATAAAAATTAATAATATAAATAATAATAAATATAATTAAAAAAATAGTTTAATTAAATAATTAATTAATTAAAATAGTTTTTAGGCATTTAAAAATAGGTCTGAGGCCCAAAAAAATCCAGAAAAATTACCCTAAGTCCAGTTTTTCATTTTACACCCAAAAATGTTATTTTCATGACATTTTAATATTATTTATTAACCATTAAAAAATTATTTGATAATTAAAACCTTGATTTTAATTACAGAAAATTCCTAGAAAATTCCAGAAAATTGGAGAAAAATCCAAGTTTTAATAATTTTGAAAATTCAGGGGGTTACAATCTACCCAACTTATAAAAATTTTGTCCTCAAAATTTAAGAATAACAATGGCACGAAAAGAAGGGCCGGGAATTAAATATACCTAAGGGTTCAAAAAGATAAGGGTAGCGCTCTCTAATCTCGTCTTCTCGCTCCCAGGTGGATTCGCCGGGAGAATGGTGCTTCCAAGCTATGCGAACCAAGAAAATAACCTGGTTCCGTAGAACTTTCTCCGATCGATCCAATATCTCCACGGGCTGCTCTTGGTAAGTCAAACTTGGGCCTACTTCGAGCTCTGAGTGATCCAAATATGGCTGGGGTCTGACACGTACTTTCTCAGCTGCGACACGTGGAAGACGTTATGGACTCCATCCAGAGAGGGTGGCAATGCCAGTCGGTATGCCACTTCTTCGATTTTCTCCTGAATGTCAAAAGGTCCAATAAATCTTGGGCTGAGTTTTCCACTCCTTCCGAACCTAATGGTGCCACATGTCGGAGAGATCTTCAAGAATACCAGCTCTCCAACCTTTAATAAAGTTATAATCAAGTCTTAGTTCCATAAGCAAAATGTTTAAATTGACTTGAATTTCATAATTTAATTACCTCAAATTCTAAGGGCCTTCGGTGGCTATTTGCCCAATGTCGTTGCCTGTCTTGAGCCACTCGAAGTCTATCCCTTATTTGTTTTACCTTCTCAGTTGAATCGATCACCATCTCTGGTCCCAGTAGGGCTCTTTCTCCAACGTCGTCCCATGATAGCGGGGTACGACATCTTCGGCCATACAGAGCTTCAAATGGAGTCATCTCAATACTTGCTTGGTAACTGTTATTATAAGAGAACTCCACAAGATGTAGATAGTCTTCCCAGGATCCTCCAAAATCCAGAACACATGTACGGAGCATATCTTCAAGTGTCTGGATTGTACGTTCCGATTGTCCATCGGTTTGGGGATGATAAGCTGTGCTGAATTTGAGTTGAGTCCCCAAGCTGGCTTGTAAGCTCTTCCAGAAGTGAGAGGTAAATCTTGAATCTCGGTCGGAGACAATACTTACTGGAACCCCATGCAATCTAACAATATGTCTGATATATAAATCTGCCAGCTTCTCTGTAGATAGCCCTACTTTGAAAGGTAGAAAATGTGCAGACTTGGTCAGTCTATCTACTATCACCCAAATTGCATCCTTTCCACTAGGTGTCCTTGGAAGTCCAGAAACAAAATCTATCGTAATATGTTCCCACTTCCACTCCGGAATGGGTAGTGGTTGAAGCAATCCTCCAGGTCTTTCTCTTTCTGCCTTGACTTGTTGGCACACTAAACAACGAGATACGAATCTGGCTACTTCTCTTTTCTTGCCATACCACCAAACATGCGTCCTCAGGTCCTTGTACATCTTGTTGGCTCCTGGATGTATAGAGTATTGCGATCTGTGCGCCTCTTGCATAATTTCTTCTCTTATGTCTCCTTGAGGTACACATAGTCTATCGCCATGCCTCAGTGATCCATCTTCATGAATTCTGAAATCTTCCACTAATCCAGCTTGCACTTGACCTCGAAGGCTTCGCAGCCCTCCGTCTTGAAACTGAGTCTCCTTGATCTTGTCTATTAAGGTAGACTGAATCTGCAAGTTCATCATTTGGCCTTCTTTTCCTGGGATAATTACCTCAATACCTAAACTTTCCAGGTCCTCGAGCAAGTGTCGGTCCATAGTCAAGTACATCGCCATAGGATATCTGCTTAGAGCATCAGCAACTACATTGGCCTTCCCAGGATGATATTGAAGGGTGATATCAAAATCTTTCATTAGTTCCATCTACCTTCTTTGCCTCATGTTCAGCTCTTTCTGAGTGAAGATATATTTTAGACTTTTATGGTCCGTAAATATTTCTACCCTTTCTCCATAAAGATAATGCTTCCATAGCTTAAGAGCAAAGATGACAGCTGCCAGTTCTAAATCATGAGTTGGATAGTTCTTTTCATGAGGTCGAAGCTGTCTAGAGGCATATGCTATTACTTTCTTGTTCTGCTCTAATACACAACCTAGACCTTTTCCAGAAGCATCACTATAAATAGCGAATCCTCCGGTTCCAGAAGGTAAGGTCAGAATAGGGGCAGTAGTCAGCCTTTTCTTCAATTCTTCAAAAGCATGCTGACATTCATCAGTCCAGGTGAACTCTTCATCCTTCCATGTTAATTTTGTCATGGGTTCAGCAATTCTAGCAAAGTCCTTCACAAACTTTCGATAGTAGCCAGCTAGTCCCAGGAAGCTTCTAATCTCTGCTACAGAGTCTGGAGTGGGCCATGATTCTACTGCCACTATCTTCTTAGGATCTACTGCTATTCTATCTCCAGTCACAACATGCCCTAAGAATTCTACTTTGTCTAGGAAGAATGCACATTTAGATAATTTACCATAAAGTTTTTCCTTCCTCAAAGTCTCCAATGCTAGCCTCAAATATTCTTCATGTTCTTCGGGGGTCTTGGAGTAGATCAAAATATCATCAATGAAGACCACTACAAATTTGTCTAGATATTGCTGAAAGACTCTGTTCATTAAGTTCATAAAAACTGCTGGTGCATTCGTCAACCCGAACGGCATTACTAAGAATTCGTAGTGTCCGTTCCGGATATTGAAAGCAGTTTTAGGGATGTCTTCCTTCCTCACCCTTACTTGGTGGTAACCAGACCTCAAGTCAATCTTTGAAAATACCCGAGCTCCACTTAACTGATCAAATAAGTCATCTATCCTGGATAGGGGATACTTATTCTTAATTGTTAAGGCATTCAAGGCCCTATAGTCAATACACATTCGGGATGTTCCGTCCTTCTTGGGCACAAATAATACTGGAGCTCCCCAGGGTGAGACACTAGACCTAATGAAGCATTTGTCTTCTAGCTCTTTGATTTGCTCATTTAGTTCTATTATCTCCTTCTTGTTGATTCTGTAGGGATTTTGAGATACTGGCGCTGCTCCAGGCACTAAGTCAATAGAGAATTCAACTTCTCGGTCTGGGGGTAAGCCTGGGAGATCCTCAGGGAAGACATCAAGATATTCAGAGAGGATAGGTAGTGGCAATTCTTCTGTTACTAGGGCTCCACAAATTTTGTTATTACCCATTTCTCTAGAACCTCTAGCAAATTCAAATTCTGGCTTGTTAGGGGGCCTGAAGATTACACTACCTCTGTGGCAGTCTATAGTGGCATGATGTTGACTCAACCAATCCATACCCAGGATAATGTCAAAACTGGGCACTGGCATTACGAGTAGCCTAGCATACAGTTCTCTTCCACATAATGTAATAGGACAATTGTTACATGCATCACTAACCGGGATGATTCCTCCATCGGTAATGATCTTATAACAATTCCTAAGGGGTTTAGTGATTAAGCTATGCTTCATAAGAAAATCTACTAACATGAATGAATGTGAAGCTCCAGAATCAAATAAAGTAATGGCTGGTATTGAATTTATAAGCACAGAACCTGTGATCACGTCTGCTGTGGCTTCAGCTTCTTCCAGAGTCATTGCATAAGCACGGCCTTGCTGCGGTGCGCCCCTCTGTTGCTGATGTTGGTGCTGAGCAAAGAGTTGTTGTTGTGTTGGAAGCGGGGGTCCCCTCTGCTGTGCTGTTGGGGCCCTGGCCTGGACTGGAGCCTTTGGTGTAGCGGTGCGTCCTTGAGCAGCAGGACAGTCCCTCATTTGATGCGCTGCTGAGCCACAGTAGAGGCATGCACCTAGCCTCTTCCTGCAGACTTGCCAAGTGTGACCTAATTTTTGGCAAAAGTTACAAGCAGCAGCTTGTTGGTTCTGTCCTTGAGCCTGGTGTTGGGGTGCTGGAGCTCGAGGGAGAGGACGCTGAGTTTGCTGCGGGGACCTCGGCTGTTGTTGTTGTTAAAATGGGCGTTTGTTGGGTCCCGTATTTCCGGTATCTCTCTCTCGCTTTAGTTTATGCCCCATGTCTCTCTCAACGCCTTGTGCCACGCTCAAGATTTTCTCATAGGTGCGAGCTCGGCTGGTGGTGACAGCAAGGCAAATATCCGGAGACAGCCCCTTCTTGAATCTACGGGCTCTGTCCTCCGGGGTATAAACCATGTACTCCGCAAAATGGCTCAACCTGCTAAATTCAGCAGTATACTCATCAACAGATAGGTTACCTTGTTCCAGTCTCTCGAATTGGCTTTCGAGAGCTTTTCGAGCCACTTCGGGGTAGAATTTCTCCTTGAATAGCCTCTTGAAGTCCTCCCAGGTGAGGTCAGGAGCAGATAGTTGGGGTTCATCTCTGAACCAGGTTCGAGCTATGTCGAACAGTTACAGGCTTGCGGACTCCACTTTGAGATCATCAGGAACCCGAGCAGTCTTCAGGAGTCTCTCGACATTCTCTATCCACTCATCGTCATAGAGAATGCCCTCAGTTCCGTAGAATTCCAGAGGTCTAAGGTTCTTGAAGTCTTTGGCACTCCCTGGCCTCTTGAGTGGCGACTCCTGGGACCTAAGAGCTTCTGAGAGGCTGGTCCGCAGAAGTGCAGTCTGTTCTTTCTGGGATTCTACGAGTCCCTGGAACACTCCGAGTAGCTGTGCCCCATCTAAAGTAACTGCTGGAGTAGATGGAGGCGGCGGGAGTGCAAGAGTTTCGGGCATATTCTGCTCAGCTGGTTCTGATGTGCCTCCTACTGTGTTCCTTGTCTGGATCATTCTGAAAGATTAAGGGACAGGGAGATCAGAATAGATTACTTGGAAATCAAGGGCGATAGGAAAATTGAGCAGAAATGATATCAAGAATTGAAATAAGGACCCTATACTGTGAATGAGCTTTTCCTAGAATCCTCAATCTTATTCCACACCCTGTCCTAGGGTATTACCCTATTTAAGGATAGGACCTGCATGGGCCACTATAAAAACGTGTCATGACCCGTACCCAAAAATTCGAGCACGAGTGCGTGGGTACGTCCAGCCTACGCCGCAGAGTCGGCGGTAGTACGCTGTCTAGGTCAAATCCACAGTTAGCTAATCTAGCTCATTCACAAATAGCATAGGCAAGATAATAAAGGGAAACAGATACTTAAGATTTCAAATGAAATAAGTGCGACAACATATTCAAATGTTTAGTACAGAAATCAGAATGAAATCGGGGACAAACCCGATTACTAAGATAAAGAGCAAGAAAATAAAATAACTATTGCTATCTACTCTGCAGCAGGGGTCTCCTGGGTAGGATCTGGCTCCTCATAAGTGTCATCTGTTCCCTCATAGGGACCATAATATGTAGGGATAAAGTCCTCATCATCGCCTAAATTAACGGATCCAGTCAGGAAAGGAGCAAAGTACACAGTGCACAACAAGATTAAACTAATTTATGATAATTAAATATGAGTATCATGTTGAGAAACTGCATAAAAGAACATTAATATCTCAGAGTTAATGCTGTAAACAGGAATATGAGAAAACAGAAATAAATGAGACAGGAAATAAAACTACAACAGTCAGCAAGAAACTATAACAAGACCAGAAGCTATCTGTGTGAACTTGTGTTTGTTTTAGAATACATAGCTGGCATGTAGGGGTTTATAAGGCTAATCCGGCCGTCATAAACGGCTATTAAATAGGAATAATCGAGATCCGGCTGAGGGTACAGTCGCGTACCAACAGCTATTAAACATGGCAGGAGAAAGGGTAAACTACCTGCCTTCTAGTATTCTCCCACCCGACATGAAAAACAAGACATGAACTCCAATATTCAAGACATGAATCCAGTATTCCTAACACTAGGTGTAATCATCAAGGGAACTAGTAAAGCAGGGAATTAATTATCACAATATAAAGTTTTAACTTGAAGTGCAGGTACTTGCCTGTTGTTTGGATCCGATTAATTGTACCCGGGGAAATTTTCCAGAGGTGAGTCCAAAAGCTGAAATAGACATTACCATCACGCTCAGAAGATGTCAAATAGCTAGAAATGCCTGTCCTTGGGTCCAATTTGGAGACAAGGGCAAAAATGACAGTTTCGGGTCAAAACGGGGTCCGCCGGTGGGCCCGCTTTGCACCGAAAAATGTGTCCGGGTCAATGGTCTCCAAATTCACCAAACTTAGTGTTAACAGGTCAGGAATGCTGATACGAACCCAACGGAACTTCCAGATTTGGATTCCGATGAGCCGATCATAAAATCGCCCGTCGAGCGGGGCTTGTGGGGCCCACGACACGCGATTTTGTCAACGTTCTCAGAATCGAACCAAACTTGACCCACAGGACCAGCGTATCGCTATGAATCCGATGGCGCAAGTTTTGTCTCGATCCGACGAGTGTACAAGAAGTTAGGGCAAATTGCAGAAAAGTCAGATACGGGACGATGTTCTCGGATACGCGTTGATTTCGGTGTGCACGCACACCCGAATCAGCTTCCGTGAAATCTCACGCGTCCGTATCGACGACGCGCACGTATCTGTAAAGACCCGCACGCGACCAAGTCGTCCCGTTTGGCGGGGCGTACTCAGTTCCGGGGTGAAACAGGGTCTGGTTTTTCCTGTTTTTGGATCGCGGTGTGAGATTACCACAGGACGCGGTGCTCCGAGCGGTTTATCCGGGCACCGAGAGGGTCACACAGGCTTCGCAACGCAATTTACAAAATTAAAAACTGAGCTACGAGCAAGAAACTACGCGCACCTGAACTGGGTTAAAAAACCCGAAGAATTCCGTGTCCGTGTCGTGTCCGACACGGAGAGAAATTGGGATTTAAGGTTAGGGCTAGGGTTTCTGGAGCTGCGGCGGGCTCCGGTGGTCGGCACGGCGGCGGGGAGGTCGAAGGCGGCTCGCCGGGGAGAGGGGCGTGCGGGGACGGCCGGCAGCGGTGCCGGAGGCGGCCGACCGGCTGTTTGCTGTTGCTGCTGGATCGAGGGGGAAGGCCGGAGGAGGCGACTACAGCGCCGGAGGAGGGCGGGCACGGCGTCGACGAGGAGAAAGGCTGGCGGAGGAGGTCGAGGGGAGTTGGGTCACCGGAGGGCAGCCGGCGGAGGGTTAGGGTTAGGGTGAGGGAGGAGGAAGAAAGGAGAGGGGGGAGCTTATATAGGGCTGAGGAGGCGGTTACCGGAGGAGGACGTGGTGGCGTGGCCGCGGAGGACGCGGGGAAGGGCCGGAACGGGCGGCACTGCGCGGGGAGGCCGGCACGGGACGCGGGCGGCGTGGGGGCTGGGGGAGAACGGGTCTCCGGGTCGGGCGGCTAACGGGTCCAGGCAGACCCGCCCGACCCGCAAGGAATGGCCGGGCTGGGCTGTTGCTGGGCTCAGGGTGCTAGGCCGGTCCACTGGGCCGGGCTGGCCCAAGGAAAAAGAATAAAAATTGATAATATAAATAATAATAAATATAATTTAAAAAAATAGTTTAATTAAATAATTAATTAATTAAAATGGTTTTTAGGCATTTAAAAATAGGTCCGAGGCCCAAAAAAATCCAGAAAAATTACTCTAAGTCCAGTTTTTTATTTTACACCCAAAAATGTTATTTTTATGACATTTTAATATTATTTATTAACCATTAAAAAATTATTTGATAATTAAAACCTTGATTTTAATTACAGAAAATTCCTAGAAAATTCCAGAAAATTGGGGAAAAATCCAAGTTTTAATAATTTTAAAAATTCAGGGGGTTACAGCAATCCTCAAAGTATTTTGAAGTTCCTCCTCAACAAGTTTTCGATGATCCAACTCCTATCGAATACCCCTCAAGCCTCCATCCGATGTCTGTGGCATGCCTGTATAACTCAATGGCTTGAGCCTGTACATGCCACAACATAAATTTCCTCGAGCCAATTGTTGGAAACCCTTCGTAAGCATCCAATCTTTGTCCCCAAATAAACTTCGACAGCCATCATTCGCCAGCCTCCCTATCGAAACCAAGTTGTAGCACAAACTTGGTATATGTCGCACATCCTTGAGAATGAGCTTCTCACCAAGCTCGGTTGTCAAGTGCACATTATCGATGCCTACAACTTCAGCCGTCCCCTTGTTGTCCATCTTCACATGTCCAAATCTGCCGCCGTGGTATGACGTGAAGATCATCCTATATGGAGTGACGTGATACAATATCCCGGTGTCCATGACCCAATCGCCATCATGACATATGCCACAAGGTTCCACTGCGTCGGTTGCTGCGACAATGAGATATCTCATAGCCATGAGATCCTCCTGATCATCCTTGACTTTGGCCTTCTTAGCTTTGAGCTTCATGCAGTTTCTCTTGATATGACCCCTTTTGCCACAGTGATAGCAGCCCTCATTGTGGTCCACAGTCGCAAGATCCCGAGAACTTTTCTATGTCCTCGCATGTGACGTAGGTCTTTCCTTCCTGTAGGAAGCCACCAAAGCAGACTCATGCGATGATTCTACCTGCTTATGTCGGATCTCCTTGTTCAACAAGCTGCTTTTGACTGACTCCATCGTGACAACCCCACCAGGTGCGGAGGTGCTCACCAACACCACCAAAGTCTCCCAGCTTTTCGATAGAGAACTCAAAAGTAAAAGGGCCTGAAGCTCATCATTAATCACCAACTTTATCACAAACAACTAATTGATAATACCCTGAATCTCATTCAGATATTGTGCCACTAGGGCACCCTCCATGTACTTCGAGTTGACGAGTTGACGAATCAGAAATGCTTTATTGCCAGTCGTCTTCCTTTCGTAGAGCGAATGCATCTCTCCCACAATACTTTTGCCAAACCCTCCATGGACACGTGGTGAAACACCGACTCGCCCAGCCATTGGAAAATGAATCCAACGGCCTTCCGATCCAGTCATTTCTAGTCTTCAGTAGTTTGTCCGATGGCTTAGCGTTGTCGCCCTCCAATAGACCATACAAGTCCTTGCACCAGAGTAGACCCTTCATCCTTGGCTTCCAAATCGTCCAATTCTCGCATATGAGGGTGATCATACAAGTGTTCATCTGCTCCGTAGACATAGTTGCCAGAACCAAAACCAGTAGCTCTGATACCAGAGGTTGGGAATAGAATACGCCCTGCAAGCGTTCCGACACCATGTCTGAGAGTGCCTGCAGCAGAAAATTTAGGCCAACCCACCTGAGATAACTAGCCCTTGTTTAACGAACAACAAGCACAGATAAATATAAGTATATGGCGGTGACTACATCACCTGGAAAAATCCCTACCTTTATAACTCAAGTAAAATTATAAGATTGGCAAAATCAATGTTGAACCATTTGCCCTAATAGATTCAACCCCCCACCACACTCAAGAAGAAAAGAAAGATATTACAATTGAAATCACTCACCAACCCGTAGCAATCTCCCTGAGCGAAGGCGACGACTCCTTGATCAGATCTTTTTCTTCCTTCTGTCTTGGATGACGAAGTCCTAAGAGCAAAGCACATACTTTTTCTTAGATTTTTTGTGGACGAGCATCCCGAATCTCCAATTTGTGCTATTCTTTGTGCCTCCATCCTCCTCCTATATTTATAGGATGAGAAATCTTAGTTTAGGTCATAATAGGGTTTTTTAAATAGAAAACCTTAAAATAAGAATTATATTCTACCTAAAATAGTCCAACACCAATTATGGACGTCCAAATATGGTCAAATTAAATATTTTATACAAATTTGAAATATGATCAAATCTTACATTTAATGTAGATTTTTAAATTATATCAAATCAAATCTTTGACCATATCTGGGCTCCAAAATTAACCAAATTCAGACTGTACCCCAGCAATTCCCGCATCCTTGGTGAGTTCTACCACTTTTTAGGTTCTTTGTTGATGATGACAGAGGATACCAAAAGTTTTTAGTGTACGAATTTGTATCTAAAATAGTCTACCTAGTAAATTAAATATTTGTTTGTCAAATTTCTATTTTTTGAATATGTTGGACATAGTTCTACATTGGTTAGACACATTACAGTATATACATGATGAGATATGAACATGACGATACTAACACAACATTCATTTAAGAAAGAAGAAGAAGAAAATGTTTTAAGTTCAGCTCAGGGTAAACTAAAATCCTGGCTCCACCCTTGCATGTCAGGTAATCTAAGACTGAATGGTTTAATATATGAGTAATGCTATTCATCACTCCAAAGTATTCCTCCAAACCATCTCTTATTATGTGGCAGCTGACATGAAAAATTTTAACAAAATAAAAATAATTACCTTTTTTTAATGTTAATTTTAATGCTATTTTTAATATTAATTTTAATTTTAAAATTTATCACGTCAGTTGTCATATTAACCGTTAAGTCAGCGAGGAATGGTTTGAAAAATATTTTGGAGGAATAAATAACATTATTCTTAATATATTGAACTCTCAAAGATTGAAAATATTTATAGAAAATTTTATATGAAGCATCAAAGTTTTTGTCATTTGTGTAAAAGACACAAATTTTGAAAAATTTGTAGATTCGGTCCCAATACTCACTAAATTAGGGCGTATTTTTTTTTTGATTTATGTCCTAATTTAGGACATGAATTACAATTGTTTATTTTTTTTATTTTTTCGGTTTAGATTTACTTAGTGTTAATTCGACTTAGATTAGGATTTTACGTCCTATATTATGGCGTAAAAATGCATGTTTCTATAGAATATGTCCTTCTTTTGGGCGTAAGTTGCAATTTTTTTTTTATGTTTGTGCCTTTGGTGACATGTACATCTTTTTTTCATCACACTGTTATGATACAAGGTTATTACATTTCCTATTTTGCCTTATGGTTGAGTGGCAAGTTCTACATGAACAAAGCTTCCCGTGTTTTTTTTAACAGAAATTTACTGTACCGATAATAATTTTATTTTAATTAAGTACATCGATAAAAGTTTCAAAAAATTTAAATTTTTGATACATATCTCCATCAGAGATGGCAAAAATTAGGAAGTGCTCGATTTTTGCCAACCCAGTTGGCGAAAATTCGACGAAATTCGACGTGACATTTTTTGAAGTGAAGTAAGTTGTCATGCCCAGTCCCAAAATATCGAGGGACTAGACACGTGGCAATGGCCAGCAGCACACACCGATGGGCAACCCAAATTAATGGACCCATCAGGATGTACTTAAGCTGTAGTACAATAATAAAGGTATACTAATCTCATCCACAGAAATAAATACATCATTATCAACAAAAGTAAATATAATCATCATCAAGTCACAAGTAAATAAATCGGGGAACAACCCGATAATAAGTCTGATACAATTGTTGATTAAACAAGAATTTTAATAGCATCAAAGACTGAGTATAGAAGAAACATATACTCAGGAGAAATCCTTGGCAATCACCTCATCCTCGGTTCCTGGTTCTGCTCCAATGTATGCACCTGTTCCTACTTCTGCTCCTGCTAATGCTCCGGTCCGTATACCTCTGGATAGATTTTGTCAGCTAATCCTGGGGACATAATTCGGAATCCAGGTCCTCAGGAGACATAGCTAGGTACAAAATAACTCATGCCAAAATAAATGCAGTACAGCAATAAATGAACAATAGGGTAAACTATATAACCAGCTAAGTGATATGCAATATGAGAGCATTAATCATACTCAGGCTGAGACTACTATAGGCTCTGTGTCAGGGAAACCCATAGCAGTATTTTCTCGAAGGGACAGTACATGTGTCAAAGCTCTGTGTCAGAGTCTAAGACACCTCCAGATAATAATATATATAATATAATCAGCCTTTGATATGGTAATACTCTCATGTCCACGTCACGCAGGATCATATCTAATGCAGCAAGTCATAATAAGATCTAAGCATATATATAAAGAATATGTCATGAAACCTGTAACCTATACAGAATCACCATAAATATCTCAGGAAGATTCTGTCTCATGAATAGTCTTGTGTCCTGAGGTATGACGTACTTGATAAGGCAAGCACGAGAATGTATAGGGTCTCGATATCTATCTCTAGGTGACGTTACACAACTCCGCGTACGGCGTTGGCACCCGAATATTATTCGAATGCTAAGTAATATCACACGGTCCTAGGTTATGCATGTATATCATATAAATAAATCAAGATAACCATATGAAGCAGGTACTGCAAGTTTGGCAAGGTACACTTGCCTGGGGTTCTGACTCCAATTGTAGCTCTGGTAGCAGCGGGATTTGCAGGTACTCCTCCGGTTGCTGAAATAGACATCATCATCAGATTTAAAAAATATTAAATAGCTAGAAACGCCTGTCCTTGAGTCCAATTCGGACACAGGGGCAAAAATGACAGTTATTGGTCAAAGCGGGGTCCATATGTGGCCCGCTTCAGACCAAAAAATGTGTCAGAGATAATGTTCTCCAAATTCGTCAAACTTAGTGTTAACAAGTCCAGAACGATGAAATGAACCCAATGGAACGTCCAGAACTGGATTCCGATGAGCCGATCACAAAATCGTCCGTCAAGTGGAGCCGTGGGGCCCACGATACGCAATTTTGTCAACGTTCTCAGAATCGAACCAAACTTGGGTCACAGGACCAACGTATTGCTACGAGTCCGATGGCATAAGTTTCGTTTCGAACTGACATGTGTACTCAAAGTTACAACGAGTTCCAGAACAGGGCCGATATGGGTTGTTGTCGACGGATACGCGTTGATTCCGGTGTGCATGCACATCCAAATCAACTTTCGCGAAATCCCACACGTTCGTATTAATGGCGCACACCTTTTGGTGAAGTCCGCACACGACCAAGTCGTCCCGTTTGGCGGGGCGTACTCAGTTCCGGGGAAAAGCAGGGTGAATATTTTCCTGATTTTGGATTGCAGTTCGTGATCGCCACAGGACGCGACACGCCGAGCGGGTTGCACGGGTATCGAGAGGGTCATGCAGGGTTCGCGTCACAATAGACGAACAGTAAATGGGGCAGCAAGGAGAGAGAAACGGCTACCTAAACAGGGCTCCAAAAAGGGCTAAAATTACTCGTGTCCGCGAGGCGGCGCGACACGACACAACGGCTAGGGTTAGGGTTAACGGGTCATATTTCGGGTCGGGTCAGCAGTTTAGGCCCGGATTCGACCCGCTAAGGTTTGGGCCCGGTTCAACTAGACCGGGTCCGGTCCGGTCCGGTTCGGGTTGGTTTAGGTCAAAATAAACCGGATTTATTTAGGGTTTAATTTTGGTTTAATAAATAATTAGTTTTTAGGTCTTTAAAAATATTTTCGGGGTCCAATAAATTCCAGGAAAATTACCCTATATCTTATATTTTATTTTATATCCAAAAATATTATTTTCATAATATTTTAATATTGATTAACATCATTTAAAATTTGTTTAAATCCAAATTACCTTAATTTTAATTAGTTAAAAATTACAGAAAATTTCAGAAAATTATGAAATTTGATTTTTAAAATTCCTGAAAAATCAGGGGGTTTACATAAGTGGGACTCCGGTTAGATTTTTGCCAACTGGGTTGGCGATGCGTTGGCAAAAATCCTGTGGTTTTAATTATGCGGTCTGACTGTGGTGGTTGGTTTAAGGTCTGACTGTGGTGGTTAGTTTAAATATGGTGGTCAATTTAAATATGGGTATTTAGTTTAATATAGTGGTTGGTTTAATATGGTTGATGAGTGTTGGTGTATTCGTAGTATAAGGAGGGAGGGAGGAAGGAAGGATGCAGAAAGTAAATCAAGAAAAAGAACAGAAGTAAGCAAAGAAGCAGTGGCGGAGCTAGCCTTTAAATTTAGCTGGGGGGGGCAAATTTGAGCAACACTTCGGACGACATGCTGGACAACATGTACGATGGTATGACCACGTGCTCCGCCTCTTGGCACCGGTGCCGCTACCGTACCCTGAACGTCTATAGTTGTTGTCCTTGGTGAAGCGAAGCAGCGGACGGGCGTGGGACATCGAGAGGAAGCCTTTGGCAGTGGAGATGTTCCAGGAGACGTAGACCGGCACGAGGAAGATGTCCCCTCCCCTGGGTCCAAGACCCTGAGTGGAGACCACGCCAGCTCCTCGTTGACCGCCACCTCCGTCGCGAAGAGCTGCAAATGGCACTTTCCGTCGGTGAACCAATCCCTGTTGTAGCTAGACGGCAGGTCATAAATGTAGATCCTGAGGTCCGATGGGTGGTCGACCCTGGTCGAGACTTTGATGACCGCTCTGGAGATGGAGGTGGCGGTAGAAAAGAGAAAGCTGGAGTAGAGGAAGTAGAGGGAGAGGCAGAGCCACAACACCAACCTGTAGGCTGTAGTACTTCTTGAAGATGTAGATCCCCAAAAAAAAATTAATTTTTTTTCTCAAATATTTGGATGGGCTGCAGCCCACCCATGCGCTAACAGGGCTCCGCGGTAAACCCCCTCGATCAATTTAGGGATTATTTGAAATAAATCAAGAAGACTAGGACTAAATTTGATTCAATTAGGATTAACGTACGTCTAATCATATGTCTTATTATACTTTACCGTTGCTACGAGGTTGGAATGCCACCTAGCGGTTACCTTCAATCCAATGTCACCAACATCTCCTAGACATGCCAGACTACCCATCTGACCATGGTGTAACTTTAAATAATCATTATTGCGTCTCATCTTAGCTACGCAATATTCCCTAAAAAGAATGCCTTGTAATTATTAATCTAATTAAAATTTGAGGCCAATTTTACTTCAAACAGGACCTGACCCAGCCCATGGACACTTTCATGTCGACCAGCCACCACCCTAATGAACCCTGGCTGGCCCAAACCTCGAGGCCAACCCCCAAATTTCATATCCTATATAAATAAACATTCTTATACTTGAAACCCTAAAATTCACTATTCATCATCCACCCAAACCCTAGACGACCTCTCTTTCGACCCGGGCTACCCCCTCCCTCAACTTTCGACCAACCACCTCGCCGCCGGCACTGCCTTCGACGCCGGACCGCCCTGCCCGTCTGCCTGTAACCCCTGGCACCGACTGCACCACCACCCTCAACCTTCTCTTTCACCAACCATCGACAACACCTCCCTTTTCCCTCCACCCGATTCCCAACACCCGCTTCGACTTTACGAGCACCCCTCAACCAACTCGCCACCCGCCAACCACCACTGTCAGCCGACAGCACCATTTCCCAGCGACCAGCACCATCCCCAACCGCCTCGCAGCGACAGCCTTGCCGCTGCCGCTGTCGATGCTGAACTGCTGCTGAGTTGTTGCCGTTGTGCTGCCTTGCGACACCGGAGCTCCGCCCACGCCGGAGAACACGTCGACGAGACCCCCCCAGTTCTGTCGATCAGGTACTCGATCACCAACCCCTCCTTCCTTGTATCCCATCGTCATACCATCGTGTCGTGTAACGTTGATTGGACACGGATAATGAAAATGAAACCCTATATGTTGTATGTATATTTAATTATGTTAGATGGTAATTAATTAGATTATATAGTGATTAATAATGAGTAATCATCCTAATGATATGAGATTGTCATCAAGGACTAGTATTTCACCTGAACACCGGAACATAAACCAAGTATATTTGAACATGGAAACCAAGGACATGTATTCACACAAATCAGGAATAGTGGGTAAACATAACTCGATAATTTGTTGTCTCAAGGCATGCGATAACCAGGGACAGAACACGTGTACACCCTGGCTACGTGCACACGTGATGCTGTATTCGATCAGCCGTGAACCTGCGACAGTACCCAGGAGTAGCGTAGTAGTCGTGTGTATATATTGCTTAGTGTCCGATGTCAGTATTTGCTATATTTTATGGTGTGTTTAAGGTTACTGGATCAGTCAGGAGACACTGCAGGAACTGGCTTCTGGCATTCACAGCTTGAGAACTCAGGCAAGATACATTGCCATATTTATTGTCTAATTTAAATTATGCATATGTTGTATGATTCTTATTATTTTATTTTTATATGACTGTGCGCGTCCGAGATTGACTCGGGTGTAGTCGACGGATACATCGATGATTAGTGTACTTGACCTAGTCAATAGCAGACTTACCCCCATTGGAGGATACTCTGATATCTTCCGAGACCTGATACTTGCATGTTTCACAGTGACAAATTCATATTGGGATGCGGGTTTGCGTACTCGACTAGCTATCGGTGCGTGTGACCTACATCACGGTTAGTACAGAATTCAGGATTATTTATATTGGTAGAGACTTGGCATTTAGATACGTGGTATGCACGTCGAGTATTCGACTTGCATACCTATATTAGGCGGGGAGGACATTAGTAGGCGAATGGGATACACCCATTGGAGTCCGTAGTATCCAGAGGAGCTACGGATCCAATGACTCGCTTTACACTGCTGCCACGTTCTTCGGAGCGATATGGACGATATACTGTACTACTTCCACAATCTTCGGAGTGCTATTGACGATATACTGCACTGCTGCCACGCTCGTCGGGGTATTGGACGTTATGCCTACGCCTACCCATACGTACCAAAGTTGTCCTCATATTGCATTCACTTAGATGGTTAGCACACCCTTTATTGTATTTATTTTATTCAGTATTTATATATGGCATGCTTCTATGTATCTTGTTACGTTCCTCTGAGGACCTGGTACCTTTCCAGATTTGGACGAGGCATATTACCCCACAGTGTACGGCCCAGGACAGGAGATAAGGTACGCTACCGAGGAGGAGTTAGAGGTGCTACCGTCAGAGTTTCCGTGATCACTTGGTAGGCCTTCTGCCTAGTATTGGGTGCATCCCTATCTAGTCAGCCGATGCCCTAGTCATTATCTTTTATCTATCATTTCAGTATTTTATTTTGTCATAGTAGTGGGTCTGTCCCCACCAGACATTCTTGGTTGTACTATGATATTTGAGACTCCCGTTTATCTTCCAGCATTTATTATGAGTACATTCTTGCTGTTTTTATTGTGGAGGAGATTAGATTACCTGTTATTGATTTATATGGGACATGTTAGTATTTAGGACAGCGTAGCATCTTCGTTAGGATCCATTAAATTGGGATATTCTCGGAGATGTGACAGCTGGCTATTGCCACGTGGCCTAGTCCCGTGTATTTTAGGACTGGGGCGTGACATAGTTTTAGTGGTGGCCCATGCAGGTCGACTTATTCGCTTGTGGTATGGTAACATGCCCAGCGAGCCTACAATAGGATATAAATTACTAGGTCTCATCCACTTTGATTGTGTCTTTGAACTTTCTTCGTATTACTTCTAAATATCTGCATCCTGTTTGTCTGATTCCGTACTCTTTTAATGAAGTCCTATCTCTTGCAGCAAGATGAACTTACGCAGTGGACGAGGAGCACCCAGTGCCGTGGTGCCAATCGACACCACCTAAGGAGATGAGGTACCCCAAGGACTACCTGGAGGACAACCACCATTACAGGCCCCGCTGATACATTGGCACGAGACTTCTTAGGGCGATCTCACCCAGCAGCCTGAGAAACAAACTTCCCAGACGATCCCCACGTAGCATTGTGAGGTCCAGACTTTAGGAGCTACACCGATGCCGCAAACTGGGAGGCCGACATCTGAGGAGACACCTACCGCACACCCAGAGGTTTCATTACCACCACCTTTACCTTATCCACCTCAGATGCCACAGCTAGATGGACAGCCACAGATGCTTCAATTCTTTCAGACTATGATGCAAGCACAGTGGCATCAGACCGAGACATTGAGGCAGATTTTGATGGCAGTACTAGAAAGGATACCTGTCACAGCACTAGTACCAGCACCTCTACCAGCTCAGACAGGTGGCACTGTAAGATGGTTCCGACAGATGGGACCAGATACTTTCTTGGGCAATAAGACTGTAGAACAGATCTTCGATTGGGTCGTCAACACGGAGATGCTACTAGAGGCTTCACAACTGTATCCAGACCTTTGGATGACCGTAATGAGGGCCCAACTAAAAGGCAATGCCCATCACTGGTGGGATTCTATTGAGCGCAGTATAGGCAAGAACCAGACTTGGGAACAGTTTCTAGAATACTTTAATACGAAGTATTTTCCAGCTACAGTCAGAAATGCACTGTACTCCCAGTTCCTACATCTAGAATAGGGAAATATGACTGTTGAAGCCTATGACGCAGAGTTTAGCCGTCTTAGCAGATTTAGTGCCGTCTAGATACCCAATGATCTAGAGAAGGCCCTGTCATGACCCGCACCTGGTATAGGGGCACGAGTGCGTGGGTACGTCCAGCCTACGCCGCAGCATCGGCGGTAGAACGCTGTCTAGGTCACAATGCTATCTAATCATTCTCACACGAGCATCCAATTCCATAAGGAGTCACAGATAGCACAATATCATATGAACAATACTCAATCACATAGCTAAAGCACGATAAGATATCAAAGAAATAAATAAACTAAATTGCAACACAAGTCTAAATAGAATAATCTAACTCAATAATAATATCCAAGTCTCAACAAAGTATGCCGGAGACAAATCCGGTACCATAAACTGCTAATAAAAACTAACTAAATAACTATTGATCCCAGCTAGACCTCCCGGAATCACACCTGGCTACAAGGTCCAAGTCAGCATCTACTCTCCCTGTGGTCCATAAAATGTCGGACACCCGTCCTCTAAGGCGTAGTCTGAAAAAATATTTCCAGTCAGGATGGAGCAAAGTACATCTCTAACAGCAGTTCTACATCAATGATATAAACTATGTAGCAGTAAATAGATGGAAATATACAAGATGCATATACATGTACGAAAGATATACAATAAAAAAATACTGGAAAATATTGTAAATAAATGCGGGAAGGAACAATGTGTCAATGAAGAAGAATACTATGCCTAAGTGTGTGAGTACTAGCTTTAACATGTGATCGGCTTGGGAACTTGTACACGAGTACGGGCCTGGCTAGTCATACGTGCGGTGTATGACCAACACTAACATGAGAATAAGACTTGTACATGAAGGGTATGATCACATATCTACACATGTCAAAATATAATTTATTTTAATTTATTTATTTCTGGAATAATTACTCTAAAATCTTATTTTAATCTTATTATTCTGATTTTTATGTCAAAACCTAATTTTGCCCAAAAGAAACTAAATTTATATCGACTCGGGACTCATGGCACGCAAATCGAGGCGATCTGTTGACCGAAAAGTCAACCGACACAAACTTGACTTTCATGCATCATTTCCTGTAGATTTTATCATCAAAAATATGCTAGAATTTATGGCTCGTCCGAATTCAAATTCGTTTGGTAATTATGGCACATACAAATTTCGTATCGTGCACCGATGGTTAAATTCTAACCTAGAAGTTCTACAGAATTAACAATATATAAATACTTCAAATTAAATTCTAGTAGAAATATATGTTAATTATCTTGACATTAGTTTTCCGAAACTTTAAACGGTTCATGATTCTGATTCCTGGATCTCCCGAAATCGCGAAAATATTGAAATACGTCTATTTTCGGACATGCTGTGCTCTACGAATTTTCCAGAATTTAATACTCATGATTTCATAAAAAAATTTATATAATCAGAAATCTAACCTCAATATTATTCTAATGCAAGAAACTAGGTCTCGTTTGGAGTCAAGAACTATGCGCAATGGCTTGTGGAAGATGAAGGAACCTTAGATGGCAATTCTCCAAAATCTCTCTCTCTCTAAAATAATGGGATAATTAGGGTTATAATAATATATATATATATATATATATATATATATATATATATATATATATATATATATATATATATAGGGATGTACCTGCGGCTGAATAGGGATGTACCTGTGGCTGAATAGATATTTATAGGCTAACACGTGTCAGAATCTGATTGGATGGTTTTGGTTATATTATTTGTTTTTGATTTGCCTTTATCAAAACATTATTTAAGTCGTTTTAAATCTAAATAACTCAAAATAAATATTAAAACTAAACATAAAAATCTGAAAAATTACAGAAAATATATTTTGAACCCAAAAACTCTAGAAAAATATTTGGGACAATTTTATATTCATAGATTTCCTACTATAATTAGGAGAAGCTCTAAACATTAGTTTTACCCATATAACTAAAAATAAATACTAAAATTATTCCAAAAATTCTGAAATAATTCCAGAAAATATATAATAATATTATAAACCCTAGAAAATAATATGGGTCCATTCTATATTCTTGAGATTACACAATAAATTTTACAAGTCCTAAAAATTAGTTATTAGTCTAAATAACTCCCAATAAATACTAAAAATACTCAAAAAATTCCCAAAAAATTCTAGAAAATATATTTTATTATTTATAACCTAAAATAAAAGTTTGGGATATTTTTATTTAAGTTTGGACATAAAATAAATTCTTGAAAGTCCTAGAAAATTAGGGTTACTAGTTTTTTAATTAACTAAAAATTATGGAAAAATTCCAATAGTCCCAAATTAACCTAATAACAACATTTAAGCACGAATTTCAGGATACGGAGGTTACAGGCCCAGAGATTCCATTACGGCTTCACCTTCGAGCTACAGAGGTATACCACCGCACATGCGAGGATTTCTTATGAAGAGGTTATTTCAGAGGCCAGGGTCCACGAGGCCATCGGCAGAGGAGCAAGACGTTCCAACACGACCACACCAGTCAGAACCCAGCCCGGAGCAGGAGGACCGATCCGATGCCCCGGAGCACAGACACAGCAGAGGACAACGCCATACCAGCAAAAGGAGCTTCCGACTTGCTACCACTGTGGTAAGAGAGGACATTATGAGAAGGACTGCAGAAAAAGACTAAGGACATGCCTGATTTATGGATAGAACCAGCACCAAGTCCGAGACTGCCCACAACGCAGAGAGGCAGTACAGTAGATCGAACAAAGGCCAGCAGCACCAGTTCCGAGGATACTACCCCCACCAGGAGGTCAACGTCCACCAGCACCCGGAGAATTTCAGAGGGGACCACCCTTGGCCCCACATGAGGCACAGTTTGACCGAGATCGACAGCAGACTGGAGGGTAGAGGCAAGGACATGCCTTTGTACTAGCAGCTACAGAGGAGAAAACATAAGGGGAAACTATCACAGGTACCATTTTAGTTGCATAATTACCTGCGACTGCATTGTTTGATTTTGGAGCTACCTTATCATTCATATCTAGTAAATTTGTAGCAATGCATAGAGTAGCTACTTTTCTCTTACCTAAGACTTGGAAGATTCTTACTGGAGGAGGTATTGTGTCGGTTACCAGCACTATTAGAACGTGTTCGATAGTCGTATGTGGTAGAGAGATGAGAGCGCGATTTTTGGTATTACCCATGCCATACTTTGATGGTGTACTAGGCATGGACTGGTTAAGCCAGTATAATACCGTACTGAATTGCCGGAAGGGTAGCATCACTTTCAGACTGCCAGATCAATCGGAGTTCGAGTACATACGAGGGACCGTCAAGCAAGGAGTAGGACAGATAGCTGGAGCCTACATGGCTATGGAGATGGTACCCCCACCAATAGTTGCAGAATTTGAGGATATTTTCTCTGAAGAATTGCCAGGTTTACCGTCAGATAGAGACTTAGAGTTCACTATTGAGCTAGTACCCAGAGCAGCACCTGTATCTTCTAATGTATACCGATTGGCGAAGAAGGAACTAGATGAGCTGAAGCTACAATTAGAGAAGTTGCAGAGCAAGGGATTTATCCATCGTAGTGCATCACCCTAGGGAGCACCAGTGTTGTTTGTACCTAAGAAGGATGGAACAGTACGTATGTGCATTGATTACAGATCCCTTAATGCTTTGACTATCAAGAACAAGTATCCCCTGCCACGAATTGATGATTTGTTCGACCAGCTGACAGGAGCGGTGGCGTTCACAAAGATCGACTTGAGATCGGGTTATCATCAAGTAAAGGTACGAAGAGAAGACATTCAAAAGACACCATTCATGACTCGTTATGGTCACTACGAGTTCTTAGTGATGCCTTTTGGACTAACGAATGCACCTGCCGTATTTATGAACTTAATGAACAGAGTCTTCCACCAATACTTAGACCGGTTCATATTAGTCTTCATTGATGACATCTTGGTGTATTCGAAGAGCCACGAGGAGCACGAAGAGCACTTGAGACTAGTATTAGAGACCCTGAGGAGAGAGAGACTTTATGCCAAGCTGAGCAAGTGTGAGTTTCTTCTAGATCGTGTTGCTTTTCTTGGACACGTCATCTCAGGAGATGGTATTTCAGTAGATCCGGCGAAGATTTTATCGGTAGAGACATGACCAACCCCTACCAATGTCTCAGAAGTAAAGAGTTTCCTAGAACTTGTCGGATATTACCGGAGGTTCGTAGAGAATTTTGTGAAGATCGCAGAACCGATGACCCGCTTGACCCGTAAGGAGCAGGAGTTCACTTGGCCAGAAGAGTGTCAGACAACGTTCGATGAGCTGAAGAAGCGTTTGACTACGACACCTATCTTGACCATACCATCTGGACCCGGAGGATTCGTGATCTATAGCGATGCATCCGGAAAAGGATTATGATGTGCCTTGATACAACATGGGAAGGTTGTGTCCTATGCCTCTAGGAAGTTGAGAACCCATGAGAAGAATTATCCCACCCACGACTTGGAGCTTGCAGCAGTGATCTTTGCTTTGAAGCTTTGGAGACACTACCTATATGGAGAAAGAGTAGAGATATTCACTGATCACAAAAGCCTAAAGTACGTCTACACCCAGAAGGACCTTAACCAGAGGCAGAGACGTTGGCTCGAGGTGATGATGGACTTCGAGATTGAGCTACAGTACCATCCCGGAAAGGCCAACATAGTAGCTGACGCGTTGAGCAGAAGACCCAAGGCATTTTTCTTGACTACGCAGCAACATCTATTAAGAGATCTAGAGCAGATAGGCATAGAAGTCGTTATGCCCGGAGTAGACGGACAGTTGTCGAGTTTTTAGTTGCAATCGACATTAGTGGAGAGGATCAAGGCTGCCTTGCCAACAGACACCAGATTCCAGAGGCTTAGACAGAGGACAGAGGCTGAAATACAGACAGGACTGCGTATACATGAAGACGGAACCTTGAGATGTGGAGACCGTCTCTATGTTCCAAATGGAGAGCTTTGGCAGGAGTTGATGACAGAAGCACACAGTTCAACCTACTCTATTCATCCAGGAGGCACGAAGATGTACAGAGACTTGAGACAGTACTACTGGTGGCATGGAATGAAGAGAAAAATAGCTCGTTTTGTAGCAAAGTGCCTGGTGTGTCAGCAAGTCAAGACTGAGCATCAGAGATCTGCAGGATTGCTTTAACTGCTCCCTATACCGGAGTGGAAATGGGAGCATATCACTATGGACTTTGTTACGGACTTTCCGAGGAGTCCTAATGGTCGCAATGCAGTATGGGTAGTTGTAGATAGACTCACCAAGTCCGCACATTTTTTACCCTTCAAAGTTGGGCAATCCACTGAGGTCCTAGTAGATATGTACATGAGGGAGATTGTGCGACTGCATGGAGTACCAGTTAGTATAGTGTCTGACAGGGATACGAGGTTTACCTCTTACTTTTGGCAGAGTGTGCAAGAGAGTCTCGGTACCCGCCTGAAGTTTAGCACATCGTATCACCCACAAACAGATGGACAGTCAGAGCGCACCATTCAGACCTTGGAAGACATGTTAAGAGCGTGCATGCTAGATTTTGGAGGATCATAGAAGGACCATTTGTATTTGGTCAAATTTTTCTAGAACAATAGCTATCAAGCGAGCATCCAGATGGCTCCCTATGAAGCGTTGTATGGAAGGAAGTGTCGTTCCCCAGTATGCTGGGGCAATATAGGCGAGCGACAGATTCTCGAGCCACAGTTGGTTGTTCGTACAGTAGAAAAGGTAAAGAAGATCCAAGGACACCTACGAGCAGCACAGGACAAACAGAAGCATTAGGCGAATGCGCATTGACGACCCTTAGAGTTCCAGGTTGGAGATGACGTATTTCTAAAGATCTCGCCTACTCGAGGGACTATCAGATTCGGAGGCAGAGGAAAGCTGAGTCCGAGGTACATCGGACCATTCGATGTGCTAGAACGCATCAGAGAGGTTGCTTACAGGTTAGCCTTGCCGTAGAGTTTGGAAGAAGTCCATGACGTCTTCCATGTATCTCAGCTGAGGAGGTACATACCAGATCCGAGTCATGTACTTGACCATTCAGAGATCACAGTCGGCCCGAGTTTATCATACCAAGAGGAGCCTGTTGAGAATCTGGACAAGAGCGAGAAGGTATTGCGAGGTCAGACTATCCCTCTAGTTCGTGTCGCCTGGAGGCATCATGCACCAGGAGAGTCGACTTGGGAACGCGAGGAAGATATTAGACAGCGCTATCCCCAGCTCTTCGAAAGACTAGGTACGTATTAGCATTTTAAATTCAGTCAGTAGTTCTTACCATACGTATGTATTTAAATTCGAGGACGAAATATTCTAAGGAGGGTAGATTGTAAACCCCCTCGACCAATTTAGTGATTATTTGAATTAAATCAAGAAGACTAGGATTAAATTTGATTCAATTAGGATTAACGTACGTCTAATCATATGTCTTATTACACTTTACCGTTGCTACGAGGTTGGAACGCCACCCTAGCGGTTACCTTCAACCCAATATCACCAACATCTTCTAGACATGCCAGACTACCCATCTGACCATGGTATAACTTTAAATAATCGTTATTGCGTCTCATCTTAGCTACACAATATTCCCTAAAAAGAACGCCTTATAATTATTAATCTAATTAAAATTTGAGGCAAATTTTACTTCAAATATGACCTGACCCAGCCCATGGACACTTTCATGTGGACCAGCCACTAACCCAATGAACCCTGACCGGCCCAAACCTCGAGGCCAACCCCCAAATTTTATCTCCTATATAAATACACATTCTTATACTTGAAACACTAAAATTCACTATTCATCATCCACACCAAACCCTAGCCGACCTCTCTTTCGACCTGGGCTACCCCCTCCCTCTACTTCCGACCAACCACCTCGCCGCTGGCACTGCCCTCGACGCCGGTCCACCCTGCCCGTCTGCCTGCAACCCCTGGCACTGACTGCACCACCACCCTCAACCTTCTCTTTCACCAACCATCGACAACACCTCCCTTTTCCCTCCACCCAATTCCCAATACCCACCGCTCCGATTTCACGAGCACCCCTCAATCAACTCCGCCACCCGCCAACCACCACTGTCAGCCGACAGCACCACTTCCCCGCGACCAGCACCATCCCCAACCGCCTCGCCGCGACAGCCTTGCCGCTGCCGCTGCCGCTGCTGAACTGCTGCCGAGTTGCTGCCGCCGTGCTGCCGTGCGACACCGGAGCTCCGCCCACGCCGGAGAACACGTCGACGAGACCCCCCTAGTTCTGTCGATCAGGTACTCGATCACCAACCCCTCCTTCCTTGTATCCCATCATCATACCATAGTGTCGTGTAACATTGATTGGACACGGATAATAAAAATAAAACCCTATATGTTGTATGTATATTTAATTAGGTTAGATGATAATTAATTAGATTAGGTAGTGATTAATAATGAGTAATCACCCTAATGATATGAGATTGTCATCAAGGACTAGTATTTTACCTGAACACCGGGACATAAACCAAGTATGTTTGAACATGGAAACCAAGGACATATATTCACACAAATCAGGAATAGTGGGTAAACATAACTCGATAATTTATTGTCGCAAGGCACGCGATAACCGAGGATAGAACATGTGTACACCATGGCTACGTACACACGTGATACTGTATTCGATCAGCCGTGAACCTGCGATAGTACCCAAGAGTAGCGTAGTAGTCGTGTGTATATATTGCTTAGTGTCTGATGTCACTATTTGCTATATTGTATGGTGTGTTTAGGGTCACTGGATCAGTCAGGAGATACTGCAGGAACCGACTTCTGGCATTCACAGCTTGAGGACTCAGGCAAGATACCTTGCCATATTTACTGTCTAATTTAAATTATGCATATGTTGTATGATTCTTATTATTTTATTTTCATATGACTGTGCGCGTCCGAGATTGACTCGGGTGCAATCAACGGATACGTCGATGATTAGTGTACTTGACATAGTCATTAGCAGACTCACCCCCATTGGAGGATACTCTGATATCTTTCGAGACCTGACACTTGCACATTTTACAATGACAAATTTATATTGGGATGCGGGTTCGCGTACTCGACTAGCTATCGGTGCATGTAACCTACATCACGGTTAGTACGAAATTCAGGATTATTTATATTGGTAGAGACTTGGCATTTAGATACGTGATATGTACGTCGAGTATTCGACTTGTGTATCTACATTGGGCGGGGAGGACATTAGTAGGCGTATGGGATACACCCATTGGAGTTCGTAGTATCCAGAGGAGCCACGGATCCAATGACTCTCTTTACACTGCTGCCACGTTCTTTGGAGCGATATGGACGATATACTGTACTGCTACCACATTCTTCGGAGTGCTATGGACGATATACTGCACTGCTGCCACGCTCTTCGGGGTGTTGGACGTTATGCCTATGCCTACCCATACGTACCAAAGTTATCCTCACATTGCATTCACTTAGATGGTTAGCACACCCTTTATTGTATTTATTTTATTTAGTATTTATATATGGCATGCTTCTATGTATCTTGTTACGTCCCTCTGAGGACCTGGTACCTTTTCAGATTTGGACGAGGCATATTACCCCACAGTGTACGGCCCAGGACAGGAGACGAGGTACGCTACCGAGGAGGAGTTAGAGGTGCTACCGTCAGAGTTTCCGTGATCACTTGGTAGGCCTTCTGCCTAGGATTGGGTGCATCCTTATCTAGTCAGCCGATGCCCTAGTCATTATCTTTTATCTATCATTTTAGTATTTTATTTTGTCATAGTAGTAGGTTTATCCCCACTAGACATTCTTGGCTGTACTATGATATTTGAGATTGGGGTTTATCTTCCAGCATTTATTATGAGTACATTCTTGCTGTTTTTATTATGGATGAGATTAGATTACCTGTTGTTGATTTATATGGGACATGCTAGTATTTAGGACAATGTAGCACTCTTCGTTAGGATCCATTAAATTGGGATATCATCGGAGATGTGACAGCTGGCTATTGCCACGTGGCCTAGTCCCGTGTATTTTGGGACTGGGGCGTGACATCCGCCTCTGTAGATAAGACAAGGAGAACGAGAAGAAAGGTTTGTAATATTTTTTATTTTGATTTTGATAAATAGTATTAATTCTAATCCTATCATAATTATAATTATAATCCTGTCATTCTAGTAGCGATTACTATTTTAACAATTATAATTGTAATCCTCAAAATAGTAGGCATGCTAACACTAAATATCTGATTACATATTTTAACACTAACTATTAAATATTGCAGATGTGTACCCAAAATGATGGACATATTCCGGGAGGGCCTACCACATATATGATTATCCAGCTGCGTGAGTCGCACATTTCTAGTTTAGTATTTTTTGGACAGGTATATTAAAATTGAATTATTTTAGTCAATATAATTTATATTTTTTTACATGTCTAATAATAACATCGTTTATATATCTCATATATAGCAATACGATTATCCTGATATGTTTCGAGCACGAGAGCATGTCGCATGGCATTATGAGGACGACGTTGGGTACTAGATGTTGACTGAAGAATAACATGGTATGATGAACGTATTTGGTTTTGATCATATTGATCAGATATATTTCCTACGTCACATAGAGACTTGATCTTCAGTTTAATTGAGCGGTGGTGGCTCGAAAGAAATATCTATCAGTTATCGTTCGGAGAAATGACTATTTTGCTAGTAGATGTGGCAAATATCTTAGGATTACCTATTACGGGTGAATCTATAATATTTGAAAATGATAAGTCATTTTGCGGCAAAACTGTGATTAGGAAGTACTTAGGCGTGGAGCTGTCTACCATATATGGTAAAAGTTTCGTGACGCTTTCGTGGCTCCGTCACAACTTTATGCGTCTAGATCGTATTGGTGAAGAAGAAATCTTAATGGATACGGAACGAGTAAGTATAACATTTAATGTTATTATTTATATAATATATATTTTTATTTAGTTTAACTGATATTATTTTTATTATCTGTTCAGGTTACTGCTTGCACCAGGGCCTACTTACTAGATCTAATCAACGATTTTTTTTTCCAAACTCCTGATTTAAGGCAAATTTTTGTTTTTACCTTCTCTGAAAAATCTGACAGAACCTACCCGTCATACATGGGAAAATTATGTGATATGTACAACTCTATGCCAAATTTTGTGCATTTTACTTTAGTCGATAAAAGACAGAAAAATTTGAATGGATGTATGACATTATTACAGGTATAAATTTTTTATATAATTTTATTTACTAAAGAAATATGTACACTTACATGATCTAATTTTTCTAGGTTTAGTCCTACGAGCACTTCTGTATCGGTAGGTCAGTCTCCCGTATTGATATCGAAGATGGTGTCTTTTTATCAGCTTTACGTTGGATGACAGCTGCAGCAGATCCAACTTGATGTGCTCACAAGGATATCGTAGTATATCGGGGCCAATTCGATTCACTAAGGTTTAACGAGGTAAAATTTTTATAGTCTCTTATATTTCTATTATTATTTCATACAGTCAATATGTTTATGATCTTATAATTTTTTTGACATGAAATAGGTAATCTTTTTACCGTACCGGCATGGTCAGAATCCTCTTGAATTACAAACAACAACCTTTGGATTGAGTCTACATAGATTTTTCATAATATTCTACGATAATATCATGTATCATCCAGCTGATCGTGTTATGCGACAGTTCTGGATGATACAACACATTCCTAATGAGCCATAATATTTCAATTATGGTAAAAAAAATGCAACTACCAGAGCACGCAGATTGATTCCAGGGTGGAATTCGAGATTTGAGACACATAATTTGGGACATTTGTCTCAAATGATGTCCTCTATTGATGATGGTAAGTTATTCCAAAAGTTTTAACAAATTTTACTTCAAAAATTATAAGAAATCATATGCTCATAATTTGTAATGGTGCGGCCTACGGTGATGATGCATATAGATCTTGGTGGGGAGCTCCTCTTATCAGCAACCGAGCCTACCACTATGAGGAGTTTCGATTCCAACATCTAGTCATTGATGATTATAGTCTCCGTGGCTATTATGATTATTTAGAAGGGCTGGTACGTTATTTTTATATGAAAATGTCTATCTCCGTAGTACTTATTTATGTCCTCTATTGAATTCTATTTAATATTTTATCTTCTAAATTTAAATATCGCATACAAAAATTATCCAGTGAGCGACCCTTTGTGTACAGCGGTTGGCAAATTTTTGGCTGCTACGCAACGAGGACCGACTCCTCCGAACCCTTCCTTACTCATTCCAAGAGATTATCCTCAGGGTCGTGTTGCATAACGATAAGCATGCCCCCTAGGAAGTATAACTCTGTTTGGTATCAGGATGATAGTCTGCCATTGCAAGATGACGATGTCCCTCAGTGGGATGGTACGAGCACTACTCAGTGGGCTGGTGAAGGCACTTCTTACTGGGATGACTGGGGCACTTCTCAGGCGATGACTGGTGCGGGCATTACTCAGTAGGCTGATGAGGGCACTTATCAGCCGACTAGTGAAGGCACTTCTCACTTTGATGACTGGAGCACTTCTCAGACGCCGGTCAGTGCGGGCACTACTAAGTGGACCAACGAGGGATATTCTCAGTGGGATAGCCTATTCTCTCCCGGAGTTACCAGCTATGCACATATCTTGACAACTCCATCTGCACCTATGCCATCTCAAGTGGAGGACAGTCAAGGAGGTGGTGATGATGCGGCCCCGGAGAATACACGAAAAAAGAGGGACCGACTCAATCTAAGAGAGATTGATCGTCCGAACTATCAAGAATTAGCTAAGGGAGGTCGATAAAATTGTTATATTAGTATCAACTTTATTTAAATATAACTTTCTTCTATTTCAATAAAATTATATATTGTTCTCATAAAATAAAACTATTTAAAAATCTACGATAATGCCTTCATTCTCTTAGTTGGTTTGTACATCTTCTTCTATTGTGTCCTAAACCATTGCAGTTACTACATCGAAGATCTCTTGAAGCTTGATCATTCGCTTTGATCCGGTTCTTCTTTGGTCTTTTTGCCTTGCGTCGTACATCTGGTACTCCAACGTGACCTTTAACCAATGTACTTTGGAGGTTATAAGGGATTGGAATTGGCTCTAGGTGCGGCTCATATACGCTTCTTAATGCTTACTTAGAGAAAATACCTGGTTAAAAACTCTCGATGCTAATATTTTTTGACTTACACGCATAACATGTATGTACACATGGAAGCAAAGTATGATACCACTTTAAACATGAATACAATTTTTTATCTAAGTCTACAACATATGTTCTATTTATTTTATAATCTAATATTTCAAACAAATATCTAACTATATTCAATGTTTGCAGCCGGTGTTTTTCTTTTATAATAAGAGTCATAGTTTGTAACATCTTCGGACAATAATCAGTTTAATTTTTTTTAGCTTTTTGCTTGTTCTCGTCCTGAAGTGTTATAATTTTGGCTCGAATTCTATCAAGTAGTGTCGTTATTGGTTTATCACGTAATTTTTTTACCCAGCTATTGAAGCATTCAGCAAGATTCGACGTGTGAATACCTAATCTGGGACAAGGAGAATAAGTTGTTATCCAGTGTGAAAAAAATATGAGTTTTATTATTTACTCCAATGAGCCAGTTGTAAATATTTATGTTTTCAGCTTTAAATTTTTTCAAACAATAGTTCGCATCTGTTTCATTATAACATCTAACAAGATAATCTAAACTATGTTCAAAATATGAAAATCTGAAGACTTTTTTTCAAATTTTGTTTAAAATGTTGAATACAAAAAAAAATGAGGCAATTCTGGAAAGATATCATGCATAGTCCTTATCAATCCTTTTTGTTTATCTGATATAAAAGAAATTGTATTCCATGGATCAAAATATTTTTTAAAAGATGTTCTTAAACCATTTAAAACCAACTCCAAGAATCAATATTATCACTCTCAACAACAGCATAAGCAATTGGATATAATTGATAATTTGGATCATGAGCACAAGCAATAAATAAAATACCTTGATATCTAGAGGAAAGAAAAGTAGCATCAGTACTAATCACAAGTAAATATTTTCTTAAAATCCATTAATGCATGCCTTAAAACAAATACAAATTCTTTGAAATCTATTGTCTTTTGTAGTCTGTATAAAATATTTACTCCATGGATTTGCCTCAATAATTCTAAAATCATACTCTTCAAGACTACGATATGCATCAATATAACTACCATTTATTTCAGATAGAGCAAATTTTCTAGCTTTCCAAGATTTACAATATTTAATATATATTTCGTGTTCTTTATATATATGATTTACAACATGCGATAGACTATACGATTGATTATCTCAAATTTTATCAATAATCTTATTTTTAACGCTTACAGTAGTAGCTAATAGATGAAAACATGTTGTAAGTCCCCCTAAACAAGAATGTATATTTTCTAGCATAGTAAAACAAAACCTTCACCTTTACCACTTGCTTTAGCGTATACTCTCCAATTATAACTTTACTCGTTACATTTATATACAATCCCACTAGCATTGTTTAAAGTAGCATGACAAGTAAAATTATGTACAATTGCAATATCACTAATAAAATATTCAAATTTAGAACGATTATCAAATTTTATTCCAATATTAATCCAGAAATGCTAACACTATCAATATTGCCATCAAATTCATCATCTAAATTTTCAATTAAATTATCACTATTTTTATCGTCGTTATTACCATCATCTACTATATGTTCTTGTTCAGTAAATAAAATAACTTGATGAGAAGAACTAGGAGCAGTATTAACTTGATTAGAAGCACGTATACTACTTACAATATTATTTCTAGGTGGTGGTGAAGTTACATAAATATTAATGTACGTTGCTTGTACATTAACTTCTAGAATAAATTTACATGCTTGTTCACTAACTAACTTTATACAATTAGTTAAATAAACATAAACCAATATAAATTCATAATCAATAGAACATTGCTCAACAATTTGATTATGTAAACTATCAAACGAAATATTTAGATCAATTAAAAAAAATTCAGTTAAACCTCCTTCATAAACTAACACATTTAGCACATCTCCAACCGAACATAATATTGTTAGACTTTGATCCATGACAAGAGAATGAGCTTCTAAATACAGTGAGTGAGCTGAAGTAGCTTCTGTTGAGTAAGAGATAACCTTCTGTTGAGTGAGAAATGAATAGAAAAAAAAATTGAAAATTATACATGGGTTGAGTGAGAAATGAATAGTAGAAGAAGAGAATGAAAGAAATTTATAGTTATGAGAAAAAAAGAGCCGTTGTCAAAATATGAACGTTACAGTATGAATGTTACAATATGAACGTTATAAAAAATACCCAAAAAAAAAAATCAACAAAAAAATAACACAAAAAATTAAACCCAACTATCCCAAAAGAAAAAAACCAAACCAAATCAAACCCTAAACATATAACCAAAAAACAAACCCAAATCGAAACAAACGGAAACCAACAATTTTTCGCCAACTAAGTTGGAATTTTTTTAGAAAGTTCTTAATTTTTGTTCGTTGGATTATTTTCTTAATATTCTGTATTTTTGCCATATCTGATGGCGATATGTATCTGGATTTTAAAATTTCAAAACTTTTATCGGTTTACTTATTAATATAAAATTATTATCGGTACAGTAATTTTTTTGTTTTTTGAATTGATCTCCAGTACGGTTTAAGTCTGCGGCTTTAGCCGCAATTAAGTTCGGTTAATTTTGGTTTGCGATTTTACATCCTAAAATATGGCGTAAATTGATTGATGTAGAGTTTTATGTCCTAAAATAGGATGTAAATTGATGATATTTCTTTTAAACTCAAAGATTCGTTTTTACGTCCTAAACGTCCTAAATTAGTGCGTATTGGGTCTGAATTTATAAAATTTTCAAACTTTGTATCTTTTACACAATAAACAAAGACTTTGATGCTTACTATACAATTTTCTGAAATATTTAACAGTAACGTGAGACACTTGAAAATATACCATTCTCGGGAACACTTTAGGGTGTGTAATGGGTCGGTCCGGGCCTGCCCACGGCCCGTTTTGACCGAATTTGACCGGGTGCAGTCTGGACTGAGCTCAACCCGTCAAAAGAAACGGGTCGGTCCAGTCCCCAAAGATTCGGACTCAGTCCGGACCCACGACCCGATTAGCGGCGGACCGGGATGAACCGGTCTGGGCCAGACCGTTTCACAGTTTGGGCCGGCCCGACCCAATTTTTTTTTATAATGTAAAATATGTGAATAAATTTAAATATAAGGTAAGTAATATTATATATATATATATATATAATATGAATAAATTTAAATAAAACATTATAAGTTATTTGTAAGTGTAGTTTTTTATAATTTATATATACTTTTGTTAGTATAATTTATATATACTTTTATATAAGTTTAATTTATTTGTTAGTATAATTTTTTTATATAAGTTATTTGTTAGTATAATTTATATATACTTTTTTTGTAAGGTATTTGTTAGTATAAATTATATAACTTAATACATTTTTACAGAAAATACAAGATTACTATATATCTATAGAATTTTAAGCCACCTACTTCAACATTCATATTGTCATTAATAACTCATACTAATGCTATTGATACATATGAAGATCAGAAATACATATTAAAAAAAGATACATTTTTTCAAAAAAGTATAATATTACTATATATTCATACACTTCTTCAGATGCTTACGTAGAATTCCTATGCCACAATTAGGTTTTCATTGGAATCGTTTATCACAATGCAAGCATTCAACAAGTCCATCCGAGAATCTTCTTTTCGTATCGGGTTCATTGTAGACAATGCTAAAATGATGTCAAATTTCTGATTTTCTTCCCAGTTGAGACCCTTGTTGCGGTGCTCGTTGAGGTTGCTAGTCTTGCGGTTGCTGTGGTGGTTGATCATTTTTCATAATAGTAAATAGACCCTTCACACTAGAATCTAGGTTGCTTCTAAATATTGTAGGGGGGGGAATGTTGTTGTGATTAATGTTTATAATTTTTGGACTATTTATAGAAATTTTTGGGACCAAAATGACTCCTCGTATCCTCAAAATATAGTTGTTATAAGGTATTTTGGTCATTTTTAGAAAAAAATGATCAAAATATTCCTAAAATGGACAAAAAGTTGCCACTGAATCGAAAATATTTTGGTAAAATTATTCCCTCCAACGGCTATCCAAAAAAAAAAAAAAAAAAAAATTTGATCCGAGTCATACTGGGTCTGGATCGGACCTGACCAGACTTGACCGGGTCGACGACTGGACCGATTCGGTCCGAGTCGGTCTAATCGGATTTGAACGGTTAATTCGAATCTTACCCGAACGTCAACCGGACCGAACTTGCGGGTCGATCTCTTGGACCGACTCCGCAATAAAGATGAACCGAGTCGAACCGGTCCGTTGATCCAATTCGAATCGGTTCAGATAGACATTGATTGGACCAGATTCGGACCCATTTTTGGACCGTTCGACCCAATATGCACCGTGAGGAACACTTTTCCTGCTAGCTTTGCTAATTTTTTTTTTCTTTTTTTTTTAGGGAATGGAGATAGGACAGTTCATGCAGGCTTTTTAGGGCTGAAGTACCCTAGCTAGCTTAAGCAGCTCATTGCAAGTAACACTAGCTTTTCTTTCTTTTCTTTTCTTTTCTTTCTTTTCATAGAAAGATGTGGGCGTGAAGACGTGAAGTGTACATGATTGATGGATTGATGGATGGTGAGCTCTAGCAACACTAACAAACAAGAGTTTCTATGTGTTCTCAATGCCAATGATGGGCTTGTGAATGAATGCTAGTGTATGCAGGTGGGAGGAGAGTTAACCCACATTGAAGGAGGAGGAAGAAAGTGGTGGGTTCTTCAGTTGCACATCAACTCAATTGTCCTGGAGCTAGCTCTGGTAGCCAAAGTGCATGCCAACAAAAGATGGATGATGGGAAGTGGAGGAGCTAGCTAGAGGCGTGCCAGTTTTATTTGGACTCTTGTGCGTTTTGGCCAACCCTTAATTTCCTTTCCTTTCCTTTCCTTTCCTCTCCCTCCTCCTCTCTTTTTTTTTTTTTTTTTAAGCTTTTGCCGTTGTGTGATTGTGTGAAGAATGTTTAATTTTCTTTTTCTTCTCTTAGGAAATAAGTTTGAAGCGAGAATGTGTAATGGGAGGTGTGGGTAAAGAGCAGTAAGAAGGAAGTTAGGTGCATTCCGATACCATTTTGAAAACTTTTCATGTGGTTCATGTTAGTATCCATTCTAAATTTGATAAATTTTAAAATTTAAATATTATCAAAAATTTAATTTGATATAATTTAAAATTTTATATTAAATATAATATTTGATTAGATTTTAAATTTGTATCAAATATTTAATCTAATCATATTTGAACGTCCATAATTGGTGTTGGACTATTTTAAGTGTAATAGGATTATTATTTTAGGATTTTCTATTTAGGAAATCCTATTATGACATAAAATAGAATTTCTCATCCTATAAATATAGTAGGAGGATGAAAGCACAAAGTATACACAAAGTGGAGATTCGGGGTGCTCGTCCACAGAAAATCTAAGAGAAAGTCCGTGCTTTGCTCTTAGGGTTCTTCGTCATCCAAACAGAAGGAAGAATTGATCTAATCGAGGAGTCGTCAACTTCGGTTAGAAAAATTGCTAAGGGTTGGTGAGTGATTTTATTGTAATCACTGTCGTTTCTTCTTGAGTGTAGTGAGGGAGTGAACCTATTAGGACAAAGGGTTTCAACATTAGTTTTTTGTAATCTTGTAATTTTATCTGAGTTATAAAAGTTGTGATTTGTCCATGTGACGTAGTCATCTCCATATACTTGTTTTCATCTGTAATTGGTGTTCGTAGATTGGATGGTTATCTCAGGTGGGTTGGCAAACGCTTCCGTAACGCGCCCAACACGTGGTATAAGAGCAAGGTTCTTCTCGAGAGGGAAGGTGCAACTATGTCTACGAAGCAGATGTACACTCGTATGATCACCCTCATAGAGAAAACTGGACGATTTGGAAGCCAAGGATGGAGGATCTACTCTAGTGCAAGGACTTGCATGGTCCGTTGGAGGGCGATAACGCCAAGACAATGGACAAATGTGTTGATGACTGAAAAAGACTGGATCGAAAGGCTATTGTATTCATCCGCCAATGGCTGGACGACTTAGTATTTCACCACGTGTCCATAGAGAGTTCTGCAAAAGCATTGTGGGAGAAGCTGTATTCGTTGTACGAAAGAAAGACGACTGGCAACAAGGCATTTTTTATTCGCCAACTCGTCAAATCGAAGTACACAGAGGATGCCACGGTGTCACAACATCTGAACAAGGTTCAAGGTATTATCAATCAGCTGTCTGCAATGAAGATTGTGATTGATGATGAGCTTCAAGCCCTTCTGCTTTTGAGTTCTTTGTCGAAAAGCTAAGAGACGTTAGTAGTGTCGATGAGCAACTCCGCTCCGGATGGAGTTGTTACGATGGAGACAGTCCAAAGCAGCTTGTTTAATGAGGAGGTCCAGTGTAAGCAAGTAGAATCATCGCAGGAGTCCGTTTTGGTGGCTTCCAATGGGAAGGGATGACCCAAGTCATAGGCGAGGACAAGGGAGAGTTCTCGGAATCTTGCGACTGTGGACCGCAAGGAGGACTGGTATCACTATAGCAAAATAGGTCATATCATGAGGAATTGCATGAAGCTCAAAGCTGAGAAGGCCAAAGGCAAGGATGATCAGGAGGATGTCATGGCTATGGGAGATATCATCATCGCAGCAACCGACATAGAGCAACCTTGTGGCATGTGTCATGATGGCGATTGGGTTATGGATACGGGGGTATCGTATCACGCCATTCCATATAAGAGGATTGCACGTTATACGACGACGGCATATTTGGACGTGTGAAGATGGACAACAAGGGGACAACTACAGTTGTAGGCATCAGTGATGTGCACTTGACAACGGACCTTGGTGAGAAGCTCGTTCTCAAGGATGTGCGACATGTATCGAGTTTGCGCTACAACTTGGTTTCGGTTGGGAGGCTGGCGGATGATGGTTGTCGCAATTTATTTGGGGACAAAGATTGGATGCTTACGAAGGGTTCTAAACAGCTATCTCGAGGAGATTTATGTTGTGGCATGTACATTCTCATGCCACTGAGGTATACAGGTAGGCCACAAACACCAGATAGAGGCTCGAGGGATATTCAGTAGGAGGTAGATCATAGGGAACTTATCTTGGAGGGCTTTGAGATACTTTGAGGATTACGGAGGATTTGGTTCATCGAGACAAAGCAACGAATGGTGATAAGTCAAAGATTGAGGGTCAGTCTGTCGGTCCCATGACAGCTAGGCGATCTTCAGGTGGGGGTTGTTCCATGGATCCGATTTTGGCGATTGGTGATTTGCCAAAACTTTATGGAGTGACATTGGTTTCAATAGTTCGAAGCCAGGAAGGAGATCAAGGTTTGCAGCAAACTCAATCTAAGGCAAGTGCATCTCCAACATAATTAGCCTCTTTTTTTGTATGTACACTTTTGTTTCAGGCAAGTCACATAGTCCAAGTGGAGCTGTGGGCCATCGACGTTATGCACAGTGCATGATTTTCTGCTCGATGATGCATGTGTATGGGGGAGCTTCAGGTTCGGACACGAAGGTAGGCAGATTTAGGAGTTCGAATCTCGGAAGAATCGTACCGTCCGCTTGGTTGGGCCAGCCAAGGGTGAAGAAGCTCGTTGGAACGTTAACATGTTTCGGTAGAAGACCAAAGTCGGGTACAAGCATTGTCACTCCCCGTTTCCAATATACTATTTGGAACGTATTCCAACTTGTTGGCATTTTTGTTTGTTTGGTTGTAGGCCAGGCCACTTTTTGAGAAGGTGGGTTCATGGGTTTAATATGAGGATATGACTTGGTCATGGTTTGAACCATGGTTCAACCCAACCCTATATATATATATATATACCAAAACCTTTCTCTCTCTCTCCATTCTTGTATTTATTTTCTCTCTCTCTTAGGTTTCTCTTCCTCTCCTTAGGGAAATACACCTTGCATGAGAAATAGAAAAATCCTCCATATTATTGGTCTATTTGGTTTGTTATGTGGTTCTCATTATGTTTATACTTAATTTTTTTTTGATGTATGGATTAGCCTAAATCTCTAAAAACTTGTTGATTTTGAAAACTATTTGTTCTATCTTGAGGAGCATTTGATTCTAAGTGATTTAGAACTTTACTTTGTTAGATTTGGGGTTCGTATGAGATTTCTATGGAAGAAACAGATTTTGGGTTTCAGAGTTTCCACCATGGCCGAAATCTATTATTGGAGTAGACGAAGTCTCATGCGGCCAACGAACTATGCGGCTTAGAGTAGCATGCGGCCTGGAGGAGTATGCGGCCTGGAGTAGCATGCGACCGACAGTCCATGCGGCGTCTGTCTCATGCGCCAAGTTGGTGCATGCGACTTAGCTATTTTATTTGGATATTTTCTTGTTCTATGTGGTTGACCTTGACAATTGTTTATGATTGATCCTAAGAAAGAATAGATTTAGTGACCCAACCTTGTGCTAGACATGACCATATGCTAGGAATTGACTATGTCATAAATGACTAATCAGCTATGTGCATAACATGATCTATGTGTTCCAATACGATCAAGATTTATGTGACCTATTGATTTGTTGGTAATTTGACTCGAATACTTGTATCCGTGCTGATACAATTTTCTACGTGCTATGTGTTGCATGATCAATATACACTGAGGTGCGACATAACTTGCTACATGCTATGTGATTACATGTTTCGGGTTGTGCATCGAGAATGGCCCCTATACTATGCGATATGTGATATTATTATATTATTTCCCCAGTAAGGACATTGTATGTGGGTCAATTCCCAAAACATGGCTAGGACTTGTTGTTTGTTGCATTATTCTCGAGTGAATCCAGTTTCAGCTATTAATTGACAAAGCGAATTTGTATCTAGCTTGGACCATACTATAGTACGATATATAGGATGATTGATCATGTAACCACGCCATATGATTTCCAACATAACCATAAGGTTAATCTAGGCAACTAAAATTGGTAAAAGCATTGGGAGGGATAACATTCTGATATCGTGCACATTAGCTACCTCAGACTATCGCCACAACGTGCAAGGCTGACCCCCATGGATATTTGTCATATCCGCAGTAGTGGACGACAATATCCAAATACTTATATTTTATAATGCATTCTATGTAATCTAAGCAGGGTGGCCTTACGAGGGACTGGTGCATAATATACAATATGCTATGTGTATACTATGACTCGGTTAGCCCCGCTAAACAGCTCACGATCTGATAATTTATTCATGCATTGAGATAATTCAGACTCCACAATAGTAAGCCGTACAAGTAATTGGCCATTATAACTGGATTTGATTATGATTGTATTATTTTGTTAGTAGTCTAGGGACATGGACTATCATAGTACGATGGTTCAACCCTTGTCCTTGTTTGGTTGTGGGGTTGGACTGTTATGCTAGGATAGACATGGACCGAAGCTACGATGCAGAACCTATATTATACCTATCTATTGTTTGGGTTTTGTTTCTTTATTTTATGTTTCCTTTGTGGTACTTTCTATTTGGGGTCTAACCCCACTGGTTTTGCATGTTAAGATTTTGAGCCAATTCCAAAATATCTAGCTTATTTCTTCCTTCCTGATGGCGCACACCATACGGATGGCCACTGAAGGGAACAAGTGGGTTTCTTCTTCTCTGCTCGTTATTGCACATTTTACTCTTTTGGGCGTTTAGCCACCGACACCTGTTAGCCGGCAAGTCTGGATATTTAGTTCCCGTTATATGATTGTAATTAATCAGACTACAGCTGATTTTGATTGTGTACTTTTGCTACTCTGCCATCTTTTTCCTATTTTGCATAGCTGATTTCTAGAATATTTTGGCAGGGGATTTGGGACGCCTTACTTCCTTGTCATATATATATATATATATATATATATATATATATATATATATATATATATATATATATATATATATATATATATATATTCTATGTTTACTAATTTTTACTTGACTGGTTGAGACAATATATGTTCTTTGTAACCCTATGTGACTTGATTGTAGTATGCACCCCTTGTCTACTTACAACCGTGATCGACGTACAATGTATAGTACCTTGTATGGGATAGCTGGCCATGTCCATCTTTGTATTTCGGTATTGGGCGTGACAAGAAGCCAATACTCACGGTGAGGTTGATAGTCAGGGACTTCGGTCTTTGCCGTGTCATTGATATTGACATGATTCAAGTGGGGCAAGAGGTGCTACGCATGGCAGCTATCGTCGACGTGATGGTCGAGGAGCTGGAGATGACAAAAGAAGCAAGGCAGCTCGGGGGATTAGAGATCGGCGATATGGGGCTTTATCGCGGGGGGACAGGTGTCACGCCCCAATTTTGAAGAATCGAAATTAGCCACATGCATGATGTCGTACAAGCCTAGATTACATTTGTACAAGGCAAGAAGATAGACAAGTCATGATATTTCTCAAAAATATCGATATAGCAACAGAAATAAGCAGACAAATTAAAGTCACAAAAGAATATATTGAAAAGCATCTCTTTATTGATAATAATATTTGAGTACATGGCTTACAATAGATTACAAAGTTTCTCAATTACAATTGATACTTAGTTACTTAGCTTACATTGATATTTGTCGTCTTGGCTTATAATCTCACTGATACAACTGAATTATACTATTCCATACATTATGCTCCCTATAAAAGAAGATGAGTCCAATGGAAGAAGATCTTCTGTACGTCCCAATAATACTTCGTTGCCTCAAAATAATTCTGGCCACTCCCCGCAGCTGAGTACCTGGGGATGCTCACAAACATGGGTCAATAAATATCGTATACTGGTGAGTAGAAACTAGCTCATTCGCCTAAACCAATACTAAGTATTCATGTAAAAAGTATGCATATTACTTTAGTAATTTTCTATTAGGGACTAGATTCATTTAAGTGATCAGAGTATTCAACAGCATAATGAAAGCATAATATGTAAGTAGCAGTTTAAACAGAATATATGGAAATATCCCAATTTACTTATTAGCGATTCTTACCAATAGCCTACTTGCTCATTCCTATAAACTATACAACGTTATTATACTTATGTTTCCTGCACAAGACAGTTATTAGCGTGCGGCCTATCTATATGAAGGTCACCGACGACACATATGTCGCCGTTACAAACTATCCCTGGTGAGTGATGAACACTTTGAGTGCAGGTTGTGAGCCCCATCGAAGGCACCAACTCATCCTAGCTTATGACGTGCCCTATCAGACCGGGTACAAGCCCGACTATAGGTCTCGTACTCCCCGTGTCCTTCTACTAGCAACCGATTGGTTTCGTTGTCCTACTAGGCCGAACGATCCCGGTACCCCGGTTAGCATCTCGTTCGAGGAACCATATTTTTGCTTTGTGCACAGGCTATCCGTGACCATGCAGATGTGTGCACAATTATCATAATTTGTGCACGATACAACGAATGTAAATAAATGATCTCTCGATAATGCTCGTGAGTTCACATTTTCATTTCTCATATAGGTTGGTGACCCGTAGGTCTCAACATATTTCATCTTACTTTCTTTCATGAGGACTCATTAGTCCATACTTTATTTCTTGTTTAGTTCTATTCTACGTGTTACAAGCAGATAAAACATGTTGCATAATATTAATTTTTTCTCATGACATACTTACCTTATAGCATTCTTGTGTTGATAATACTAGCAGTTATCATTCATCTATTTCTTGGTTTACAGCAGCATTGAATATAAGGCATTACTATCTTTATGTGGACTAGAGCAACATTTAGAAATGCAATACAAATAAACAACACTAACATTCATTCATTTTATTAGAGTATAAAGGAGTAGCGGAGAAAGGACAACTTCACTCACATCTACAATTATCGTTTTCATGCCACGATCCCACATTCGCCTACGATTCTCCAATAATGATTTAACGCGATGCACAGTCTTCTAATTTGGCATAACCATACCCTCGAACCATGATCCATAAGAATATCCCATTCGTCCAAGTTAAGCAAGACTACATTATCACTCAAAATATCTCGATTTCCAGCATAACATGTATCCCATCTGTCTGGTCTATCTCGAATTCCAGCGTAATGCCTCTTCGCAGAGCTGGGTATTACGTAATATACCACTCATAAAAAGTTTCGTCCTCAAAATTTAAAGAAATAACTCAATTCACTATATCACTTAAGTCACCAAACGAAAATATTTTAAGCCAACTATAGCTCAATATCTTATTTCAATCTCTTGTCAATATTTTTCATTCATGAATTTTTTATAGTTATGTATTTAATTCCACTATCTCGTTTTTTCCCAAATAATTTGTTTCTGTTCCTCAGTTCACTAATATTCTCCTGCAGCTCCATTTGAATTTTGTTCACCAGCCTAAGTCTATTCCATCTTTTTGATACGTTCTATTCATCGAGTTCGTCAAGGATAATCACCGAACATGTTTTCGTGAGTTCGATCATCCCAACCGTATGTAAAATTACCACGCCGGCGCTCCCGCGGGATAACCATTTTCGTTGGGACTGATTTTGAGAGTTATCATTTTTAAACTTGATTTCAAGATCGTTCTTCCTCCAAGCCAAATCCATTATCGTTTATCTCTTTCACCGAACCATATTCACTTTTGGGCTAACTTCTTATTCAAGCGACATTGCATTCAAGTTTAATCTGTTTGTTTCAGTCCAAAATCGCTCGTACGATCCTCTAAGTTTCCAACAAGTTTCCTTAACCAATATATCAATTTTCATTTCCATGAATCCCAATTCGATACAAGCCTTATCATTTATTTCAAGACAATCTCAAATCGTTCAATCCAACTATCGCACGAGACCTATGAATCTGTTTGGACATTTCTAAATGATCCATACACCACTCAGAATTGAGTCATCCAATTAAATCCTCAATCGAATTATGTTTTTCCAACACGAAATATTGTTCGAGCTATTTCCCAAAGTCCAAGCACGATTTTTTTATTCGCCTAAGCGATAAATTCAAGAATGTTCTATCGCTTGGCATTCTAAGTTAGGGTTGTCTTATTTCTGAATGATATTTCATTCTCGTTGCAACTAGCTTGCACCAAAGGGTCTTGGTGCATGATACTCTACACAACTTAGCCGAAAGGCTGCGTACAAAGCTAACCGTTCGGATAATATTTGATTTCGTACTAACCAGTTGGGCAAACATGTATAGTCGTTGCGGGTTCACACATAAGCCGTGAATTTAGCACGAATCAAATCCCATAAGTCTAGCACAGGTCGGCACAAAGGCCTAAGCATTTTGATATCGCACAAGCAATCACATTATTCAAATGCATATTTTTGAAAATATTTAGACTTATTATTGGAATATTCCGTTTGGGACATTGAGAGAGAGTGTGCGCATAACCCACGAACGAGCTTTCAAAATGGTGAAAATTAAAACGAAGTCCAAAGGCATATAGCCAAGCTCTGATACCAATCTGTCACGTCCCGATCTCCTGCAGGCTAATCGGCCGTTCCCGCTAGGCAAGAATCACCGCACCAACGCTCCCGCAGGACGATCGCTTTGGCCCATCAGAGCGTGATGCCGCACGAGCGTGAGCCGCGTCCGTGCAAGGCCGTGGTTCATTAGCTGACGGTAAGAGGTCTAAGCTACAGAGTCACACAAATTGTCCGAGTGCAGCGGAATTATAAACGCATAGGCGATTGGTAACAAGTTCACTGAGTCGTCAATAGTGGAAGCATTGAATAACACAAGTTGAAGTAAAACAAACTCTTTCATTGATATTGAACAAGTGTTACAAGCAGCATATAGCTGAGATTACAAGTCGCTCAAGCCTCTCTCTCTGAAATAATAAAAACTTCAGTTCCGGATGCAGCGCTCCATGGCTCCAGAGTGAACTCTATGTCTTAGCACACACGAAGAAGGCATCCGCACCAAATGAGGTTCTTTCGCACCCTGCAAACAATCTGGTGGATTATCAGTACATGAATGCACTGGTGGGGAGGCTACTTGCCCGCTCAAAAAATCTAAACACGTATTATAGGTTTTCGTGCACCAACTATTATGTTGTCTTTCTAGTTTGCCTTAGGATCAGTTTCATGGCAAAGATTTGAATAGCCTAACTCGTGTGGCAGTGTGTCGTGCGACATAAGAGGAAACACGATGAGCCTTACCAACTTACCATTTGTCCTTCCCTGTCCAAGGCAAACCAAGTTAATTTCAAGCACGAGCATGTATAAACATTCAAGGGCAATAACATATGCAAACACTGTATTTTGAGCGAGATTACGCTTCGGGTGCACGAGTTATACAAATATCAGGTGTGTTGCATAATATGTTGAAGTATTCAATTGATGTACAAGTATCTTATATCTATGATCGTTCAGGCAGTTCCGGTATTCTTGACCCGATGCAATGACTCACACGCGGATAGCCGCTAAGCGATGATGACTTATTTATATGACAATTATCACTGGCATAGCCATAAAGGACTAATGATTTTTTTAGTCTCAATTGCAGAATGGGGCGCAACGCTATGTATAAGACAAGCGTTCTAGGGCGAATGGTAATATAGGAGAGCCATTGCACGCCATCCCGCTAGAATAGTGAGACTATTGGATAGACGGAGAGTCCAAGGTAGTATGCGTTTACCAAGGCCGAATACCTTGACTATTGGATACTATGCCCCATCTTTGCCCCGTGCAATAGACCATTCATTCCTCCTAGGCTGGTACGATGGTGGTGCCCCGCTGATCGTCCGAGCAATGAGATACCTCGTGCATGAGTTGTCCGCGACATACAAGTCTTGGGTCTTCCAAATACACGAGATACACGAGATACAGGAGAACACGAAATGCTTGATCCTTGATTCTTGCTCTGAATGAGTATTGCTCCACGAGTTGGGTTACTTGATTTGTTTGACAGGATTCTCATTCAGTGTTTACGACTTGCCTCGATGCATTCCCCTGGTGCGGGGATTGCCTTGACGACCGAACAGTCCCGGATACTTGCAGGTTCATACTGCACAAAAGGACTATTTGTTAGTCTTCTGACTGACTCGATGCATGCACGATACACGATAGTGTTCTTCACTGTGGCATGATTTCGTGTGGCAAACATTTGAGTCTAGGCAACATTACAAGTTAACTTATAAGCAGACAATCATTGCATTCACTAGGAACTTAAGCATTCACGTTTGCTCGGGCCCAAAGGTAAGCCGAGAAGTAAAACCGTAAAGGAACTTTCCGAGCGACATATCTAGGGTTGTGCAGTGTAGCAGTAAAGAAGTGCACAACGAAGTGTGTAATGTTCATATCGTTCTACTCGAGGTATAGTAGGGTCTAGTTGCACAAGGTAATGGTAGCATGAGAGGGTCTATATATATATATATATATATATAAGCAATATTTTATTTTCATGTTCTAGCACAAGCAATATAAGTTGGGATTATTCCCTTAGCTAGGTGCATTGTATTCTTATTAGCATGCAGGGGGTGATTCACCTAGCGACTAGCATAAAATATTCATATTTTAAATGTGCTGGCTAAGCAAAGACAAGTTCACCGTAGCCACCCAACTTAGCGATGATTCGCCTCGGTTGAGCGATACTCAGAGCGAGCCTCTGAAAGCCTAAGCCGAACTCCAGAAGGAACAAGTCTGGATATCCTTTGCCTCAAACGAGTATTTTCGCCTGAGCAAAGCGGGTCGGGACATTGCACTTTTGCCGTTTGAATCGGCAGTCCGCTTGAGCGGAACGGGGTGTTACACTATCCACCACCTCGTCTCTGACCATCTCGGCCGCCACGGATACATCAAATGAATGAAATAATAATAAATTAATAAATCGTGCATAAAGTTCCGGACGTATCGCCGGGCATCTCCAAAAAATAATAATTTATGGTTATCTTGAATTTAATTATACAGTACTTATAGTATCTTTATTGGGATGGTCTTATGTTAGGTAGAGAGGTTATCGATTACATTTTTCTTGCCCTTGGAGTTTTTTGTGAATTTTAATAATTCACAAAGAACCTCTTGTGCATAGAAAAGATAATCAATAGCTTTTTTTTTCATAACATTTGAACATCCTAGTAAAAGATATAATAAGTACTGTTTTTCATAAATAGCGACGTTGAGCGACATCTTGCGACGTTCAGCAACGTCTAGCGACAGGTACGTTTCAGTCGCTAAAAGATAAAAATATCGTCGCTAAGTGTCGTTGAACGTCGCTAAAAGTCGGGCATGACAATTTCTGTCATGTCAGCATTGTTTTAGCAAAACGTCGCTGATAATGTCGCTGCTTTGGCGACGTTCTGCGATACTGTATGTCGTCGCCGATGTACCGACGTCGAGTCGCTGAACGTCGATACTTCGGCGACTCACCACGTCGCAAAACTACGTCGCTATAGCGACGAATAGCGACGTTTTTGTTGTCAGCAACCATGGAATATGCGGCGACGTAAAATCGTCGTTATTTACGTCCCTAATTAATATTAGCGATATTTTTTTTGACTAATTAGCGATATTTTTTGACGTCGCTAAAATGTGTTATTTTGGTAGTGATGTAACTCAAACTTGTAGGCTTTCATCAAAGTAGATGATTTTTGGCGCACTCCATGCTAGTGCAACATGTGATGAAGAAGTTGCGCCTTCCACGTTAATCTTGATGAACCCATCAATTGGTGGCATCCAATGGGCAGAACCAATTACTGCCAGCCTCATCTTGTCTAATGAGAGAAGATTGCTTTCATTCTCCTCACTATGAACGGTTGAGCGCCAGTGCTTGTTTAACGATGGCGTCACCCTTGGGAGTGACTGCGAAATTCCAGATTGACCTAATGAATTGTTCATCAATGTCAAAATATTGAAAAGTTAATAAAAACTATTTTTTTTAACTTTTAAAATAATTTTTTTAAATTTTTTTTTAAATATTTTTTTTTTTATAATTGATGATGTGGAATTAAATTATTGTGAAATCTATTGTCTAGATCTAAACAATAAATTTTATATTGTCTTTGACATATCATTGTCATGTTATTATCACAATTTATTTCACATTTGTATTGAAGAATTTTTTTTAAAATAAATTATTGTAATTCCTGTGTGGCAATTATTTTTTCCAAAGTCACAATGTTAGGAGATGTTCTTAGGTATGAGTTGCTAACACAATGAATCGGCTGGTTGTTAATTAATATTTATAGTAAAAGTAAGCTAAACTATACATAATTGAAAAGTATATAAAAGAAACCAAAGACTCAAAAAAAAACGGCATTTTCCTCTCAGCCGATGGGGGTTGCAACATTAATGTAATTGATAAGGTAATGTAATTGATATTACATTGTCAATATAATTTGAATGTGTAATTGCATAATTTTTTTAATATATTTTAATTATAATTATAATTGTAAATTTGATTAGATTAGATTATTTTATTTTAAAATTAATTACATTATAAAATTTATGTAATCCTAATTTTATTACAACTTTTAACTTACAAACTTTAAAAAAAACAATAAAAAAAGGAAAAAAGGTAAATTAAGTTTACTTTTCTTTTTTTTTATATTTAATTTTATATATTCATTTTATTACATCTTTTTAAATTTTTAAATTTTACATTTAAATTTTTAATTTTTTTATTATTTTATTATTTAGTTTCTTCTAAATTTTAATTACCACTACAAACTTGATTCTTTTTTAAAAATGGTAAACCATTTTTAATTTTTAATTTTTAATTTTATATATATTTTTTAAAAATTATTACGTTACACATTCAATTATAATATATGGTAAACAAAATATTTGAATACAATTGATTTTATATTGCATGATTTAGTTACATGTTTCAACCAAACATAATAATATAATTATAATTTTATTACATTACAAACTTTATTTTATTATAATTATAATTATATTACAGTGAAGAAAAGAAATCATGATTCTTTGCAGAATTTAACTTTACTTACCACTATTATATCATATACCACCTAAAACAATATTCTTAGCTAATTCAGCAAATCAATATTTGTTGCAACAACTCCAGTTGTATACATCAACCAAACACAAACTTAGGCAGCAAGCAAAATTGTACGATAAAGTAGTACAAAAATGACTCAACCCCAACGAATAATGTTGTGTCACCCGTTTGCGCAACTGGTAGTCAACGAAATTCGTAGAAACACATAGTTCTTTGTGCGAATGCACTTCGGTTGAAAAATAAAATGGTGCTCGTGAACAAGTTGAGTACGCAAAACAGCAACAATTTGCTAACATAGATGCCTGCACAAATTAAGTTTACCCCTCAATGCAACAAAGTAAAACTATTGAACAAAAATATTCTGCGGATATTTTTTGATTGCTAAATCTTTTTCTTTGAACAAATTGATTGATAGAATATGATAAAAGTATTTTATCAGTAGAAAGACAAATTATGTTCCTCGACAGATTCAAGACATCTGTTAAATTGTCTTAAGCTGTCACAATATATTTTTTTTTAGAATCTTTTTGATCCCAAATTTCTTATATAGAGACCGACCAACTAGTCACATCCACACCTAACTCAAGTACTCACATCAAACAAATCTATTTTTATAATAATAAACTTTTTGTTACAAAATTATAAATAAATAAAAATCGTACGTTCCTCGCAATGAGAAATCATAGTTAACCAATCCCAACTCTCTTAAATTTTGGAAGAGATCAAATGTCACTGTATATGAAGACTTTGGAGGCACACTAAGCTTGGATTCCCAAGTATTTTAAAAATGTGTTGTCAAAGAACCGAAGGTGGTTAGTTGTTCCAATGGAAGAAAGGAAGTGAGCATGGGATTATCAAACTAAGTGACACATCTCCTCTTCGTCATCAATTAGCTTGTTTAATTTTGGTTAAGTCACATGTGCGAGTATTTCAACTTTTTAATTAATTTTTAATTTTGTGCAACTTTAGGAAGAAGATTCTTACTTGGTCAAGAAATAATGGTCTTTGGAATGCTCTAATTAAACAAAAAATTAATAATTAAAGAGTGATTAGGCGCTGATTACGGACCACTTTCCGAGCTGTTTCCTTTGAAATTCGGGAAATGTAGTTAAATTGTCCATGCGGATTACGTTAAGATGCTCCCTTGGCATACGTTTCGTCTCCTCTTTCCTACGTATGTGGAGGAATTTGTTTACTTATCCTAACCCGGAGGAGCATCGGAACGACAAGAAGGTTTCAGAAGCCGCACGAGTGATCAACTTGCTTCCCAAGTCTTCCATGACACGTGGCAGTTGGTCATTATGTAGGAGGTCCTGGAGTGGTCCCTTCCGGAGATCCAGCAACCGGTTGGATTGGTCGGCAAAGATTCCAGGGACGGGCCGGACCGGACCGGACCGGTCTCGGTCTCGGTCCACTTGCTATGTCACGTGTCAGGTGTTGCGCGGTACGATTGTAGAGTTCGGCATTATTATTACCGTATAAAAAGATGGTTGAGAATGTTATTTTAAAACATATGTTTTGATGGTTAATGAATTTGTCGTTTCCGATAAGAGGTATAAAATTCTGACTGTATGGTAAGTAGATAGAGCCACGAAAATGTATTATTTTTTTCATTTATAAAATTATGAGAGTTGAGGACAGTGGATCTAAAAACATGCAATACAATGTGCACAAAATCTCGAGTATTATGTCTAGTTCCGAGCGTTATAACGAAAATTAAAACAAAATTTCACGTTTCCGATAAAAGAATGTGTTTTTCATGTTTGTCATTTTATCCTATAACTAGTTACTTTCACGTGCGTTGCATGTAAAAAAAATGATATGAGATTATTGAAATATAAAAGTTTAAATTAGAATATTTAAAATATATTTTAGTTATGATTTATTATAAATATGTTTTTAAAATTTTGGATATGTGGTTAGTTAAATAATATCATTTAGTTAGTTTAAATATAATTTAAATTTTAAAATATTTTAGGATATACATGTGTTCAGTTAGTTAGGAAAATTTTACGTTTTTTTTTCAACTACGCGAGAAAACAACTAAGGTTAAGATATTAAATTTTTTTTTTAAATTTTTAAATTAATTGATTGATGATATACATACAACGTAGACGACTTAATTTTGAGCCGGTTCTAAGTCGCATTATAATAGTAGTCCTATAATTTTGGTCCAAAATAATAAACGTGAATCAATGTCATTAGCTTTTGGAATCTGAGATCAAATATTTCTTTTTTATTTCAGTGTACCATGATGAAAAATGACTGTTTAATTTTTGTAAAAATATATTATTTTAATTGCTTAAGTATGTCATTTTTGTTTTATGAAAAATATATGTGTATATAACTTATGACAAACCCTATCGCAATACCAATATTACTCTCAACTTGCTTTCATCAAGGGGCTGTTTGGTTCGGCGAAGTCGAACGAAATAAAAAATTTGAAAGTGGAGAGTTTGTGCACGTATTGCGTATGCGCGTCATTCTTATGCATATTTTATGAGTTTTTTTTTTCATTTGGATGGTTGTTGAAGTGAGTTGGAAAGTTTAACTTTTTGTAGTTTCGGTGTTTGGTTTGTAATGAAGTGACAATTGAAAAGTGATATGATTTTTCACTTTTGAATATGATGAGATTATCCAACTAGTATTATTCATTATTCATTATTATTATTATTATTATTATTATTATTATTAAATAATATAAATTAAATATTAAACAAAAATTGATATTTTATTTAATAATAATAGTTTTTATTATTTAATGATTAGTCAAAGACTAATCAGCTAAGCATTATCTGTTAATAAATATCAACACTCTCTTTCCATTTATTTATTTTCTTTCCCCAACAAACCCTCCCATGCTCTCCAACAAAATTACTGCTTCTCCATCTTCATCTTCATCATCACACCGAAGCTCCAAGAAACCACGACTCCGACCTCTCTTCGCCGATCTCCAATATCAACTCCCACCTCAAACGTCTCCTCCTCGACGCCATCGACTGTGAGACTCGTCTCACAATATTCGTATTTTATGCGGATACATATTTTTGTACTATTTATTTTATTTTATTGGTTCTCGAGGAAGCTTAGAAATTCTCAAAATTAAAACTTTAATTACTACCTGACCGTTATACCAATGGTATACTACAGTATACCGACGGTATACTGTCCGACAGATATTTGTTTTACTTTTTAAGATATTTTTGAAAATTTCTCTATAAATAGTCCTTAATTTTCTTTTATTTTTCTTTTCTCTTTAATCTTTTCTCTTTCTCTCTCCTCTCTTCACCCTTTTCTCTCGAGCTTGGAGCTTGGTCTTGAGACCTGGAGTGTGGTTTCTGAATCCCTTCATGATCGTGAACTAGAAGGTTTAGGCTGTGAGCTCGCTTTAGGCAAGTACACATTGCCGATTTCGTGAACTTCTTTTATGTTCTGTCATTTTACTTTTCTGGAGCTTTGGTTATTATTTTTTTAGTTTAGATGTGCTTTACTGTTGTTGTTCATATCGTAATTTCTAGCCTTTTAACTGTCTCAATTTTGATTTCTGGTAGAATCTTGTTCCGTCCCATTTTTAGTAACTCGGAAACAAAAACGGTACCGGAGTTGTGACCATGAGATTTAGTCAATATTGTGGTATGAGACTTACCGTTAGACTTGATTCCTTCTTAAATTTAGTTCTGGTAGTTTTCAGAATTTGATTTGGGTTCCGGAAATCAGACTTGACTATGACTATGTTTATCCTTGGAAACTGGTATACCGACGATATACTACAGTATACCGACGGTATACCAATTTCGACCGACTTAGATTTTTAGATATTTTTTGTGAACCTTATCGGCATACCGACGATATACTACAGTATTTGAACGGTATACCGATCATTGCCGACATTGTTAACCGACTTCAAAATATTTTCTTGGTTTGCATACCGACGGTATACTATAGTATACTGACGGTATACCGATTTGTGAAACTTTATTTTCCAGAACCTTTCTTGCCTACTTGGAACGACATACCGACGGTATACTACAGTGTACCGACGGTATACCGATTTGTTGGAATCCAGACTTGATGTATTTTTTCTATCTCTGGACCGATATACCGATCGTGCCTATTGGTTCGTGACCTCAGCCTTAACCTATGTAATTTTGAACTTGCTTATAATTGATAACTGTAGAAATTTTAGAGTCTTTTGTTATTGTGCTTATTTTGTGTGTCTTGTGAACTTGAATTAAGTTGTACCTCCTTTCATCATCATCTAGTGTACTTATATTTGTTGTACTACCTTGACTTATGCTGCTAATATAGCCTAGTTTTGCAAGCTTATCCTTTTATCGAGCTTGTTCATGACATATGTATTATTGGGTCGACACACTAATACAATTGTCTATTCAGAATCAGTGTATTACGGTCTGATCAACCTTAGTACATTTTGGTTCGCTCTTCGCACTACTTCACGTGGATTGAGATATATAGTTGACTAGTATGCTTGCCCTCTAGATATGTCTGAGCACATCGTATCAGTTACATAACTGTACTAATATGAGCATGCGAACAAAGGATTACCAGAATAGGATTTTAATCCACAATTGTCTTGACAAATCCTATTTGAATTCGTTAAACGCCTTGATCCTGATACTTCTATTCTATTACCTCACCCTTGAACTCTTTATTATTGATCTTCGTCTTCCCTTATTTCGGAAAGACGAAACCTCGTGCTTGGTATGAGTTTGATATATAGACAGTGCTAGATATACCCCACAGGCCGGTCGCATTGTTGATGACCCTTTTATATATGATTAAGGAATATCATAGGTGATATGTTTGGTGTTAAAGACTTGAGGATTCAATACCATGATTAAATAAGTTGGGACATAGCTTTATTAGATGTATAGCCTTAGATGATAGAAGGGTAAAATCTAAGTTGGGTAGAGACCACAATGTTCAATTGAGAGGAATCCTTTAGACTGTAATCAAGTGAGATTGGATAGAGAGAACCCTACCATATTTTAATTTCGAGGACAAAATTTTTATAAGTTGGGTAGATTATAAGCCCCCTGATTTTCAGTAATTATTAATTTAGATTTTTCATAATTTTTTGTAATTTTTTGGGATTTTTCTGGAATTAAAACCTAGGCTTTTGATAATTAAATAATTTTTTATTGCTATTAATTAATATTAAAATATTATGAAAATAATATTTTATGGTGTAAAATAAAAAATCGGACATAGGGTAATTTTCTGCGTATTTATTGGACTACGAAAACCCGTTTAAAGCCCTGAAAACCTATGTAGAATTTAAACCGAATTAAACCTGTGCCAACGCCCGACATCCCCATGAGAGCCGAAGCCAAGCCCAAGAAGCGTTGACCCAGCCCAAATCCTAGGTCAAACCCTAGTCCAATTTCTGTATGTATAAATACATAATTTTCTAAGTTTTTCTCTACAAATAAAAAGAAGAAAACAAATTACCAAATTTCCCAAATTCCCCAAATCCCTAACCCTAACCCTAACCGAGCGCCACCTTTCCCCAGCCCCTCCGGCGAGACTCCGGCGCCGCCCTAGCCCAGCCGCCGTCCTCAGCCGCTCCCAGCTGCCCTCCGCCGCGAGCCACCTCCACCCTCCTTCTTTCCCCCGCCGACGTCTCCCCATGAACATCCCTCTCGCCTCCGCCCTAGCCTCGCTGCCACCGCCCTTCCCCGACTTCGACTGGCCGGAACGACCCTTCTCCTCCGCCCGGCTCCCCTCCGCTGACACCTTCCCTCTCCCCCTCGGCCACGCTGCCCTCGCCTGACCCTCGCCGTCTCCCCGTCGAGAGCCCCAACTCCTTCCTCTCCCATCCTCTCCGCCGCCCTTCAGCCGCCGCCTCCCTGTTCCCCGTCCTCACCGACTCGAGCCCGCCGCAGCCGACCTAGCCCCGACTCCCAGAACGCCACCCGCCATCACCCGCCTTCCTCCACGCTGGAGCCCTAGTTCGACCTCCTCCTCTGCCTGAGTCTTCTCCTCCTCCCTCGACAACCCTCCAGCAACCCCCTCAGAACCACAGCAGCAGCTTCCCTCTCCGCCTCGACGAGCAGCAGCAGCCGCCGATGACTCCCCTGCCCTAGCCACCTCCGGCCGCCCACTGACATGGACACGGCAGCCCTGAATCGGACACAAACAGAAACCCTAGTCTGGACACAGAGACTTGGACACGTCCAGGACACGAAGGAGACGCTCGGACACAAGAATTCAGATTTTACGGAGCCCTGTTCAGGTAGCATTTTCTCTCACCTCGTAATTCCGTTTTCGATTCCGTCAGTTGTGTCGCGTAAACTGTATGACCCTCTCGGTGCCCGTGCAACCCGCTTGGTGCATCGCGTCCTGTGGTGATTGCAAACCGCGATCCAAAAACAGGAAAAACAACGCCCTATTTCACCCCGGAACTGAGTGGGCCCCGCCAAATGGGATGACTTGGTCGCACGCGGTCTTTACCGAAACGTGCGCGTCGTTGATACGGACGTGTGAGATTTCGCAGAAGTTGATTTGGATGTGCGTGCACACCGGAATCAACGCGTATCCACCGACACCGTCCCGTATCTGTCGATTTTGGAACACGCTGTATCTTTGTGTACACACGTCGGATCGAGACGAAACTTGCGCCATCGGACTCGTAGCAATATGCTGGTCCTGTGACCCAAGTTTGGTTCGATTCTGAGAACGTTGACAAAATTGCGTATCGTGGGCCCCACAGGCTCTACTTGACGAGCGATTTTGTGATCGGCTCATCGGAATCCAATTCTGGAAGTTCCGTTGGGTTCGTATCATTGTTCCTGACTTGTTGACACTAAGTTTGGCAAATTTGGAGACCTTCGACCCTGACACACTTTTCGGTGCAAAGTGGCCCACATGTGGATCCCGCTTTGACCCGGAAATGTCATTTTTGCCCCCTGTGTCCAAATTGGACTCAAGGACAGGCGTTTCTAGTTATTTGATATTTTCTGAATCTAATGGTGATATTTATTTCAGCAATCGGAGTAGTACCTGCAGATCACACTGAGACCAGAGCTACAGTTGGAGCCAGGACCCCAGGCAAGTGTACCTTGCCAAACCCTGCAGCTTTGCTACTTATCTCCTTGACTTAGTGATACATCAGTGGGCAAGTATACCTTGCCGACTTTATATTTCTTGTTGCATTTTTCTTGATTCATTTATATTGCTGTGCATGCTTGACCTAGGACCGTGTGACGTACTTAGCGTCCGATTATTAGTCGGGTGCCAACACCGTACGCGGTGTTGTGTATTGTCATCTAGAGATGGACATTCGTGACCCCTTTACATTCTCGTACTTGTCTTATCAAGTACACTATAACCCAGGACACTTGACACTATTCATGAGACATGATCTTCCTGAGATATTCATGGTGATTCTGTATAGGATACAGGACTTGACATTGATATTATATTCCTAGACATTAGATGACTTGTGCATTAGATACGATCGTGCTTGACATGGACATGAGGCATCATGGATATGAGACGTGTGTAAACCCCCTGATTTTTCAAAATTTTAAAAACTGGATTTTCGCAATTTTCTGGAATTTTCTGGGAATTTTTTGTAATTTAAAAACAGAGTTTTAATTATTAAATGATTTTTAATTAATATTAAAAAATATTAAAATATTATGAAAATAATATTTTTGGATGTAAAATGAAAAACTGGACTTAGGGCAATTTTTCTGGAATTTATTGGGCCCCGGACCTATTTTAAAATACCTAAAAACATTTATTATTAATTATTTAATTAATTAAATGAGTTAATTATTATTTAATTGTTTTTAATAAATATAACCCAGCCCAGCCAGCGGCCCGGCCCGGCCCATTGGGCCCGAGCCCGGCCCAGACCCTAGCGGGTCGGGTCCACCCGCCCGACCCGCTCACCCGCCCGACCCGCTCACCCGCTCACCCACGTCCCCGCGTCTCCCGCCGGATCCGCCGGCCCGCTCCGCCCCACCCGGCCACGCCACCCCCTCGCCCCCGCGTCCCACGCGGCCATGACCCCCCTCTCCCCTCCGCCTCGCTCGGCCGTCCCCTCCCTATAAATTCCCGCTCCTCTCCCCTCCGGTCCCCCACCGTGCCACCACCCTCCACCGCCTCGACCCCCCTAGCCCCGCCGAGAGCCACCACTGCCACCGCCACCACGCCGCCCTAGTCATCTCGCCGCCGCCGCAGCTTCCCTTCCCCCTCTCCCCCGGCAGCCCCCTCGACCCCGACAGCAGCACCGAGCGGCAGCAGCCCGCGCCGCCTCCGCCGCCTCCCAGGGCTCCGCCCGGCCGCCCCGAGCCGCCGCGTACCCCCGCCTCCGGTCCCAGCACTCCGCCCGGCCGCCCCAAGCCGCGACCCCGCCGCTGAAACCCTAACCCTAACCCTAACCCTAATCCTCCCCCGCGTGTCGGACACAGGACACGTGTCCTGTGTCGTGTCGGACACGACGAGAACCCTGTTTTTCGACCTTGTTCAGGTACTCCAAACTCTCTGCTCGTAACCCCGTTTTCATTTCCGCAAATTGCGTTGCGAAGCCTGTATGACCCTCTCGGTGCCCGGACAAACCGTTCGGGGCATCGCGTCCTGTGGTGATCGCACACCGCGATCCAAAAACAGGAAAAACCAGACCCTGTTTCACCCCGGAACTGAGTACGCCCCGCCAAACGGGACGACTTGGTCGCGCGCGGTCTTCACAGATACGTGCGCCTCGTCGATACGGACGTGTGGGATTTCGTGGAAGCTGATTCGGGTGTGCGTGCACACCGAAATCAACGCGTATCCGCGGACATCGCCCCGTATCCGTACTTTCTGGAACGTGCCCTAACTTTGTGTACATACGTCGGATCGAGACAAAACTTGCGCCATCGGACTCGTAGCGATACGCTGGTCCTGTGGGTCAAGTTTGGTTCGATTCTGAGAACGTTGACGAAATCGCGTGTCGTGGGCCCCACAGGCCCCGCTCGACGGGCGATTTTGTGATCGGCTCATCGGAATTCAATTCTGAAAGTTCCATTGGGTTCATATCAGCGTTTCTGACCTGTTGACACTGAGTTTGGTGAATTTGGTGACCTTTGACCCTGACGCATTTTTCGGTGCAAAGCGGGCCCACCGGTGGACCCTGTTTTGGCCCGAAACTGCCGTTTCTGCCCTTGTCTCCAAATTAGACCCAAGGACAGGCATTTCTAGCTGATTGATATTTTTTGGATCTGATGGTGATGTTTGTTTCAGCAACCGGACTACCGCCTGCAATTCCCGCCGAGGTCAGAACTGCAAACCGAACCGGAACCACAGGCAAGTGTACCTTGCCAAACTCTGCAGCTTGCTACTATTTTCCTTGACTTGTTTATACATCAGTGGGCAAGTAAAGCTAGCCAAATTGTAGTAATTTTTGTTATAGAACTTTCCTGAATTCTTGTTTAAATGCATATAAACCTGTTTAACTGTTAAAACCTAGGACCGAGTGGCGTACTTAGCGTCCGATTACCAGTCGGGTGCCAACTCCGTACACGGAGTTGTGTAACGTCACATAGAGATGGATATCGAGACCCGATAATGCTCGTACTTGTCTTAATAAGTACTCCAGAACCCAGGACACTTGACACTATTCATGAGACAGAGTCTTCCTGAGACATTCATGGTGATTCTGTACAGGATACAGGACTTGACAGTGATATTTTATAGACAGTATGACTTGTTGCATTAGCTATAATCCCGCTGACATGGACATGAGACGTTATGGTCATGATATGCGTGATTACATTGGGTGGAGAGAGATACACAGGCTACAGGTTGATGTTATATTATGCCGGCGTCTTAAGTCTCACTATGAGCTGGACAACTACATGATATCACTGCTACCCGGCTCCCCGACACAGAGCTTGTAGTAGTTTCAGCCTGAGTTTCTTGTGCTGCTCTCATATTGCATTTATCACTTAGCTGGTTACATAGTTTACCCTATTGCTTATTGGTTTCTGCACTGCTTATATTTGGCTTGTATTATCTGTACCTTGCTATGTCCCCTGAGAACCTGGAATGGATGATGTCCCCAGGTATAGCCGAGGAGATACATCCAGAGACACCCCGTACAGGAGCACTTCCAGGAGCTGTACCAGGACCTGAAGACGAGCTCGCACCAGAGGACTTCTCCTGAGCATTGCCCGTATGTAGTCAGTTTTTCCATTTCCAGTTCCCTTTATTTCCTGTCTATTGGCATTGATGTAACAGACATAATCTCGGATTGTTCACCGAGATATTTAGTGAGATTGATAGTTATTCTATTCCATTATTTTTGGCATTTAATCTGTGATTATCTGTTGTGGATGAGATTAGATTAGTCTGTGACCTGTAACATTGGATCTATTTCCTGCTAGACTATAGCTTAAGCATGCCCTGATGGATCCATTAAATTGGGTTGTCCATCGGTGCGTGCTGCTTGCCATTGCTCACGTGCTCAGTCCCTCGGCATTTTGGGACTGGGGCGTGACATGGTTTTTGTGGTGGCCCATGCAGGTCTCTACGACTAATTTGTTCGGTTTCAACTCAGGGACCGAACAGGCCTGCAAATAAGATAGGATAAGTTTAGGATCTCATCCACTTGCTTGAAAACGTTCTTGGTATCCATATCGACTTCGAATTTAATTCCTTGACTTGCATCCTGCCTTGATTCCTGTGCGCCTCTTATTGTTTATTTTGGTTGCAGGGTTATGGATTCACGAGGAAACGACGAGACTCCCATAACGTCACCACGAGTTGCTGAGGTAACCAACGAAGATGAAGTAACACCAGTAGATAAAGGACAGTCAGCTCAACAACATGCCCCGAGAATCCAGCAAGATGACATTCCACCAACAACGCCAGTTACTCCATCAATGCCCATAATTCCACCAGGGCAGGCCATGGACGGACAGCAGATGTTTTCAATGGTCTATGCAATAATGCAAGCTCAACAAGAGGCGTTGAGTCGCAGCCTAATAACTGCACTGGAGCAGGCCAACCTACCAGCTCGACGGCCAACAACAGGCTCTATCACCGACTTTCGACAGCTGAAGCCCCGTACATTCTCAGGCAAAGAAGAGCCCACTGAAGTTCATGAGTGGCTCACCAACACTCAACATCAATTAGAAGCAGCTGAGCTTCCAAAGGAACGTTGGATGACTGCCGTCAGAATGCAGTTGACGGACAATGCACATCACTGGTGGCTATCTGAGGAAGCGCGACTCGGACCAGACCGAGTCACTTGGGAAGAGTTCTCTAGACTCTTTCAGGAGATGTACATTCCAGCTATCGCTCGATCAGAACTTCGGGACAAGTTCAATCACCTTACTCAGGATACTAAGACGGTGGAAGAGTACAACGCTGAGTTCATTCGTCTAAGTCGCTTCGCTCCAACATTGATCCCGACAGAAGAAGAGAAGGCTGAGAAATTCTTCGACGGACTAAACATTGAGCTACAGAAACTAATTGGATCCGTTGCACCTACTTCGTACTCGGACGTTCTTGCTGCAGCGCGACGCATTGAGCGCGTCATCAGGAGAGAGAATAGTCTGAAACGGACTTCCACTTCAGTACTACAAGAAGAAGTTGCAAAAAGACCTCACGTACACCAGCCACCAGAAGCATCTCCACAGACAATACCTGTTTGTCCATATTGTCGCAAGCGAGGCCATACTGAAGACGAGTGCAGACGAAAGAAGAGATTATGCATAGTTTGCGGATCCAGTCAGCATTTATTAAAGGAATGCCCTGAGCGTCGAGACAGAGCACCAAAGGGTAACCAGCAAGCGAGGCCAGCCTCTCCAGCATTGGAAGCACCGCAAACGAAAGTTCAAGAAGTCCTACCACCAGCTCCAGCAGGGTATCAGCCGAGGCCACCCTTGATACCCCAGGAACTACTCTTCCAACAGGCTCAACAGCAGAAGAATCGACTGCAAGGATGCGAGCAAGCCCTGACGATGACAGTGGAGAACGCGCAGACTCGTGGAGTAGCCAATGCGCGTAAGTGATTCGTAGTTATCCGTTTCTAGTCTTGTTTTAGCTCGTGCCCATTGGTTCGTGACCTCAGCCCCACCTAGTAAATTGCAACTTGTTAATAACAACCTGGTTTTCATAAAAGTTGTAGACTTTTGCTTTAACTAGATTTCCTAGAAAGTGTAAACTTTCAATTTTTAGGGAAACAGTACTTCCCTAAGTATCTTGTGATGTATTTTCAAACGATGCTTGCGACCGCGTCATCTCTGTTGACCGGTTAATCTTTGATTGCGAGGACGCAATCCTCTTAAGGGGGGTAGATTGTAAACCCCCTGATTTTTCAAAATTTTAAAAACTGGATTTTCGCAATTTTCTGGGATTTTTCTGTAATTTAAAAACAGGGTTTTAATTTTTAAATGATTTTTAATTAATATTAAAAAATATTAAAATATTATGAAAATAATATTTTTGGATGTAAAATGAAAAACTGGACTTAGGACAATTTTTCTGGAATTTATTGGGCCCCGGACCTATTTTAAAATACCTAAAAACATTTATTATTAATTATTTAATTAATTAAATGAGTTAATTATTATTTAATTGTTTTTAATAAATATAACCCAGCCCAGCCCACGGCCCGGCCCGGCCCATTGGGCCCGAGCCCGGCCCAGACCCTAGCGGGTCGGGTCCACCCGCCCGACCCGCTCACCCGCCCGACCCGCTCACCCGCTCACCCACGTCCCCGCGTCTCCCGCCGGATCCGCCGGCCCGCTCCGCCCCACCCGGCCACGCCACCCCCTCGCCCCCGCGTCCCACGCGGCCACGACCCCCCTCTCCCCTCCGCCTCGCTCGGCCGTCCCCTCCCTATAAATCCCCGCTCCTCTCCCCTCCGGTCCCCCACCGTGCCACCACCCTCCACCGCCTCGACCCCCCTAGCCCCGCCGAGAGCCACCACTTCCACCGCCACCACGCCGCCCTAGTCATCCCGCCGCCGCCGCAGCTTCCCTTCCCCCTCTCCCCCGGCGGCCCCCTTGACCCCGACAGCAGCACCGAGCGGCAGCAGCCCGCGCCGCCTCCGCCGCCTCCCAGCGCTCCGCCCGGCCGCCCCGAGCCGCCGCGTGCCCCCGCCTCCGGTCCCAGCACTCCGCCCGGCCGCCCCAAGCCGCGACCCCGCCGCTAAAACCCTAACCATAACCCTAACCCTAACCCTAATCCTCCCCCGCGTGTCGGACACATGACACGTGTCCTGTGTCGTGTCGGACACGACGAGAACCCTGTTTTTCGACCCTGTTCAGGTACTCCTAACTCTCTGCTCGTAATTCCGTTTTCATTTTCGCAAATTGTGTTGCGAAGCCTGTATGACCCTCTCGGTGCCCGGACAAACCGTTCGGGGCATCGCGTCCTGTGGTGATCGCACACCGCGATCCAAAAACAGGAAAAACCAGACCCTGTTTCACCCCGGAACTGAGTACGCCCCGCCAAACGGGATGACTTGGTCGCGCGCGATCTTCACAGATACGTGCGCCTCGTCGATACGGACGTGTGGGATTTCGTGGAAGCTGATTCGGGTGTGCGTGCACACCGAAATCAACGCGTATCCACAGACATCGCCCCGTATCCGTACTTTCTGGAACGCGTCCTAACTTTGTGTACACACGTCGGATCGAGACGAAACTTGCGCCATCGGACTCGTAGCGATACGCTGGTCCTGTGGGTCAAGTTTGGTTCGATTCTGAGAACGTTGACAAAATCGCGTGTCGTGGGCCCCACAGGCCCCGCTCGACGGACGATTTTGTGATCGGCTCATCGGAATTCAATTCTGAAAGTTCCGTTGGGTTCGTATCAGCGTTTCTGACCTGTTAACACTGAGTTTGATGAATTTGGAGACCTTTGACCCTGATGCGTTTTTCGGTGCAAAGCGGGCCCACCGGTGGACCCTGTTTTGGTCCGAAACTGTCGTTTCTGCCCTTGTCTCCAAATTGGACCCAAGGACAGGCGTTTCTAGCTGATTAATATTTTCTGGATCTGATGGTGATATTTGTTTCAGCAACCGGACTACCGCCTGCAATTCCCGCCGAGGTCAGAACTGCAAACCGAACCGGAACCACAGGCAAGTGTACCTTGCCAAACTCTGCAGCTTGCTACTATTTTCCTTGACTTGTTTATACATCAGTGGGCAAGTAAAGCTAGCCAAATTGTAGTAATTCTTGTTATAGAACTTTCCTGAATTCTTGTTTAAATGCATATAAACCTGTTTAACTGTTAAAACCTAGGACCGAGTGGCGTACTTAGCGTCCGATTACCAGTCGGGTGCCAACTCCGTACACGGAGTTGTGTAACGTCACATAGAGATGGATATCGAGACCCGATAATGCTCGTACTTGTCTTAATAAGTACTCCAGAACCCAGGACACTTGATACTATTCATGAGACAGAGTCTTCCTGAGACATTCATGGTGATTCTGTACAGGATACAGGACTTGACAGTGATATTTTATAGACAGTATGACTTGTTGCATTAGCTATAATCCCGCTGACATGGACATGAGACGTTATGGTCATGATATGCGTGATTACATTGGGTGGGGAGAGATACACAGGCTACAGGTTGATGTTATATTATGCCGGCGTCTTAAGTCTCACTATGAGCTGGACAACTACATGATATCACTGCTACCGGCTCCCCGACACAGAGCTTGTAGTAGTTTCAGCCTGAGTTTCTTGTGCTGCTCTCATATTGCATTTATCACTTAGCTGGTTACATAGTTTACCCTATTGCTTATTGGTTTCTGCACTGCTTATATTTGGCTCATATTATCTGTACCTTGCTATGTCCCCTGAGGACCTGGAATGGATGATGTCCCCAGGTATAGCCGAGGAGATACATCCAGAGATACCCCGTACAGGAGCACTTCCAGGAGCTGTACCAGGACCTGAAGACGAGCTCGCACCAGAGGACTTCTCCTGAGCATTGCCCGTATGTAGTCAGTTTTTCCATTTCCAGTTCCTTTATTTCCTGTCTATTGACATTGATGTAACAGACATAATCTCGGATTGTTCACCGAGATATTTAGTGAGATTGATAGTTATTCTATTCCATTATTTCTGGCATTTAATCTGTGATTATCTGTTGTGGATGAGATTAGATTAGTCTGTGACCTGTAACATTGGATCTATTTCCTGCTAGACTATAGCTTAAGCATTCCCTGATGGATCCATTAAATTGGGTTGTCCATCGGTACGTGCTGCTGGCCATTGCTCACGTGCTCAGTCCCTCGGCATTTTGGGACTGGGGCGTGACAACGTGTGATTATATTGGATGGGGAGAGACACACAGGCTACAGGCTGACCATATATATACACCCCTATTATTGTGAGGCACAAGACTCTGAAGCCCGAGCTTGGCCCATTACTCATTATTACTGCTGCTACCCGGCTCTCCGACACAGAGCTTGTAGCGGCGTCAGCCTGAGTTCTAGTGCTGCTCTCATCTTGCATATCACTTAGCTGGTTATTTAGTATTCCCTTATTGTTCCATCTATTGCTGGAGAGACCCGCAGGCTACAGGTTGACTATATTATGTCGGCTACTCAGTCTCCTGCTGAGCTAGACCATCTCATGATACCACTGCTACTGGCTCCCGTACACAGAGCTTATAGTTGTTTCAACCTGAGTACTATTGATGTTCTCTCTTGTATTTCACACAGATGATTACATACTTACCCTATTTATTTTATTATTTACTATTATACTGTATTTTGGCATGTCAATTTTTGTACCTTGTTATGTCCCCTGAGGACCTGGATACCGGACTTTGTCCCCAGGATTAGCAGAGGAGATCCACCTAGAGTATACAGTACAGGAGCATTATCAGGAGCAGAAGCAGGAACATGAGCAGTTACAGGAGCAGAACCAGGACCTGAGGACGAGATCATACCCGAGGACTTCTCCTGAGTATTGGCGTGAGATAGTCATTTATTTCTGTTTCTAGTTATTTTATTTCCAGTATATTGCATTGATGTATCAGACTTATTCTCGGATTGTTCTCCGAGACACTTTTATTGAGATATGTCAGTTTATTTTATTTACATCATTCTGGCATTGGATCTGTGATTATCTGTTGTGGATGAGATTATATAGACTGTGACTCGTATCGTTGGACCTACTTATTATTGTATTACAGCTTAAGCATGCCCCGATGGATCCATTAAATTGGGTTTGTCCATCGGTGTGTGCTGCTGGCCATTATCACGCGTCCGGTCCCTCGATATTTTAGGATTGGAGCGTGACAGCCGTAGCCGCGTTGCGCCTCCCCGCGTATAAGCAAAGCATAGTGATTTCTGGCAACTTGTTCCAGTGAGTGTTTCTCTCTCCTCATTATCTCATTTTTTGAATAGACTGTTACGTCATGTTCTCTACGTGACCCTTAAAAATTCGTGCAACTCGTTCGGGGAATCGCGTCCTGTGTCAATCGTAAACTGCGACGCAAAATCAGGAAAATATTCCCAATTTCTGAAAATTTAGAATTTATCCCGAACTCCCTAGTTCACGACCATTTTGCGAACAGCCTGCAAAATATTTTTAAAATTTACCTAAACAGTAATTTAGACCATATAACCAAGTTTTAAACCCTGTTTTTAGTTTAATTTATTGAGCTGTAGTTTATAATTTATTCTCGGGTGAAAATTGACCAAAAACTTGGTCTTTTAAAACCGTGATTTTCCTGGAACTGGGTGCGCCCCGCTAAACGAGGTGACTTGGTCGTGTGCGAACTTCACCGAAAGGTGCGTGCCATCAAGATGGAAGTGTGAGATTTTACGAAAGTTGATTTGGATGTGCGTGCACACCAGAATCAACACGTATCCGTCGACAACACCCCATATCGGCCCTGTTCTTAAACTCGTTGTAACTTCGTGTGCGCTCGTCGTTTCGAAACAAAACTTACGCCATCGGACTCGTAGTGATACGCTGGTCCTCTGACCCAAGTTTGGTTCGATTCTGAGAACGTTGACAAAATTCTATATCGTAGGCCCCACGGCTCTACTTGACGGACGATTTTGTGATCGGCTCATCAAAATCCAGTTATGGATATTCCGTTAGATTCGTATCATCATTTTGGACTTGTAGACCCAAGGTTTGACGAATTTGGAGAACTTTATCCCTGGCATATTTTCTGGTGCAAAGTGGGCCACAAGTGGACCCCGCTTTGACCAGAAACTGTCAATTTTGCCTCTGTGTCCAAATTTGACTTATGGACAGGCAATTCTAGCTATTTTATATCTTCTCAGCATGATGGTAATAATTATTTCAGCAACCGGAGGAGTACCTGCAGATCCTGCGGATACTGGAGCAACAGTTGGAAACCAAATCCCAGGCAAGTGTACCTTGCCAATCTTGCAGTATTTGCTACATAATGTTCTCTTGATTTATTATATGATATAAATGTTCAACCTAGGACCGTGTGACATTGCTTAGCGTCCGAATAATATTCGGGTGTCAACGTCATACGCATAGTTGTGTAATGTCACCTAGAGATTGATATCGCGATCCTATATATCTTCGTGCTTGCATTATCAAGTACGTCATAGCATAGGACACCTGACACTGTTCATGAGACAGAATCTTCTTGAATCATTCATGGTGATTCTGTATAGGTTACAGGATTCGAGACATAGACTTTTATATCCAGAGCTATCATATGACTTGCTGCATTAGATATGATCTTGTGTGTCATGGACATGAGACGTGTGATTACATTGGGTGGAGAGAGACTTACCATACTTGTAAACTCCCCCGACCAGATTTCAGTAATTTAGGATTAATTTTAGCTGATTAGAATTTCTGTAACTTTTTAAAAATTATTTTGTTTACATATCCTATTGATTGTGCACCTGTACCTTACACAATTAATTAGAGCATTACACTAGCTGTTTTTCCTAAACAAAATTCACATACCTGCCCTAGACATGTTAGACTATTTTCCAGAATTTTGTGCAACTCCCAGATGCTTTATTTTGAGCCTCGTTTGAGACGCACAAATATCGTTACAAAAGTTCGTATTTATTTCCTATTTTATTTCTTGCTCTTTACCCTTCTCTGTACCCCTAGAGATTTGAGGACCAACAGGCACCTATTTTACCCAAACAAAAATACGATAATATTCTACTTTGAATATACTACAATTAGTATATTGACACCGTAGAAAAATTATGGCCCTACCTGCCTCTAAATAATTAGAGAACATCGTGCGCAGTATTTATTAAATAATAAATACGATGACCCGTATTACCAAGAAACCAGGCCCTGCCCCTGCCCAGACTCATCCCCACCCCCCCAGGACCCTCCCACAGCTTTTCCCTCTCAATTCTGAGCATTTTAGTATTTTCTGGAAATAGGGTATTTTAGCAGACAAATTGCGTAATTACGTAAAATACAATTTTAGGACTTTTCTGTAATTTATGAAATTATAGGGGTTTTTCTGTAAATTACAGTGCAAAGTGGCACTTTCCTATTGGCCGGTGAACGTGCACAGGACACGTGTCAAGTGGGACCCCCTAAATATCCTGAAAAATCAGGATTAAATATCCTAAAATATCCTAGAAAGTAAATTACCTAAATACCCTAACTAATTTACCTAATTACAAAATAACCTAAACCCTAACCCTATATATATCTACCCAGCCCTCTCTCATTCCCGACCACCCCCCACCCAACTCCGGCCACCCACCGCCACCGGACCACCGCCAACCTCCTCGCCCTTTCCCCAGCCACCCCCCAGCCAACGGCCACCCCTCCGGCCACCGCCTCCGCCGCCCTGAGCCCCCGCAGCACCCTCTCCCTTTCCTGATCCACAGCAGCTCCATCACCTCCGACCGCCCACCACCGCCACCCTGGCCGTCGTGGACCACCGCCACCACCCCCATCCGATCCGCCGTGACACCCCCTACCGAACCACCCTGCCCCTACCGCCCCACGACGCCCCCCGCCGCCGGCAGCTCCCCCACAAACCTCCACCGACTCACCCTGTCCACTGCCCCCGAGCCACTCCGACCTCCTCGATCGGCCGCCACCACCGCCTCTGACCACCGCCACCCACCCCGAACCCTTCGCCGCCCCCTCCTCAGTTGAACCCCCACCCTGCACCGCCTTCCCCGCCGCCGCTGACGCCGCTACCACCGCTGCAAGTAACCGCTGCTGCTGTTACTACTCACTGCAGCTGCTGCTGCCACCGCCGCCCCGGCCAGCCACCGCCACCTCCGTCGCCGACCTTCCGTCGGCGACAAGCCAAGGGTCCCACCTGTCTGACAGGTACAGTACACCCCCTGTATATACGTATAAATACGTAATTATGCATATACATGCATATATGTATATATATGTATATGTATATATATGTATATATATATATTTATATATATATTAATAAATGTTAATATATATATATATATAATATTATATAAATATTAAAATACAGTATTTATACTGTATAATATATATATTATTATTATGCATATTTTATTTCTATATATATATATATATATATATATGTGTAGTAAACATATATATGTATATATATATATATATATATATTTATATATATGTATTCTATATGCATGTATATATATATATATATATATATATATATATATATATATATATATATATATATATATATATATATATATATATATATATATATATATATATATATATATATTATATATATATAAATATGTATTATAATATAAACAATAAATTATATTATATACTATATATATACAGTATATTTATACTAATTATGTATATTATTATTATTATATATTATGTATATATATATATATATATATATATATATATATATATATATATATATATATATATATATATATATATATATATATATATATATATATATATATATATATATATATATATAATGTATATTTATATTTATATATAACATATTATGTATATGTTATATAATATTTATAGTATATATATATATGTATATATATATATGTATGTAGTATATATAAATATATGTATACATATATTTATATATATATATATATTCTATATGTAATTATATATATGAATTATATATATTATATATTATAGTACTGGATAATACAGTACTTATATTTACATTCTGCACTGTCTTTTTATTTTACTATATATATATATATATATATATATATATATATATATATATATATGTATATGTATATATATATATATATATATATATATATATATATATATATATATATATATATATATATATATTATATATATTATCTATATATATTATATATATATATTATATATTATAGTACTGGATAATACAGTACTTATATTTATATTCTGCACTGTCTTTTTATTTTACTATATATATATATATATATATATATATATATATATATATATATATATATATATATATATAAATCTATATATTATATATATTATCTATATATAATATATATATATTATATACTATAGTACTGGATAATACAGTACTTATATTTACTTTCTGCACTGTCTTTTCATTTTATATATATATATGTATATATATATCTATGTATATATATATAGTATCTATATATAATTATTATATACTACTATATATACTATATCTATATATATATATATACTCTCTATATATATATATATATATGAATATCCTATATTATATATATTGTCCTATATATACATAAGTAGGTATATACTTTTATATTATACCATGATATTCACGAACCCTGTATATTTTAACAGAGAACATCTCCAGCACAGCCAATGACCCCCTGTCACAAGAACCCTCAAATTTGACTGCAAGAACAGGTTTTCAACAAAATCAGGGAGTAGGCAAGTATACCTTGCCAAGTTTTTACTGTTTAAATATTAACTGTTGAATGTTCTTTTTAGTAAATTTACATATAACAGTATGTATCTGAGACTGTCTCGGGTACCGTCAACAAGTACGTTGACACGTAGTATAATTAACCTAGTCCTTACAGACTTACCATCAACTGTGAGGGTATCCTAATATCCTCCTAGACCCTATCACGGATACACGCAATAAGGTTGCACTTTATTTTGGGATGAAAGTTTACGTAGTTGATTTGCTACCAGTACGTACGACGTGCATCATGGCTTAGAACAAAATCAGGAAAGCTACGACTTAGCATTAGTTACATTGGGCGGAGAGAACGACTAAAAGACGTATGGGACATCCACCTCTTTATCCCGATGCCGCACTCGACGGAGTGATACGGTTGTTATATATATATTCCTGTGACCATACTCATCGTAGATGGAAAGTTGTATAGTGCCCTTGAACGGGGGCATATGTGGCATATACTAGCCAGTCACTACGGATTGGTGAATTACGTCAGCATATGTCTAGCAACACTTTCCCATACGTACTAGGTTGTCTCAAATTGCATTCACTTAGATGGTTAGCACCCTGTATTTATTTATTCAGTATTTACATACATGGCATGTTATTTTTATGTATCTTGTTACGTCCCACTGAGGACCTGGTTCCCTGCCAGGTTTAGATGAGTCACTCTAACCCACAGTACTTGGACCTGGACAGGAGACTGGATATGCCCTGAGAAGGAGTTAGAGGAGATGCCATCAGAGTCTACCTAAGTACCCTAGAGTTGGAGCTATACTTATTTCGAGGACGATGCATTAGTTTATCTTACTTCACTTTTGCTTACTTCTTGTAGTGGGTTTGTTCCCACCTGACTTTATCTGATATGTATATGACATTTCAGACTCAGCATCTATATATTCAGCACTTATTTCTTGACATTTCTGTGGATGAGATTAGATCTACCTATATTAGACTTGTAGTATTTTAGGACAGCGTAGCACGTTACTTGGGGTCCATTAAATTGGGTAAACCCTTAGTGACGTGTCAGCTGGCCAATGCCACGTGGCCTAGTTTCGTATATTTTTAGGACTGGGGCGTGACAATACTAAAGGCTAATTATATTATATATATATATAGTTATCTGGAGGTGCCGTAGACTCTGACACAGAGCTTTGGCACATGTACTGGCCCTTCGAGAAAATGTTGCTATGGGTTTCCCCGACATCGAGCCTATAGTAGTTTCAGCCTGAGTATGATTAATGCTCTCACTTGCATATCATATAGCTGGTTACATAGTTTACCCTATTGTTTCATTTATTATTGTACTGCATTTACTTTGGCTTGAGTTATTCTTGTACATTGCTATATCCTCTGAGGACCTGGAATCCGGATTATGTCCCCAGGTTTAGCAGAGGAGATCTACCCCGAGGTATACGGGACAAGAGCATACATTGGAGTACTACCAGTACCAGAAGACGAGGTGATCGTCGAAGATTTATTCCGAGTATCTGCTTATTCTATACTCAGTTATTTTGATGTTTCTTGTTTATTGAATTGATGTATCAAATTCATTATCGGGTTTTTCCCCAAGATATGTTTTATTGAGACTTGATGTTGTTTTATATTTCATATTGATTGTATTTATCTTCTGTGGATGAGATTAGTATCATAGACCTTTACTGTTGTTTTACAGCTTAAGTACACTCTGATGGGTCCATTAAATTGGGTTTGCCCATTGGTATGTTCTGCTGGCCATTGCCACGTGTCTAGTCCCTCAGTATTTTGGGACTGGGGCGTGACATAGTTTTTCTGGTGGCCCATGCAGGTCAATGACTAAATTTCTTCAGTTTTAACTAAGGGATCGAGCAAGCCTGCGATAAGGATAGGATAAGTTGTAGCATCTCATCCACTTGATTAAATCGTTCTTGATCTCTATATCGGATTCGAATTAATTTCTTGACATGCATCCTGCCTTGATTCCTTTGAGCGCCTCTTATAGTTTATTTTGGGTGCAGAGTAATGGATCCACCACCAAGCGACGAAACTCCTGTAAGAACACCATAAGGTGCTGTAGCCACCTACAAAGAAAATGGAGTGACGCTATTAAGTGGAGATCCCTCCACTCACCAGAGCAGTCAAGCAAATCAGCATACATCTAGATTTCAGGGAGATAACATTCCACCTCTACCGCAGTTTACTCAACTGATGCCTATTTTTCCACCCGAACAGCCTATGGATGGAAATTAGATATTCCAAATATTCTACGCAATGATGTGAGCCCAACATCAGGTTCATCAAGACGCCCAGCAAAGCCAAGTGAAGTTCTTTGACGGACTTAGCTTTGAGCTACATAAATAAATCAGCTACGTTGCAACTACTTTAGACACGAAAGTCCTTGCTGTAGCCCGACGCATGGAGCATGCCGCCAGGAGAGAGTCTAATCAGAAGCGGTCGCATGCATTAGCACCAGACCAAGCACAGCAGGAAAGAGCTACAAAGCGACCCCAGAGGAAACCACCACAGAGAGCAGCACCAAGAGCCTTATTCCTGCCTACATGTCAATATTGTGGCAAGCGAGGCCATTATGAGAGCGAGTACAGACATAAAATAGGATTATGCTTGATTTGCGGATCCAGCCAATATTTAGCTAAAGATTGTACGATGCATCAAAGAGAAACACCAATGATTAACCAAGAAGCCTCACCAACTCCAGGAGGGTATCAGCCGAGGCCACCTTTGACACCCCAGGCAGTACTCTTCCAGCAGGCCCAGCAGCAGCAGAGGAATCCACCACAAGGACGCGGACAAGCTTTTACGATGACAATGGAGGACGCACAGACTCGTGGATTAGCGAATGCGCGTAAGCTTTAAGTTATTCATAGCTATCTATTTCTAGCAATGCTTTAGCACGTGCCTTTTAGATCAATTCCTTATCCTTAAACCTGATATTTTGAATTTGTTAGTACTTGATACCCAAACTGTAGATTTTCTTGCTCTATCCAGATTGCTAGGAACATGTTTTTCCTATGTGTTCTGCTTGATCCTCACACTTTCTCTTCGATTTTTCTTGATCATGATTCTTTCTTTATGTCATGATTTCAAACATATTTTGCTACCGTGTCATCTCTTTTGACCGGTTATATTTCGTTATTCTTTGATTGCGAGGACGCAATCCTCTAAGGGGGGTAGATTATAAACACCCGAATTTTTTTAAAATTTAAAAGTAAATTTTCAAAAATTTTCTGTTGTTTTTAACTAATTAAAATAAATATTTTCTGGTATTAAATAAATTTTGTAATTTTATTAAATATTAAAATATTATAAAAATAATATTTTTGGATATAAAATAAAATAAATAGACATACTGTAATTTTTCTGGAATTTATTGGACCCCAAAACTATTTTTAAAGACCAAAAAACTTAGTTTTTAATTAAACCAAAATAAATCAGAATAAACCAGATGAATTGAACCGGTTTAAAAATAAATTGGCCCAATCGAACCGGACCTAATCCTATTGGATCGGGTCGGATCTGAACCCGACCCGACCCGTTAGTTACTGCTACAGTAACTAACCTAATTTTTCCCAAAAGCCCCCGACTTTCTTTCGCCGTTCACCGGCCGCCGCTTCAGTTTCCCGCCGCTCCGTCTTTCCTGTCACGCCCCAATCTCCGGCAGGCTAAATCGGCCGTTCCCACTAGGTGAGAATCACCACGTCAGCGCTCCCGCGGAACGATCGCTTTGACCCATCCGGGCGTGATGCCGCACGAGCATGAGCCACGCCCGTGCAAGGTCGTGGTTCATTGGCTGGCGGTAAGAGTTCTAAGCCACAGAGTCGCACAGATTTTCTGAGTGCAGTGGAGTCATGAACGCATAGGCGACCGGTAACAAGTTCACTGAGTTGACAATATATCGGAAGCATTGAAACACAAGTTGAAGTAAAGCAACTTTTTTATTGATATAAACATGTGTTACATGCGGCGCATAGCCGAGATTATAAGTCGCTCAAGCCTCTCTCTCTGAAACAGTAAAAGCGTGCCAAGTGGCTACAATTGTGGAATGATTGTACAGGCGATGTTCAGGCAATGTTCACAACATTATGTCTTGTATATGTGCTTCAGTTTCGGACGTAGCGCTCCAAGGCTTCAGAGTGATCTCCTGTCCTTAGCACGCACGAAGGAGGCATCCGCACCGAACGAGGTTCTCCTATACCCTGCATACAAACTGGTGGATTATCAGTACATTGAATGCACTGGTGGGGAAGCTACTCGCCCACTCGACAAATCCAAATACGTAACATAAGTTTCATGCACCAACTATTATATTCTCTTTCTAGTTGCCTTAGGATCAGTTTCATGCACCAACTATTATATTCTCTTTCTAGTTGCCTTAGGATCAGTTTTATGCAAATAAATAGCCTAACTCGTGTGACAGTGCGCCGTGCGATATGAGAAAAAATACGAAGAGACTTACCAACTTACCATTTGTCCTTCCCTGTCCAAGGCAAACATTATTAATACAAGCACGGGCAGGCATAAACATTCAGGAGCATTTATAATAAAAACCCAGGCAATAACATATGCAACACAAGAGTCGTTATATCCAGATCGTTCAGGTGTTCAGTTATTCTTTGATGCGATGCAATGATTCACACGCGAATAGCCGCTAAGCGAGGATGACTTATCTATATGAACAGGAGTCGCTGGCATAGCCATAAAGGACCATTTGTAGCACATGAAAGGAAATGAAATGCAACTCACGGATCAGGAGCACTACAGGTCATTCCTTCTGAGGCAGGCGGCTACTTAGTGTGGGAGCAAGAATGGCATGAAGGATAAGTTCACAGGCGCTACATGCCATTCTGCCCGATACAGGCAGACTAACAGGGTTCCTGTCCGGATAGGATCGGTCCGGTTCCCCAGAGACCGTCCGCAGGAACATAGATCCAAAAATCTCACTTGATAACAAGTTGTCCGCGACATGCAAGTCTCAGGTCAGGTGCAGGAATAAGTTCGAGGTAGTATATATATATATATATATATATATATATATATGAAACAAGTTATATAGAAAAATTTTGAGTCAGGATATATATATATATATATATATATATATATGGAACTTGTTGAGGCAGGCCAGTTGATTCAGTAGTTTGCTCCACGAGTTGTGATTCAGGGATTTATTCATTCGGGGTACAAATTTCTTGGTTCGGGAATTGCCTTGGTGACCTAACGGTCTCGGACACTTTTAGGTTCTTCCATGCACGGAACGACTACTTAGTAGTCTCTCAGGGTTTGGATGAAAATAAGGCAACATACAAGCAGACAAGCATGCATTTGTATTAAACACAAGTATTCACGTTAGCTCGGGCCCGGAGGTAAGTCGAGAGGTGAAACCGTTAGGGAACTTCCCGAGCGACATGTTCTAGGATAGCATGCGAGGGTCTGAACAGATATATAAGCAATGTTTCATTTCCATGTTCTAGCATAAGCAATATAAGTCGGTATTATTCCCTTAGCTAGGTGCGCTGAATTCTTATTAGCATGCAGGGGGTGATTCACCTAGCGACTAGCATGAACATTCCATATTTTATGTGTGCTAGCTAAGCAAAGATAAGTTTACCGTAGCCACGCACCTTAGCGATGATTCACCTCGGTAGAGCGATACGTCAAGCGAGCCTCTGAAACCCTAAGCCGGATCCTATAGGGACAAGTCTGGATATCCTTTGCTTCTCGTTTAAGGCAAAGCAGATCGAGACAGTTGCACTTTTGCCGTTTGAATCGGCAGTCCGCTTGAACGAAACGGGGTGTTATATCCTATCCAACTTAGAAAAAGTCTCATCCTCGAGACTTACTGAGGAGAAGCAGTACGTTTCAATTAATTTTGATTTAATGATACAAGGCTGAGGCAAACCTATACAAGTCATTATACTTGTTTATTTGGATATTCACTTGCACAAGCGTCGAGATTAGCATATCGCTAGTCTGGATCGTGCGCACATTCAAAGTGCACCTCTAGCGTGAGCACGCCAACCAACTTAGCGATAGCGAAGTCTTAGCACCGAGTTTCACATTTTCTTAAGTCTTGGATCGTGCACAAGTTCAAGGCGTCCCTCAAACATATGCATTCAACCAAACTTAGAGATAGTAAAATCGGACAAGCTACTTGTGATAATCTCAAGGGTTCGCACAGGTTGGCACAAAGGCCGCTCACATCAGGATATCATACAAGCACCATATCATTCAAAATGCATTTTGAAAGTATTTAGACTTATTGTTGGAATATCCCATTGAGGCATTGAGAGAGAGCGCGCACATAACCCACGAACGAGCTTTCAAAACTGAGATAATCGAAATAAAGTCCAAAGGCGTAGAAGCCAGGCTCTGATACCAACATGTCACGCCCTGATCTCCCGTAGGCTAAATCGGCCATTTCTACTATGCGAGAATCACCGCGCCAGCGCTCCCACGGAACGATCGCTTTGACCAATCCGGGCATGATGCCGCACGAGCGTGAGCCACGCCCGTGCAAGGCCGTAGTTCATTGGCTGGCAGTAAGGGTTCTAAGCCACAGAGTCGCGCAGATTGTTCGAATGCAGCGGAGTCATGAACGTATAGGCAATCGATAATAAGTTCACTGAGTTGACAATATAGCGGAAGCATTGAAACACAAGTTAAAGTAAAGCAACTCTTTTATTGATATAAATATGTGTTACAGGCGGCGCATAGCCGAGATTACAAGTCGCTCAAGCCTCTCTCTCTGAAACACTAAAAGTGTGCCAAGTGGCTACAATTGTGGAATGATTGTACAGGCAATATTCAGGCAATGTTCACAACATTATGGCTTGTATATGTGCTTCAGTTCCGGACGCAGCACTCAATGGCTTCAGAGTGATCTCCTGGCCTTAGCACGCACGAAGGAGGCATCCGCACCGAACGAGGTTCTCCTGTACCCTGCATACAAACCGGTAGATTATCAGTACATTGAATGCACTGGTGGGGAAGCTACTCGCCCGTTCGACAAATGCAAGCACGTAATATAAGTTCCGTGCACCAACTATTATATTGTCTTTCTAGTTGCCTTAGGATCAGTTTCATGCAAATATTGAATAGTCTAACTCGTGTGGCAGTGCACCGTACGACATGATAGGAAATACGGCGAGACTTACCAACTTACCATTTGTCCTTCCCTGTCCAAGGCAAACATTATTAATACAAGCAAGGGCAGGCATAAACATTCTGGAGCATTTATAATAAAAACCTAGGCAATAGCATATGCAACACAAGAGTCGTTATATCCAGATCATTCAGTTGTTCTTTGATGCGATACAATAACTCACACGCGGATAGCCGCTAAGCGAGGATGACTTATCTATATGAACATGAGTCACTGGCATAGCCATAAAGGAACGTTTGTAGCACATGAAAGGAAATAAAATACAACACACGGATCAGGAGCGCTACAGGTCATTCCTTCCGAGGCATGCGGCTACTTAGTCTGGGAGCAAGAATGGCGTGAAGGATAAGTTTACAGGCCCTACAAGCCATTCTGCTCGATGCAGGCAGACTAACAGGGTTCCTGTCCGAATCGGATATGCCCGGTGCCCCGGAGACCGTCCGCAGGAACAGAGATCCAAAAATCTTACTTGATAACAAGTTGTCCGCGACATGCAGGTCTCAGGTCAGGTGCAGGGACAAGTTCGAGGCAGGATATATATATATATATATATATATATATATATATATATATATATCCTGATATATATATATATATATATATATATATATATATATATATGGAACAAGTTATATAGAACAAGTTCGAGTCAGGATATATATATATATATATATATATATATATATATATATATATATATATATATATATATATAGAACTTGTTGAGGTAGGCTAGTTGATTCATTAGTTTGCTCCACGAGCTGTGATTCAGGGATTTATTCATTCAGGGTAAAAATTCCCTGGTTCGGGAATTACCTTGGTGGCCTAACATTCTCGGACACTTTCAGGTTCTTCCATGCATGGAATGACTACTTAGTAGTCTCCCGGGGTTTGGATGAAAACAAGGCAATATACAAGGAGACAAGCATGTATTTGTATTAAACACAAGTATTCACGTTAGCTTAGGCCTGGAGGTAAGTCGAGAGGTGAAACCGTTAGGGAAATTTCCGAGCGACATGTTCTAGGGTAGCATGCGAGGGTCTGAACACATATATAAGCAATATTTTATTTCCATGTTCTAGCATAAGCAATACAAGTCAGGATTATTCCCTTAGCTAGGTGCATTGGATTCTTATTAGCATGCAGGAGGTGATTCACCTAGCGACTAGCATGAATATTCCATATTTTATGTGTGCTGGCTAAGCAAAGATAAGTTCACCGTAGCCACCCACCTTAGCGATGATTCACCTCGGTAGAGCGATACGTCAAGCGAGCCTCTGAAAGCCTAAGACGGATCCTGTAGGGACAAGTCTGGATATCCTTTGCTTCTTATTTTAGGCAAAGCAGGTCGGGACAGTTGCACTTTTGCCATTTGAATTGGCAGTCCGCTTGAATGGAATGGGGTGTTACATTTCTGATCCGCCGTCGCCTCGTCTCCCCGACCGGTGACCCGCCGAGACCAATCGCCACCCCGCCGCATCGCCTCCCCCAACGGTCGAAACTCTAGTATATATAAACCCTGCCCCTCACACCACCGCCATCACCAACCACCAGCACTACCCCGACTCCACCGACCACCCTAGCCCTGCCTCCGTCCCGAGCTACTCCTCTCCACCGCTATCACCGACGCCTCCACCACCACTCTCCTCCGGCCGCCCCCATCACCACTTAGCGTGACATTGCTTAGCGTGTGACATTTCTTAGCGTCCGAATAATATTCAGGTGTCAACGCCATAAGCGGAGTTGTGTAACGTCACCTAGAGATTGATATCGCGACCCTATATATCTTCGTGCTTGCATTATCAAGTACGTCATACCATAGGACATCTGGCACTATTCATGAGATAGAATCTTCCTGAATCATTCATGGTAATTCTGTATAGGTTACAAGATTCGAGACATAAGACTTTTTATATCTAGAGCTATCATATGATTTGCTGCATTAGATATGATCTTGCGTGTCGTGGACATAAGATGTGTGATTACATTGGGTGGGGAGAGACTTTCCATACTAAAGGTTGATTATATTATATATATATATATATATATAGTTATCTGGAGGTGCCTTAGAATCTGACATAGAGCTTTGGCACATGTACTGGCCCTTCGAGAAAATGCTGCTATGGGTTTTCCCGACACCGAGCCTATAGTAGTTTCAGACTGAGTATGATTAATGCTCTCACTTGGATATCACATAGCTTGGATATCACATAGCTGGTTACATAGTTTACCCTATTGTTTTAGTTATTATTGTACTGTATTTACTTTGTCTTGAGTTATTCTTGTACCTTGCTATGTCCTCTGAGGACCTGGAATCCGGATTATGTCTCAAGGTTTAGCATAGGACATCTACCTTAAGGTATACGGGACAGGAGCAGATATTGGAGTACCACCAGTACCAGAAGACGAAGGGATCGCCTAAGATTTCTCCTGAATATCTGCTTCTTCTATACTCAGTTATTTTTGTTGTTTCTTGTTTATTGAATTGATGTATCAAATTCATTATCGGGTTGTTCCCCAAGATATATTTTATTGAGACTTGATGTTGCTTTATATTTTATATTGATTGTATTTATCTTTTGTGGATGAGATTAGTATCATAGACCTTTACTGTTGTTTTACAACTTAAGTACACTCTGATGGGTCCATTAAATTGGATTTGCCCATTGGTGTATGCTGCTGGCCATTGTCACGTGTCTAGTCCCTCAGTATTTTGGGACTGAGGCGTGACATAGTTTTTGGTGGCCCATACAGGTCAACGACTAAATTGCTTCAGTTTTAACTAAGGAATCGAGCAAGTCTGGGATAAGGATAGGATAAGTTATAGCATCTCATCTACTTGATTAAATCGTTCTTGATCTCTATATCGAATTCGAATTAATTTTTTGACATGCATCCTGCCTTGATTCCTTTGGGCGCCTCTTATAGTTTATTTTGGATGCAGAGTAATGGATCTACCAGTAAGCGATAAAATTCCTACAAGAACACCATAAGGTGCTATAGCCACCTACGAAGAAGATGGAATGACGCTATTAAGTGGAGATCCCTCCACTCACCAGAGAAGTCAAGCAAATCATCATGCTTCTAGATTTCGGCGAGATGATATTCCACCTCCGCCGTAGTTTACTCCACCGATGCCTATTTTTCCACGCGGATAGCCTATGGATGGAAATTAGATATTCCAAATGTTCTACGCAATAATTCGAGCCCAACAACAGGTTCATCAAGTGGCCCAGGAAAGCCAATCGAAGTTCTTTGACGGACTTAGCTTTGAGCTACATAAATTAATCAGCTACGTTGCAATTACTTTAGATACAGAAGTCCTTGCTGCAGCCCGACGCATGGAGCACGTCACCAGGAGAGAGTCCAGTCAAAAGCGGCCGCATGCATTAGCACCAGACCAAGCACAACTGAAAAGAGCTGCAAAGCGACCCCAGAGGAAACCACCATAGAGAGCAGCACCAAGAGCCTTATTCCTGCCTATATGTCAATATTATGGCAAGCAAGGCCATTATAAGAGCGAGTACAGACGCAAAATAGGATTATGCTTGATTTGCGGATCCAGCCAACATTTAGCCAAAGATTGTGCGATGCATCGAAGAGAAACACCGATGATTAACCAAGAAGCCTCACTAGCTCCAGGAGATTATCAGCCGAGGCCACCTTTGATACCCCAGGCAGTACTCTTCCAACAGGCCCAACAGCAGCAGAGGAATCCACCACAAGATGCGGACAAGCTTTTACGATAATAATGGAGGACGCACAGACTCGTGGATTAGCGAATGCGCGTAAGATTTAAGTTATTCATAGCTATCTATTTCTAGTAATGCTTTAGCATGTGCCTTTTGGATCATTTCCTTATCCTTAAACCTGATATTTTGAATTTGTTAGTACTTGATACCCAAACTGTAGATTTTCTTGCTCTATCCAGATTGCTAGGAAAATGTTTTTCTTATGTGTTCTGCTTGATCCTCACACTTTCCCTTCGATTTTTCTTGATCATTATTCTTCCTTTGTGTTACGATTTTAAACATATTTTGTAACCGTGTCATCTCTTCTTACCGGTTATATTTCGTTATTCTTTGATTGCGAGGACGCAATCCTCTTAGGGGGTAGATTGTAAACACTCGAATTTTTTTAAAATTTTAAAATGAATTTTAAAAATTTTCTGTGATTTTTAACTAAATAAAATAAATATTTTCTGGTATTAAATAAATTTTGTAATTTTTTAAAATATTAAAATATTATAAAAATAATATTTTTGGGTGTAAAATAAAATAAATAGACATACTATAATTTTTTGGAATTTATTGGACCCCAGAACTATTTTTAAAGACCCAAAAACTTAGTTTTTAATTAAACCAAAACAAACAGGATTAAACCCAGTTGAACCGAACCGGTTTAAAAATAAACCGACCGAATCGAACCGGACCTAATCCTACTGGATCGGGTCGGATCTGAACTCGACCCGACCCACTACCCGATCCGACCCGTTAGTTACTGCTACAGTAACTAACCCAATTTTTCCCAAAACCCCCCGACTTCCTTCCGCTGTTCACCGACCACCGCTTCAGTTTCCCGCCGCTCCGTCTTTTCGATCCGTCGTCGCCTCGTCTCCCCGACCGGTGACCCACCGAGACCAATCGCCTTCCCGCCGTATCGCCTCCCCCAACGACCGAAACCCTAGTATATATAAACCGTGCCCCTCACACTACCGCCATCACCAACCACCAACACGACCTCGACTCCTCCGGCCACCCGAGCCCTGCCTTCGCCCCGAGCTACTCCTCTCCAGCTCCATCACCGACGCCTCCACCACTACTCTCCTCCGGCCCTCCCCTAGCTCCCCTCCGCCGCGATCTCGTAGCCCAACGACGACGATGCCTCCGTGAGCCCGAGCACCCGTCGACAATGTCGTCGCCGACCCCAGCAGCCGCAGCAGCACCACCGAGCTCCACCGTAGCCGCATCGCGCCTCCCCACGTATACGTGAAGCATAGTGATTTTTGGCGTCCTGTTCTAGTGAGTATTTCTCTCTCATCGTCATCTCATTTTCCGAACGGACTGTTGCATCATGTTCGCTACGTGAACCTCTCAAAATTCGTGTAACTCATTCGGGGTATCACGTCCTGTGTCGATCACAAACTGCAACACAAAATTAGGAAATATTCCCAAATTTTAAAATTTTAAAATTTATCCTGAACTCCCCAGTTCACGACTGTTTTTCTACCAAGCTGCTAAATATTTTTAAAATTTACCTAAACAGTAATTTAGATCATATAACTAAAATTTAAACCCAGTTTTTAGTTTAATTTATTGAGCTGTAGTTTGTAATTTATTCTCGGATGAAAATTGACCAAAAATTTGGTCTTTTAAAACCCTAATTTTTCTGGATCTGGGTGCGCCCCGCTAAATAAGGTGACTTAGTCGTGTGCGAACTTCACCGAAAGGTGTGCACCGTCAATACAGACGTATAAGATTTCACAAAAGTTGATTTGGATGTGCGTGCACACCGGAATCAACGCGTATCCGTCGACAACACTACGTATCGGCTCTATTCTGAAACTCATTGTAACTTCGTGTGCACTTATCGTTTCGAAACGAAACTTGCGCCATCGGACTCGTAGTGATACGCTGGTCCTGTGACCCAAGTTTGGTTCGATTCTAAGAACGTTGACAAAATTCTATATCGTGGTCCCCATGACTCCACTTGACGGGCGATTTTGTGATCGGCTCATCGAAATCCAGTTATGAATATTTTGTTGGGTTCGTAATATCATTTTGGATTTTTAGACACTAATTTTGATGAATTTAGAGAAATTTTTCTCTGAAACATTTTCTGGTGCGAAGTGGGCCACATGTGGAACCAGCTTTGACCACAAACTGTCCATTTTGCCCCTGTGTCCAAATTGGACTTATGGACAGGCAAATCTAGATATTTCATATCTTCTAAGCATAATGGTAATAATTATTTCAGCAACCGGTGGAGTACCTGCAGATCCTGTAGATATTGGAGCAACAGTTGGAAACTAAATTCCAGGCAAGTGTACCTTGCCAATCTTACAGTATTTGCTACATAATGTTCTCTTGATTTAATTATATGATATAAATGTTCAACCTAGGACCGTGTGACATTGCTTAGCGTCCGAATAATATTCGGGTGTCAACGCCGTACGCGGAGTTGTGTAACGTCACCTAGAGATTGATATCGTGACCCTATATATCTTCGTGCTTGCATTATCAAGTACGTCATACCATAGGACACCTGGCACTGTTTATGAGACAGAATCTTCTTGAATTATTTATGGTGATTCTATATAGGTTACAGGATTCGAGACATAGACTTTTTATATCCAGAGATATCATATGACTTGTTGCATTAGATATGATCTTGTGTGTCATGGACATGAGACATATGATTACATTGGGTGGGGAGAGACTTACCATACTAAAGGATGATTATATTATATATATATAGTTATCTGGAGGTGCCTTCAACTCTGACATAGAGCTTTGGCATATGTACTGGCCCTTCGAGAAAATGCTGCTATGGGTTTCCCCGACACCGAGCCTATAGTAGTTTCAGCCTGAGTATGATTAATGCTCTCACTTGCATATCACATAGCTGGTTACATAGTTTACCCTATCCTTTCATTTATTATTGTACTGTATTTACTTTGGCTTGAGTTATTCTTGTACCTTGCTATGATCCCTGAGGACCTGGAATCCGAATTATGTCCCCAGGTTTAGCAGAGGAGATCTACCCCGAGGTATACAGAACAGGAGCAGACGTTGGAGTACTACCGGTACCAGAAGACGAGGTGATCGCCGAGGATTTCTCCTGTGTATCTTCTTATTCTATACTCAGTTATTTCTGTTATTTCTTGTTTATTAAATTGATGTATCAAACTCATTATCGGGTTGTTCCCCGAGATATGTTTTATTGAGACTTGATGTTGCTTTATATTTTATATTGATTGTATTTATCTTCTGTGGATGAGATTAGTATCATAGACCTTTATTGTTGTTTTACAGCTTAAGTACACTCTGATGGGTCCATTAAATTGGGTTTGTCCATTGGTGTGTTCTGCTGGCTATTGCCATATGTCTAGTCCCTCAGTATTTTGGGACTAGGGCGTGACACGAAGACATCGATATACTCCTTTATTAGCTAGAGTAAAGCATATTAATCTTCTTCAGGAAGACTCTTGTTGATGAAGATTCGCCTTGGGGAAGATTCTTCTCCTACATTAATTTGGATTATTTTGTCATCTATAGGCGGTTCACGCGGCTCAAATCGGAGCTCCTATTTAGTATCCATATGTTGTACCCATGGATTATTCTAGAATGGTGTTGATATTTCAACGTCTTCCTCATCTGGGGTAGTTGACATCATATTTTTATAGAATGCCTGTTTGAATACGTTATCTATGCTTTTATTAGAATCCCACAATGATGAGTCAGAAGAGTGAGAATGTATTTCTTTTTCTGATTCTGAACTTTAATGACTTGTTGGTGGTTTAACGTATCCTAAACCACGACCAATCCGTTGGTAGTATATTATTGGCTTACCTTTAGAAGAAAGGTGACATACAAGAGTCCGTATTCATTTTCCATAATTTAGTCCTAAGTCAGATTTTAAGTCGTAGCCCATCCTTTATATGATGTTCTTGGCTGGTTGACTGTAGCGATATAGTTATATTTTTCCCATATCTTCTCTAGAATTATTAATCAGTGCAACTCTTTTATTTTTAGCTTTGACAAGATTATCTGACGTTGCTTGCTCTGTCTTGCCGGGACTATGAAGTATGCCTCCTCATATAGTTCATATGATGAACTATATTGGAATGGAGATACCACGGGTTTGGAATAAGGTTCGTAAAGGTGAAGATCCTCTAAGAATTTTTCAGTAAAGGGTTCCACATTAATGTATTGCAAAGTAGAGTCCTCTTTATTCATGAAATATAAAAAAAATTTATCTTCCACATAGTCGGCAAAGTCTTCAGATTTGACAGAAGGCTTGGCCAGATTGATGACTAGGGGTTGATTCGCTAACGTAGATTGCTTCTTACGACGGAGGTCGATAACAAGGGGCTTATTCCCCGGTATTGGCTGTTCATTACCTCAAAGGTTGATGACCAATGGAGATAATTTGTGCAGTTCGATGTCGAGAAGCTTTGAAGGAGTTGGATGAGTAATACATCCTTTGACTCCGATTATTCGAGGCTCCTCTTTTGGAGTATTTTTAGTTTCACCGCTAGCATGATTAGCTTCTTCTTTCATGTACTCCAATTTATAGAGTGCAGATTCACCAAAATAGACTTCGACACCTTTGAAAGGGTTGAGGTCAGCTACCTCTGTCTTGACCTCTCCTCTACTGTTCACGTACTTGAACCATTGATGTAGGGTGGAGGGCACGATTTTATGCTCGTATATCCATGGCCGTCCTAGCAAAATGTTATAGGATACGTCAGAGTCAATCACATAGCATGTGACTTCAGTGCGTATATCGCCTATCTGAATCTTTAGGCGTATCTTTTCTAGCGGTTTACTCCTTCCACCATTGAAGCCTAAAATGGTTGTACTGGTAACAGACAGGTTGTGCATTGGTATCTTCAATCCTCTCCGCAGACTTTTAGGCATGATGCTGAGTGAAAAACCATGGTCGATGTGAATCCGGTTTACCTTGATAGATTCGATATAACTGATATAGTACATAGGCCTTTCATGCTAATTATCTTTGATTAGCATGTCATATTGCGTAATGGTTATGTTTGGAATCTTCTCGATCATATTGTGACATTGAGGACATGCTAATGGTTCTTCATCAAGAGTCTTGAGTTGGGCTAGGCATGAGTCCGCCTGTATCAGAGCTTCGCTCAAAGCTTCACGAGTCTCCTTCGACAAACCAAGTAACTCGAATATGGAGAGTCTAGTTAGGGTATTGGCTAGTTATGCCAATATGTCAAAATTGTAGGACTTTTCAAGTCCCTGGGATACATTCTTATTCAGTGATTTGTCGAAGTGTACTTCCTTTTTATTCATTTCTCTGACGTAGTAGGCTTCGAAGGACCAGGTTCGGTTGTGACCGGAACAACAAGAGTTGGCAAAGTTGGAAGAGTGTCAGGAGCATCTTCTAGGATAGATTCATATGTTTTATGATAATCTTTGCCAGATCTGGTACTATTTATAGCTTCTTCTTCGGGCATTCGAAAAAGAAGTACCATGTTACAGGACTTGAGTTTCTTTTTATCCTGCACTTTCTTGGAGTAAATTTAGGGGCTGGTTTCGTCGTAGCCCATTCCACTACAAAATTTATTGGATATTCCTCGAAGTTGTAGAGGAATACGTCATCCCTTGCCAAAGTACAAACTTTCAGTTTTCTAGAAATTATACCCCATATTTTGCATCAAACGTACAGATTGCTGGCTATATCGATAAAATTGGAGACAATTTTTCTCATGCACTTGAGTTGAGGTTGATGCTCTATTGGTTTCAGAAGGAGGAGAAAGAATTTGTGTAGAAACACCTTTATAAGTACTGACTATCATTTGCACCCTATACAGTAGAACGCTGCCAATCATGGACCATTGTCGGTATGTCAAGCGAAGCTTGCGAGCGGAGCTTGGTGGGGTAATATTCAGATTTTGAAATATGATCTCGAAAGATACATCTTCTTGATGGAGATCTTGATCTCTGTTTGAATGAGGAGTTGTAGAAATCATATTGCAAGATTTATACTTCTTACCCTTCTTAGATTTTGGGTTGGAAGATGCTGCTCCATGGTTCCAACTTGACAGCAGATCAGGATGAATCAACATAATCTCGCCATGATTTATGGTTAGGGGCACCAAATATCCTATTTGGCTTCTAGACGACAGAAGATTTATAACTTTTATTGTAGCTCGAACTATTGGAAAGACGCCGTTCGGGACTTCTTGTGCTGAAAAGTTATCGAATTTAAGAGACACTATGTTGGCAGTGACTGTCTTTTCTTCGTTGTGAAGTGTGATAGATTTAGCATCTATCAATTATTGTATCTTCCTTTTCAAGACATAACAAGCCTTGGTAAGGTGACTTACGTATCGGCGGTACAAGCAGTTTTGACAGTCTCATTTGGTCGATTGACTTCAGGCAAATATAACTTGTTGCTTTTTATCAAGCATTCAAAAATGGTCATTTGTGCTGGAGGAGAGGTGGGTTGCTTCGACAGATTTATCGCCAAGGCCTCATTTCCTTTTTTGTTGTGATTATTTGCACTATTGGAGGGATGCTTCCCTTTAGCATTGGTCATTTGTTACCCCAGATTGCGTGCCATTTTTATGTTGCCTTCATCAGCTTCGGCCCCGATAAATGAACGCCGTCCAGTCTTGTAAACACCCTGATTTTTCAGAATAATTTTAATATATTTTTTTTCCAACTTTTCGGTATTTTTCTGGATGAAGAACCAAGGTAATTGTGATTAAAGGATTTTTAAATGCTGATTATTAATAGTAAAATATTACGAAAATAATATTTTAGGGTGTAAAATGGAAAACCGGGCATAGGGTAATTTTTCGTAAATTTATTGGACTCCGGAATCATTTTTAAAGCCCGAGAAACTATAGTAGAATTAAACCGAATTAAACCTGTGTCAAACACCCAACATCCCCATGAGAGCCGAAGCCAAGCCCAAGGAGCATAGCCCAAGGCCCAATCCTAGTGAGGGTTAACCAAGCCCTAATCCTAGGGCAACCCTCAAACCTAAAAATCCCACATGTATATAAACATCTCTTCATTCCCTTTCTTTATTTTTATTCCCCAAAACCTAAAGAATTAATTCCAGCCGACCCCCCCTTTACCATCACCGAACATCCTCTCCTTTCCTGTGCCCGACCCCTTCGCCGACCAAGGCCACCTCCCGCCGGAGCCGATCACCTCCGCCTCAGCGCTCGACCCCATCGTCTCCTCTCCCTGTTCTCTCCTCCCTCCCCTACCGGAAACGAGCAATGGCAGCAGCCCTCCTCCCACACGACTGCCTCCTCCTGCGGAACCCGTTGCCATTCGCCTGAGCCGCCCCCATCGACCACAGCGACCAACCGCCGCTCCAGCACAGTCCTCCTCCCCCGCCGCTGCCGGCCCGCATGAATCCCCCACTCCGGCCTGACTTTCCCCGACCCCGTACCCCGACCGGCCGGCTTCCCCGCTCCTCCCCGTCCGACTTCAGCGTCACCACCACTCGGCAACACCTGAACGTCGTCGCTGCCCTAGCCCCGGACACGGCCAACACGGACCCAGCAACATCCCGGATACGGCAGATTCGGACCAGGACACGAAACAACATCTCGGACACGTGAAACTCAGATTCACGGAGCCCTGTTCAGGTAGCATTTTCTCTCGCCTCGTATTTCCATTTTTGATTATGTCTATTACAACGAATAGACTGTATAACCCTCTCGATGCCCGTGCAACCCGCTCGTTGCGTCGCGTCCTGTGGTGATCGCACACCGCGATCCAAAAACAGGAAAACCAACGCCCTATTTCACCCCAGAACTGAGTGCGCCCCGCCAAACGGGATGACTTGGTCGCACGCGGTCTTTACCGAAATGTGCGTGACGTTGATACGGACGTGCGGGATTTCACAAAAGTTGATTTGGATGTGCGTGCATACCGGAATCAACGCGTATCCGCCGACAACGCCCCATATCCGTCCATTCTGGAACACGTTGTAACTTTGTGTACACACGTCGGATCGAGACAAAAATTGTCCCATCGGACTCGTAGCAATACGCTGGTCCTGTAACCCAAGTTTGGTTCGATTCTGAGAACGTTGACAAAATCACGTATCGTGGGCCCCACCAGCTCTACTTGACGGGCGATTTTGTGATCGGCTCATCGGAATCCAATTCTGGAAGTTCCTTTGGGTTCGTATCATCGTTCCTTACTTGTTGACACTAATTTTGGCAAATTTGGAGACCTTTGATCCTGACACGCTTTTCGGTGCAAAGTGGCCCACATGTGGATCCCGCTTTGGCCCAAAAATATTATTTTTGCCCTTGTGTCCAAATTGTACTTAAGGACAGGCATTTCTAACTATTTGATATCTTCTGAGACTGTTGGTGATGTTTATTACAGCTTTTGGAGGAGTACCTACAGGATCCACTGATACAGGGACAACTGTTGGTATTCAAACCCCAGGAAAGTGTACCTTACCAAACTCTGCAGTATTGTTACATATTTTTCTTGCTTCATTTATATTGCTGTGCATGCTTAAACTAGGACCGTGTGACTTACTTAGCGTCCGATTAATTGTCGGGTGCCAACACAGTACGCGACGTTGTGTATTGTCATCTAGGGATGGACATTCGTGACACTATATATTCTCGTACTTGTCTTATCAAGTACACTATGACCCAGGACACTTGACACCATTCATGAGACAGGATCTTCCTGAGATATTCATGGTGATTCTGTATAGAATACAGGACTTGACAGGGATACTATATTCATAGATACTTTATGACTTGTGCATTAGCTATGATCCCGCTTGACATGGACATGAGACGTTATGGTCATGATATGTGTGGTTACATTGGGTGGGGAGAGACACACAGGCTACAGGCTGTTTCATATATATATCTACTACTATTGTGAGGTCGTAGACTCTCGTAGCAAAGCTAGACACATTACCGGTTATTACCGCTACCGGCTCCCCGACACAGAGCTTGTAGTGGCTCAGCCTGAGTACTCGTGATGCTCTCATATTGCATTTCACATAGATGGTTATATAGCTTACCCTATTTATTTTATTATTTGCTGCACTGCATTTATTTTGGCTTGTATTATCTGTACCTTGCTATGTCCCCTGAGGACCTGGATCCGGATTATGCTCCAGGATTTGCAGACGAGATATATCCCGAGGTATATGGGACCGCAGTAGAAGCTGATACAGGAGCTGTACCGACACCCGAGGACGAGGTGTTAGCTGAAGACTTTTCCTGAGCATCTATGTTTCATGCTCAGTATTTACTTTATTCTGTCATTTATATTTTGGTCTGTTGAACCATTGTATCAGATATTTATCGGGTTATTCCCCGAAGCACTTTGTTGAGACTGGTTGACGATTTACATTTCTTATATTCTGTGGATCATATTTTATATTTTGTGTGGATGAGATTAGATGTGCCATGTTGTCATAGACTTATTTTTACAGCTTAAGTACGCCCTGATGGATCCATTAAATTGGGATTGTCCATCGGTGTGTGCTGCTAGCCATTATCACGCGTCCGGTCCCACGGTATTTTGGGACTAGGGCGTGACATGGTTTTTGTGGTGGCCCATGCAGGTCTACGACTAAATTGTTCGGTTTTAACTTAGGGACTGAACTAGTCTGCCCTAAGGATAGGATAAGTTTTAGGATCTCATCTATTGTTTGAACCATTTTGAACTCTATATCGAACTCAAATTTGTTACTTGATTTGCATCCTGTGTTGATTCCTCTGTGCGTTCTTATAGTTTATCTTTTGGTTGCAGAGTAATGGATCCCAGGAACGGAGATAAGATTCCATTGGATACGCCACACGACGCTGTGGTTACTTATATAGACGGAGTGACACCAGGGAACGGAGGACAAATATCGCAGAGCAATCAAACCGGCCAGCCTAATCCAAGGTTTCGGAGAGATGATATCCCACCTCCACCATAGTTCACTCCACAGATGCCAGTTTTACCGCTAGGACAAGCCATGGATGGGCAACAGATGTTCCAGATGATGTATGCCATGATGCAAGCCCAGCAGCAGATTCAGCAAGAGGCACATCGTCAGGAGGCAGAGTATCTGAGAACCAGTCTGGTATCCGCATTGGAGTAGGCAAATCCACTAGCGAGGCGATCAGCGACGGGATCTATCACCGATTTTTGTCAGCTCAAGCCTCGTACATTCTCTGGTAAAGAGGGGCCAACAGAAGTTCATGAATGGCTCACGAACATACAACACCAGTTGGAAGCAGCTGAACTTCCGAGAGAGAAATGGATGACTGCAGTCAGGATGCAGTTAACGGAAAATGCACATCACTGGTGGTTAGCAGAAGAGAGAAGGCTCGAAAAGGACCGAGTCACTTGGAAAGATTTTACAGACTCTTCCAAGAGATGTATATTCCAGCAGTTGCACGATCAGAGCTCAGAGACAAGTTCAACCGCCTTATCCAAGGCAATATGACAATGGAAGAATACAACGCAGAATTTATTCGTCTAAGCCGCTTTGCCCCAACCTTGATTTCGACAGAGGAAGAGAAAGCTGAGAAGTTCTTTGACGGACTGAAATTTAAGCTCCAGAGATTGATTGGGTCGGTCGCACCTACATCATATACCGACGTCCTTACAGCAGCACGACGCATGGAGCGCGTCGCTAGAAGGGAGTCAAATCTGAAGAGACCAATCACATCAGCACCATCCAGGACAGCACATGGGGATTCTGTAAAACGATCCCAGAGGGGTATGCCAGATAGAGCAGCACACAGGGCCATATCCCTTCCTACTTGTCACTACTGCGGCAAGGTAGGACACATTGAGAGAGAATGCAGGCACAAGTTGGGACTATGCCTGCTTTATGGATCCGACCAGCATCTATCCAGAGGCTGCACTAAACATAGAGAGGGAGCACCAAGACTAGCTTTACCTGCACCACGACCAGCTTATCCAGCAGTGGGAGCACCGCAGACAGGAGCTGGAGGAGTCAGGCCACCAGCTACAGGAGGATACCAACAGAGACCACCACTGGCACCACAGGCAGCCCTATTTCAGTAGGCTCAGCAGCAGAGAGGTCTAGCTCAGGGACGAGGACAGGCATTCACAATGGCTGTTGAAGAGGAAGCTACTGCAGGCGAGGTTATCGCAGGTACTATTTTAGTAGCTTCATTACCAGCTGTAGTTTTATTTGATTCTGGAGCATCGCATTCATTTATAGCAGCTAGCTTTGTAGCCACCCATAGAGTAGCTACCGTAACCCTTCCGAAGATAAAGAGAATTCTTATGGGAGGTAGAATTATCCCAGTTAGTGACGTCTGTAGATCATGTTCTATAGTAGTCTGTGGAAGAGAGATGCGAGCTCAATTTCTAATCTTTTCTATGCCGGATTATGATGTTGTACTTGGTATGGACTGGTTAAGTCAGTACCATGCGACTCTTGATTGCCGACTTGGACGGGTTATATTTAGACCGCCTGGACATCCAGAATTTGAGTTTCTTCGAGGAGTAGTAGAGCAAGGAGCTCAGCCTACTCTTAGGGTACTATCTGTAGAAGGGGAGACAGGTTACCCAAGTGTCATATCAGAGTTTGTGGATGTATTTCCTGATGATCTTCCAGGTTTACCGCCTGATCGGGAAATAGAATTCACAATAGACTTAACTCCAGGAGCAGAGCCTATCACTTCATCAGTATATCGGCTAGCACCTAAGGAGTTAGTGGAGTTGAAGGAACAGGTTGATGATCTTCTGGAGAAGGGTTTTATCTGGCCCAGTGTTTCACCTTGGGGAGCACCCATATTATTTGTGCCAAAGAAGGATGGAATAGTACGGTTGTACATTGACTATAGGGCACTAAATGCTATGACCATCAAGAACAAGTATCCCTGCATTGATGATCTATTCGATCAATTGAGTGGTGCTAGGGTATTCTCGAAGATTGACCTTAGATCCGGCTATCATCAGATCAAAGTAAGGAAGGAAGACATACCGAAGACAACTTTCAGGACCAAGTATGGACATTATAAGTTCTTGGTAATGCCGTTTGGTTTATGTCACGCCCCAGTTCCAAAATACCGAGGGACCAGATACGTGGCAATGGCCAGCAGTACGCACCGATGGACAAACCCAATTTAATGGATCCATCAGGGCATACTTAAGCTGTAAAATCAAGTCTACGACAACATGGCACAACTATTCTCATCCACACAAGATATAAAAATATGATCCACAGAATAAATAAGGAATGTAAATCATCAACCAGTCTCAACAAAGTGCTTCGGGGAACAACCCGATAAATATCTGATACAATGGTTCAACAGACCAGAATATAAATGACTAAAATAAATATAAAATACTGAACATAAACATGGATGCTCAGAAAAAGTCTTCGGCTAACACCTCGTCCTCGGATGGCGGTACAGCTCCTGGATCAGCTCCTGCTGCAGTCCCGTATACCTCGGGATAGATCTCGTCCTCAAATCCTGGGGACATAATTCGGATCCAGGTCCTCAGGGGACATAGCAAGGTACAAGAAAGCTTAAGCCAAAATAAATGCAGTACAGAAAATAAATAGAATAAATAGGGCTAGTATGTAAACATCTGTGTGAAATGCAAGAGAGAACATCAATAGTGCTAAGGCTGAAACCACTACAAGCTCTGTGTAGGGGAGCCGGTAGCAGTGATATCATGAGGTGGTCTAGCTCAGCGGGAGACTGAGTAGCCGGCATAACATAGTCAACCTGTAGCCTGTGGGTCTCTCCAGCAATAGATGGAACAATAAGGGAATACTAAATAACCAGCTAAGTGATATGCAAGATGAGAGCAGCACTAGAACTCAGACTGAAGCCACTACAAGCTCTGTGTCGGGGAGCCGGTAGCAGCAGTAATAATAAGTAATGGGCCAAGCTCGGGCTTCAGAGTCTTGTGCCTCACAATAGTAGGGGTGTATATATATGATCAGCCTGTAGTCTGTGTGTCTCTCCCCACCCAATGTAACCACGCATATCATGACCATAACGTCTCATGTCCATGTCAACGAGATCATAACTAATGCACAAGTCATAATGTATCTAAGAATATAGTATCTCTGTCAAGTCCTGTATCCTATACAGAATCACCACGAATATCTCGGGAAGATCCTGTCTCATGAACAGTGTCAAGTGTCCTGGGTCAAAGTGTACTTGGTAAGACAAGTACAAAAAGATAAAGTGTCACTAATATCCATCTCTAAATGACAGTACCCAACACTGCGTACAGTGTTGGCACCCGACTGATAATCGGACGCTAAGTACGTCACACGGTCCTAGGTTGAGCATGCACAGTAATATAAGTGAAGCAAGGAAAATATATAACAATACTGCAGAGTTTGGCAAGGTACACTTGCCTGATGTCCGAATACCAACAACTGTCCCTGTATCAGTGGATCCGATAGGTACTACTCCAAAAGCTGTAATAAACATCACCAATAGTCTCAGAAGATGTCAAATAGCTAGAAACGCATGTCCTCACGTCCAATTTGGACACAAGGGCAAAAAGGGAATTTTTGGGCCAAAGCAGGGTCCAAAGGTGGGCCACTTTGTACCGAAAAGCGTGTCAGGGTTAAAGGTCTCCAAATTCCTCAAACTCAGTGTCTACAAGTCAAGAACGATGATACGAACCCAACGGAACTTCCGGAATTGGATTCCGATGAGCCGATCTCAAAATCGCCCGTCAAGTGGAGCCTGTGGGGCCCACGATACGCGATTTTGTCAACGTTCTCAGAATCGAACCAAACTTGGCTCACAGGACCAGCGTATTGCTACGAGTCTGACAGTGCAAGTTTTGTCTCGATCCGACGTGTATACACAAAGTTACAGCATGTTCCAGAAAGGACGGATACGGGACGGTGTCCGCGGATACGCGTTGATTTCGGGGTGCACGCACATCCGAATCGACTTCTGCGAAATCCTACACGTCCGTATCAACGAAGCGCACGCTTTAGTAAAGACCGCGTGCGACCAAGTCATCCCGTTTGGCGGGGCGCACTCAGTTCCGGGGTGAAACATGGTGTTGTTTTTCTTGTTTTTGGATCGGGGTATACGATCACCACAGGACGCGATACACCGAGCGGGTTGCACGGGCACCGAGAGGGTTATACAGTCTACGCGTAGCAACTGATGGAAACTAAAACGAGGTTGCGAGGCGAGAGAAAATATTACCTGAACATGGCTCCGTGAACGCTGAATTCCACGTGTTCGAGAGTACTTCCTCGTGTCCTGGTCGAGAATTCTTGGGTCAGGGATGCTGCTGGGTCCGCATTTGACGTGTCCGAGGTTAGGGCAGCGGCGGCTCCTGGATGGAGCGGGGCTGGGGAACCTGACCGGAGCGGTCGAACACCGGGGAGTCGGGGTCGGCCTGGAGGAGAGTGCACAGCCGAATGCACCGAGCGGCTGCCGCACCGAGGGTCGGCTCTCGGCTGTACTACCCGGTCGGGGTTCTGGGCTATACTGCTCGGTCGGTCTCGCACTGGCCGGAGCAGTGCTCGGTCAGTCGACGGTCGGGGTTCACGCGGCCGATCGGGGAGAAACGCGGGCCGGTCGGGGTTCTGCGTGGCACAGCGGAACGGACGGGGAGGAACGCTGGCAGGCTCCGGCTAGGGCTGGCCCGGGGGTGGTTCGAGAGTAGGGAAGGAGATGGCGGCTGCGGAATCTAGGGTTGCAATTTGGCACGCTCGCCGAGGCAGGGGGATTTATACTCCTACAGTAAAATCCGTTAGCTAGGGTTTTCCAATGGGTTTCGGGTCGGGTTCTGCTCAGATCCGACCCGATAGGCTGGTTGGTTTAATAAACCAATAGTTTTAGGGCTCTACGACGCTCCTTCGGAGTCCAATAAATATACCAAAAAATACCTTGCATCCGGTTTCCCATTGCTCACCATAAAATATTATTTCCATAATATTTAAATATCGATAAACTGCATTTAAAAATTCTTAATTCTTAATTACCTTGGTTATTTTCCAGAAAATACCAAAAATTCAAAAATATTTTATTAAAATTTATTCTGAAAAATCAGGGTGTTTATAATCTTCCCTCCTTAAAAGGATTGTGTCCTCGCAATTAAAGAATAAGCTATTACAGAAAGAATTATGGAAATACAAGGTTGCTTAGTTTACAACTGCCTCCTCAAACAAGTGGGGGTAACGCTGGCGCATACTATCTTCTCGTTCCCAAGTCGATTCGCCAGGAGAATGGTGTTTCCATGCTACACGAACCAGTCTGATTGTCTGTCCCCGCAATGTCTTCTCACTGGTGTCGAGGATGCCAACTGGTTGTTCTTCATATCTCAAGCTTGGGCCTACTGCGATCTCTGAATGATCGACTACGTGACTTGGGTCGGTCACGTACCTTCACAGCTGTGAGACGTGGAATACGTCATGCACTCCCTCTAAGGATGGAGGTAATACAAGACGATAAGCCACCTCACCAATGCGCTCTAGAATGTCAAATGACCCAATATACCTTGGGCTTAACTTGCCTCTGCTCTCGAATCTGATAGTACCCCGAGTGGGCGAAATCCTCAAGAACACGTGCTCTCTTTTTTTAAACTCTAGGGGACGCCTGTGTGTATCCGTCCAATGCTTCTGTCTGTCCTGAGCTGCTCGTAGATGATTTTGAATCTGATTCACCTTTTCCACTGTCTTCGTTACCAATTCTGGACCCAGTATTTGACGTTCACCAACGTCACTCCAACATATAGGCGATCTGTACTTCCTTTCGTATAATGCCTCGAATGGTGCCATCTGAATGCTGGCCTGATAACTGTTGTTGTAGGAGAACTCCACCAAGTGCAAATAATCTTCCCAAGATCCTCCAAAGTCTAGCATACATGATCGCAACATATCCTCCAAGATCTGAATGGTACGCTCCGATTGGCCATATGTCTGTGGGTGGTAAGCTGTGCTGAATTTGAGTCTGGTGCCCAGGCTCTCTTGCATGCTTCTCCAGAAATGAGATGTAAATCTCGAATCTCGATCTGATACAATACTGACAGGCACTCCATGTAATTTGACGATTTGTCGCATATACATGTCGGCTAGTACCTCTGTGGACTGTCCAACTCTAAATGGCAAGAAGTGTACCGATTTAGTGAGTCTATCCACGATAACCCATACTGCATCTCTGCCGCTGGGGCTCCTTGGAAATCCTGTGACAAAATCCATCGTGATATGCTTCCACTTCCATTCTGGTATAGGAAGTGGCTGTAACATACCTGCAGTCCTCTGATGCTCGGCCTTTACTTGCTGACATACTAAGCATTGGCCACAAACCTTGCAATCTCCCTTTTTATTCCATGCCACCAGTAATACTGTCTCAAGTCTCGGTACATCTTGGTTCCTCCTGGGTGAACAGAGTACATAGAGCTATGTGCTTCAGTCATTAGCTCCTGTCTCAATTCTCCATTTGGAACATACAGACGATTACCAAACCTCAATGTCCCGTCTTCGTGTATGCGAAGTCCTGTCTGTATGCCTGCTTCTGTCCTCTCTTTCAATCTTCTAAATCTAGCATCGGTGGGCAATGCCTCCTTAATCTTCTCCACGAGTGATGACTTGATTTCAAGATTAGCCATCAAGCCATTCTGTCCTGGTAAAATAACCTCTATCTGAAGCTCCTGTAGATCTCTCAATAACTCGGGCTGCATCATCAAGAAATAAGTCGTAGGCTTCCTGCTCAGTGCGTCTGCTACAACATTCGCCTTTCCCAGATGATACTGCAGATCTATGTCAAAATCTATCATCAATTCAAGCCAACGCCTCTGTCTCATGTTAAGCTCCTTCTGAGTATATACATACTTCAGAATTTTGTGATCTGTAAAGATGTCTACTTTCTCCCCATAAAGGTAGTGCCGACAAATCTTCAATGCAAATATAACTGCTGCTAACTCCAGATCGTGTGTTGGGTAGTTCTTCTCGTGGACCTTCAACTGTCTCGATGCATAAGCAATGACCTTGCCATGTTGCATCAAAACACATCCTAGTCCACTACCTGATGCATCACTGTAAACAACAAAACCTCCTGACCCTGAAGGAAGAGTCAAGACAGGTGCTGTTGTTAATCTTCTCTTCAATTCTTCGAAGGCCTTCTGGCAGTCTTCTGTCCATATAAACTCCTGGTCTTTACGTGTCAGCTTCGTCATTGGTTCGGCAATCCTCGAAAAATTTTCTACAAACCTTCGGTAATATTTCGCAAGTCCGAGAAAACTTCTCACCTCTGCAACTGATGTGGGTTTAGGCCAAGTGTCTATTGCCGCAACTTTCTCTGGATCCACTGAAAGTCCTTCTCCTGAGATAATATGTCCCAAGAAAGGCACTTTGTCCATAAAGAACTCACACTTACTGAGTTTGGCGTATAACTTTTCCTGCCTCAAGGTCTCTAACACGATTCTGAGATGCTCCTCGTGCTCTTCATGGTTCTTGGAATATATGAGAATGTCGTCAATGAACACCACCATGAATTTATCCAAGAACTGATGAAAGACTCTGTTCATTAAGCTCATAAACACTGCTGGCGCGTTGGTTAAACCAAACGACATCACCAAGAACTCATAATGTCCATACTTGGTCCTGAAAGCTGTCTTCGGGATGTCTTCCTTCCTTACCTTGATCTGATGATATCCGGATCGAAGGTCAATCTTCGAGAATACCCTTGCACCACTCAATTGATCGAATAGATCATCAATGCGTGGTAAGGGATACCTGTTCTTAATGGTCACCGCATTCAGTGCCCTGTAGTCAATGCATAACCGTACTGTTCTATCATTCTTTGGCACAAATAATATGGGTGCTCCCCAAGGTGAAACACTGGGTCGAATGAAACCCTTCTCCAGAAGATCGTCAACCTGTTCTTTCAACTCCACTAACTCTTTAGGTGCCAGCCGATATACTGATGAAGTGATAGGCTCTGCTCCTGGAGTTAAGTCTATTGTGAACTCAATTTCCCGATCAGGTGGTAAACCTGGAAGATCATCAGGAAATACATCCACAAATTCGGATATGACTCTTGGGTAACCTGTCTCCCCTTCTACAGATAGTACCCTAAGAGTAGGCTGAACTCCTTGCTCTACTGCTCCTCGAAGAAACTCGAATTCTGGATGTCCAGGCGGTCTAAATATAACCTTTCCAAGCCGACAATCAAGAGTCGCATGATACTGACTTAACCAGTCTATACCAAGTACAACATCATAGTCAGGCATAAAAAAGATCAGAAATTGGGCTCGCATTTCTCTTCCACAAACTACTACAGAACATGATCTACAGACATCACTAACCAAAATAATTCCACCTCCCGTAAGAATTCTCTTCATCTTCGGAAGGGTGCGGTAGCTACTCTATGGGTGGCAACAAAGCTAGCTGCTATAAATGAATGCGATGCTCCAGAATCAAATAATGCTACAGCTGGTAATGAAGCTACTAGAATAGTACCTGCGATGACCTCGCCTGCTGTAGCCTCCTCCTCAATAGCTAATGTGAATGCCTGGCCTCGTCCCTGAGCTTGGCCTCTCTGCTGCTGAGCCTGCTGAAATAGAGCTGCCTGTGGTGCCAGGGGTGGTCTCTGCTGATTCCCTCCTGGGACTGGTGGCCTTACTCCTCCAGCTCCTGCCTGCTGTGCTCCTACGGCTGGATAAGCTGGCCGTGGTGCCTGTAACGTTAATCTCGGTGCTCCCTCTCTGCGCTCGGTGCAGTCTCTGGTCTGATGCTGGTTGGACCCGCAAGCCAGACAGAGTCCCAACTTGCGTCTGCATTCTCTCTCAATGTGACCTATCTTGCCGCAGTGGTGACAAGTAGGGAGAGATATGGCCCTGCGTGCTGTCCTCTCTGGCATACTCCTCTGGGGCCGTTTTGCTGAATCTCCATGTGCTGTCCTGGATGGTGCTGAGTTGATAGGCCTCTTCAGGTTCGACTCCCTTCTAGTGATGCGCTCCATGCGTCGTGCTGCTTCGAGAACGTCGGTATAAGATGTAGGTGCGATCGATCCAATCAATCTCTGGAGAACTTCTCAGCTTTCTCTTCCTCTGTCGCAATCAAGGTTGGGGCAAAGCGACTGAGGCGAATGAATTCCGCGTTGTATTCTTCTACTGTCATGTTGCCTTGGATAAGGCGGTTGAACTTGTCTCTGAGCTCTGACCGTGCTACTGCGGGAATATACATCTCTCGAAAGAGTCTGGAGAACTCTTCCCAAGTGACTCGGTCCTGCCCGAGCCTCCTCTCCTCTGCTAACCACCAGTGATGTGCATTCTCAGTTAACTGCATTCTGACTGCAGTCATCCACTTCTCTCTCGGAAGTTCAGCGGCTTCCAACTGATGTTGTATGTTTGTGAGCCATTTATGAACTTCTGTTGGCCCCTCTTTACTAGAAAATGTACGAGGCTTGAGCTGACGGAAGTCGGTGATAGATCCCGTCGTCAATCGCCTCGCTGGTGGATTTGTCTGCTCCAATGCGGATACCAGGCTGGTTCTCAGATACTCGGCCTCCTGCCGATGGGCCTCTTGCTGAATCTGCTGTTGGGCTTGCATCATAGCATATATCATCTGGAACATCTGTTGCCCGTCCATGGCTTGTCCTGGCGGGAAAACTGGCATCTGGGGAGTGAACTGTGGTGGATGTGGGATGTCATCTCTCCGGAACCTTGGATTAGGCTGATCGGTTTGATCGCTCTGCGATGCTTGTCCTCCATTCCCTGGGGTCACTCCGTCTATATAAGTAACCACAGCGTCGTATGGCGTATCCAATAGAATCTCGTCTCCGTTCCTGGGATCCATTACTCTGCAACCAAAAGATAAACTGTAAGACGCACAGAGGAATCAACACATGATGCAAATCAAGTAACAATTTTGAGTTCGATATAGAGTTCAACAATGGGTTAAATAATGGATGAGATCCTAGAACTTATCCTATCCTTAGGGCAGGCTGGTTCGGTCCCTAAGTTGAAACCGAACAATTTAGTCGTAGACCTGCATGGGCCACCACAAAAACCATGTCACATTTCAGTCCCAAAATACCGAGGGACCAGATACGTGGCAATGGCCAGCAGTACGCACCGATGGACAAACCCAATTTAATGGATCCATTAGGGCATACTTAAGTTGTAAAATCAAGTCTACGACAACATGGCACAACTATTCTCATCCATACAAGATATAAAAATATGATCCACAGAATAAATAAGGAATGTAAATCATCAACCAGTCTCAACAAAGTACTTCGGGGAACAACCCGATAAATATCTGATACAATGGTTCAACAGACCAGAATATAAATGACTGAAATAAATAATAAATACTGAGCATGAACATGGATGCTCAGGAAAAGTCTTCGGCTAACACCTCATCCTCGGATGGCGGTACAGCTCCTGGATCAGCTCCTGCTGCGGTCCCGTATACCTCGGGATAGATCTCGTCCTCAAATCCTGGGGACATAATCCGGATCCAGGTCCTCAGGGGACATAGCAAGGTACAAGAAAGCTCAAGCCAAAATAAATACAGTGCAGAAAATAAATAGAATAAATAGGGCAAGTATGTAAACATCTGTGTGAAATGCAAGAGAAAACATCAATAGTGCTAAGGCTGAAACCACTACAAGCTCTGTGTAGGGGAGCCGGTAGCAGTGATATCATGAGGTGGTCTAGCTCGCGGGAGACTGAGTAGCCGACATAACATAGTCAACCTGTAGCCTGTGGGTCTCTCCAGCAATAGATGGAACAATAAGAGAATACTAAATAACCAGCTAAGTGATATGCAAGATGAGAGCAGCACTAGAACTCAGACTGAAGCCACTACAAGCTCTGTGTCGGGGAGCCGGTAGCAACAGTAATAATGAGTAATGGGCCAAGCTCGGGCTTCAGAGTCTTGTGCCTCACAATAGTAGGGGTGTATATATATGATCAGCCTGTAGTCTGTGTGTCTCTCCCCACCCAATATAACCACACATATCATGACCATAACGTCTCATGTCCATGTCAGCGGGATCATAACTAATGCACAAGTCATAATGTATCTAAGAATATAGTATCTCTGTCAAGTCCTGTATCCTATACAGAATCACCACGAATATCTCGGGAAGATCCTGTCTCATGAACAGTGTCAAGTGTCCTGGGTCAAAGTGTACTTGGTAAGACAAGTACGAAAAGATAAAGTGTCACGAATATCCATCTCTAAATGACAGTACCCAACACTGCGTACAGTGTTGGCACCCGACTGATAATCAGACGCTAAGTACGTCACACATTCCTAGGTTGAGCATGCACAGTAATATAAATGAAGCAAGAAAAATATATAACAATACTGCAGAGTTTGGCAAGGTACACTTGCCTGATGTCCGAATACCAACAACTGTCCCTGTATCAGTGGATCCGGTAGGTACTACTCCAAAAGCTGTAATAAACATCACCAATAGTCTCAGAATATGTCAAATAGCTAAAAATGCCTGTCCTTACATCCAATTTGGACACAGGGGCAAAAAGGGTATTTTTGGGCCAAAGCGGGGTCCACAGGTGGGCCACTTTGCACCAAAAAGCGTGTCAGGGTCAAAGGTCTCCAAATTCCTAAAACTCAGTGTCTACAAGTCATGAACGATGATACGAACCCAACGGAACTTCCGGAATTGGATTCCGATGAGCCGATCTCAAAATCGCCCGTCAAGTAGAGCCTGTGGGGCCCACTATACGCGATTTTGTCAACGTTCTCAGAATCGAACCAAACTTGGCTCACAGGACCAGCGTATTGCTACGAGTTCGACGGTGCAAATTTTATCTCGATCCAACGTGTGTACATAAAGTTACAGTGTGTTCCAGAAAGGACGGATACCGGACGGTGTCCGCGGATACGCGTTGATTTCGGGGTGCACGCACATCCGAATCGACTTCTACGAAATCCCACACGTCCGTATCAACGAAGCGCACGCTTTGGTAAAGACCGCGTGCGACCAAGTCATCCCGTTTGGCGGAGCACACTCAGTTCCGGGGTGAAACAGGGCGTTATTTTTCCTGTTTTTGGATCGCGGTGTACGATCACCACAGGACGCGATACACCGAGCGGGTTGCACTGGCACCGAGAGGGTTATACAGTCTACGCGTAGCAGCTAACGGAAACTAAAACGAGGTTGTGAGGCGAGAGAAAACGGTACCTGAACAGGGCTCTGTGAACGCTGAATTCCACGTGTTCGAGAGTACTTTCTCGTGTCCTGGTCGAGAATTCCTGGGTCAGGGATGCTGCTGGGTCCGCGTTTGCCGTGTCCGAGGTTAGGGCAGCGGCGACGCCTGGATGGAGCGGGGCTGGGGAACCTGACCGGAGCGGTAGAACACCGGGGAGTCGGGGTCGGCCTGGAGGAGAGTGCACAGCCGAATGCACCGAGCGGCTGCCGCACCGAGGGTGGGCTCTCGGCTGTACTGCCCGGTCGGGGTTCTGGGATGCACTGCTCGGTCGGTCTCTCACTGGCCTGAGTAGTGCTCGGTCAGTCGACGGTCGGGGTTCACGCGGCCGATCGGGGAGAAACGCGGGCCGGTCGGGGATCTGCGTGGCACAGCGGAACGGACGGGGAGGAACGCTGGCAGGCTCCGGCTAGGGCTGGCCCGGGGGTGGGTAGAGAGTAGGGAAGGAGATGGAGGCTGCATAATCTAGGGTTGCGGCTTGGCACGCTCGCCGAGGCAGGGGGATTTATACTGCTACAGAAAAATCCAGTAGCTAGGGTTTTCCAATGGGTTCCGGGTCGGGTTCTTCTCAGATCCGACCCGATAGGCTGGTTGGTTTAATAAACCAATAGTTTTAGGGCTCTACGGCGCTCCTCCGGAGTCCAATAAATATACCGAAAAATATCCTGCGTCCGGTTTCCTATTGCTCACCATAAAATATTATTTCCATAATATTTAAATATTGATAAACTGCATTTAAAAATTCTTAATTCTTAATTACCTTGGTTATTTTCTAGAAAATACCAAAAATCCGGAAATATTATATTAAAATTTATTCTGAAAAATCAGGGTGTTTACAGTTTAACCAACACGCCAGCAGTGTTTATGAGTTTGATGAACAGTCTTTCATCAGTTCTTGGATAAATTTTTGGTTGTGTTCATTGATGACATTCTAATATATTCCAAGAGCCATGAAGAGCACGAGGAGCATCTCAGAATTATGCTAGAGACATTGAGGCAGGAGAAGTTATATGCCAAACTCAGTAAGTGTGAGTTTTATATGGATAAAGTGCCTTTCTTGAGACATCATCTCAGGAGAAGGACTTTCAGTTGATCCAGAAAAAGTTGATGCAATAGAGACTTGGCCTACACCCACATCAGTTGCAGAGGTGAGAAGTTTTCTCGGACTTACGGGATATTACCGAAGGTTTGTAGAAAATTTCTCAAGAATTGCAGAGCCTATGACAAAGTTGACACATAAAGACCAGGAGTTTATATGGACAGAAGACTGCCAGAAGGCTTTTGAAGAATTGAAGAGAAGATTGACAACAGCATCTGTCTTGACTCTTCCTTCAGGGTCAGAAGGTTTTGTTGTTTACAGTGATGCATCAGGTAGTGGACTAGGATGTGTTTTGATGCAATATGGCAAAGTCATTGCTTATGCATCGAGACAGTTAAAGGTCCATGAGAAGAACTACCCAACACACGATCTGGAGCTAGCAGCAGTTATATTTGCACTGAAGATTTGGAGGCACTATCTTTATGGGGAGAAGGTAGAAATCTTTACAGATCACAAGAGTCTGAAGTATGTATATACTCAGAAGGAGCTCAACATGAGACAGAGACGTTGGCTTGAATGGATGGTAGATTTTGATATAGATCTGCAGTATCATCCGGGAAAGGCGAATGTCGTAGCAGACGCTTTCAGCAGGAAGCCTACGGCTTATTTCTTGACAATACAGCCCGAGTTATTGAGATATCTACAGGAGCTTCAGATAGAGGTCGTTTTACCAGGACAGAGTGGCTTGCTGGCTAATCTTGAAATTAAGTCATCACTTATGGAAAGAATTAAAGAGGCATTGCCCACCGATGCTAGATTCCAAAGACTCAAAGAGATGACAGAAGCAGGCATGCAGACAGGACTTCGCATACATGAAGACGGAACATTAAGGTTTGGGAATCGCCTGTATGTTTCAAATGGAGAATTGAGATAGGAGTTAATGACTGAAGCACATAGCTCTATGTACTCTGTTCACCCAGGAGGAACCAAGATGTACCGAGACTTGAGACAGTATTATTGGTGGCATGGAATAAAAAGGGAGATTGCAAGATTTGTGGCTAAATATTTAGTTTGTCAGCAAGTAAAGGTCGAGCATCAGAGGACTGCAGGTATGTTACAGCCGCTTCCTATACCAGAATGGAAGTGGGAACATATCACGATGGATTTTATCACAGGATTTCCAAGGAGCCCCAGCGGAAGAGATACAGTATGGGTTATCGTGGATCGACTTAATAAATCGGCACACTTCTTGCCATTTAGAGTTGGACAGTCCACAGAGGTACTAGCCGACATGTATATGCGACAAATCGTAAGATTACATGGAGTGTCAGTTAGTATTGTATCAGATCGAGATTCGAGATTTACATCTCATTTCTGGCGAAGCATGCAAGAGAGTCTGGGCACCAGACTCAAATTCAACACAGCTTACCACCCACAGACAGATGGTCAAATACGATCGCGTATGCTAGACTTTGGAGGATCTTAGGAAGACCATTTACACTTGGTGGAGTTCTCCTACAACAACAGTTATCAGGCCAGCATTCAGATGGCACCATTCGAGGCATTATACGAAAGGAAGTGCAGATCGCCAATATATTGGAGTGACGTTGGTGAACGTCAAATACTGGGTCCAGAATTGGTAACACAGACAGTGGAGAAGGTAAAAAAGATTCAGAATCATCTTCGAGCAGCTCAGGTCAGACAGAAGCATTGGGCTGATACACACAGACATCCCCTAGAGTTCAAAGAAGGAGAGCAAGTATTCTTGAGGATCTCGCCTACTCGAGGTACTATCAGATTTGGGAGCAGAGGCAAGTTGAGCCCAAGGTACATTAGGCCATTTGATATTCTGGAGCACATTGGTGAGATGGCTTATCGTCTTGCATTACCTCCATCCTTAGAGGGAGTGCATGACGTATTCCATGTCTCACAGCTGAGAAGGTACGTGACCGACCCAAGTCACGTGGTCTATCATTCAGAGATCGCAGTGGGCCCAAGCTTGAGATATGAAGAACAACCTGTTGGAATCCTCGACTACAGCGAGAAGACATTGCGAGGACAGATAATCAGACTGGTTCGGGTAGCTTGGAAACATTATTCTCCTGGCGAATCGACCTGGGAACGGGAGGATAGTATGCGCCAGCGTTATCCCGACTTATTCGCGAATGCAGTTATCGCCTAAGCATTTTTGTAATCTCCATAGTTGTTCTTTTTGTAGTTCATTCTTTGATTGCGAGGACGAAATCCTCTTAAGGGGGGTAGATTGTAAACACCCTGATTTTTCAGAATAATTTTAATATATTTTTTTCTAACTTTTCGGTATTTTTTTGGATGAAGAACCAAGGTAATTGTGATTAAAGGATTTTTAAATGCTGATTATTAATAGTGAAATATTACGGAAATAATATTTTAGGGTGTAAAATGGAAAACCGGGCATAGGGTAATTTTCTGTAAATTTATTGGACTCCGGAATTATTTTTAAAGCCCTAGAAACTATAGTAGAATTAAACCGAATTAAACCTGTGCCAAACACCCAACATCCCCATGAGAGCCGAAGCCAAGCCCTAGGAGCATAGCCCAAGGCCCAATCCTAGGGAGGGTTAACCAAGCCCTAATCCTAGGGCAACCCTCAAACCTAAAAATCCCACATGTATATAAACATCTCTTCATTCCCTTTCTTTATTTTTATTTGTCACGACCCGCACCCGGTATAGGGGCACGAGAGCGTGGGTACGTCCAGCCTACGCCGCAGTATCGACGGTAGAACGCTGTCAAGGTCACAGTAATACTAGATAACTAAATACCTGTCAATAATATACATCTCCATAATCTCACAATATAACTCAATCACCACAACTATAAGGCACGATAAAAGATAAAAGAAAATGACATAGTTAAACACCATGTCTCAAACATAAAGATACTCACAGTCTAACTGTCCAACACAAGTCTCCAATTAAACTTAACATAAGTCTAAACATAAACTGCAATATCCTCCATAAGTCTCAAGCATAAATAAATACTATCTAAATAACTGTAGGCAAAGTCTCATATAGAAGCATAGTCTCTTCTAGCATCTCTGGTGCATAGTCTGCTTCTATACCTGGTCCGTAGTGCGTAGTACAGAAATCCTCAAGGTTCTCTGGAAAAAATATCCAGTCAAGATTGGAACGAAAATACACCTCTAACAACAGTTCCACATATATTGACAAAAACTATAACACAGTGTAAAGAAATACAAGACAGATATGAATAACTGGAAATAAGATACTGAAATAAGAAATGCTGGAATAATACTGGAATATCATCATCAATATGCATCTGATAAGGAATAGAACTACAAGTGTACGCAAGTACAAAGAACTGGTATGTAAGTGTATGTAAGAACAACAACTAGAACATGTGGAAATACAAGATCAATCTATCAAGATACATGTCAAGAATCATCTAACTAAGTGTGTGAAACATCAGTATATCATGTGATGGACTTGGAACTATATGACTCATTACATGGATTAGCGATCATCTCCAACAGGTCAGGCTAACCAGAATGTAACAGCGATGAGGCATGTAAGGGTAAGGCTGCACCGACGTGAGATGTGGGTGAGCTAATGCTGCATGTAAGGGGTATGATCACATAAGCTACTAATACTTCCCCATTTTTCCCCAGCTAGCATGATGGATTACAATCACGACTCCTCGTGATAGGTCTCAATGATGCCAACTCGTGTAAAGAACAATGTCAGAGTCATGTACGCTATATAATAAGAATTATAGAGATAATCAACATAATGGAAACTGTCAGAGAATGTACTCGTCTGTGGTCCTTAGCTGGCAATACCAAAGTCCGGGTTCCAAGGTACCGTCTGAGTGATCCAACAGTCCTATAGATATATCATAAACACAATACTGCATCAGACATCACACTAATACACGATCAACAGAATGATCAAGGATCATACTAGGGGTCGCGTCTGTAATTGCTGTGCATAACAGGCAGTCAATGGTACGGTCTTGCCAGTACGTCAGTGTATATATGGCAGTCTACTATCATGCTATATGGTCACAGGTAGATGTAGCTACGGGGTATCCGTGGTTACAATCAAGACATCTTGGACATGTGATACATAGGACTTAATATGAACTAATCTCTCATCATACTAATTAATTACATTTATAATAGATATGTATAAGTGTATTAACCTAATTGAGCATTATACGGTTCGTAGGCATATATATTAACCTACATTAATTATGATTATAATACATGTATTGATATACTAGGGAATACCTACACATTACTTATACGCAAGTATATAGATATTAGTTGGAAACATTATATATATACACCAATATACCAATACGTATGCAAATATTTATATACATACGTCCCTAGTTACTTGTATATCATCGCAGGGAATGATGGGAATGTGGACAGGAGCTAACCTGTGCTCGGCACGATGACGATTATGAGGCGATGGTCACGAACAGGGAAGGCTGGTCGATGTGCAGGGTCGGTCGTCGAACTCCGGTCGTCGAGCAGTCAGTCCGCGCGTGAACTCTCGGTCAGCAGCGTCAGTCTTCGCGGGAACTTCTCGGTCGGCAGCGTCGGTCTCCGTGGGAACTTCTCGGTCGGCAGCCTCGGTCTCCGCGGGAACTTCTCGGTCGGCTGCGTCAGTCTCCGCGGGAACTTCTCGGTCGGCAGCGCTCAGCGCTCGGGGCTCGGCGTTCAGCGCTCGGCGGTCGGCGTTCAGCGCTCGGGGCTCGGGTGATCGGCGCTCGGGGCTCGGCATTCAGCGCTCGGGGACAGCGGGTTTCCGGCGCTCGGGGATGTCCGATGAGGAACAGTAAAGTCGGGGGTTTGAGATGGTCAGCTGGGGGTATATTAGGTTTTGGTTGAAAAGAATAAGGAAGCTATACTTATGTATATATATGATCATAGTAGACTTTGGGTTGACCTAGAATTAGGTCTGGTCAAGGCCTTCCTGGAATTGGGCTTTCTCATGGGTATTACAATGGTTGAAATTTTAATAAAGAAATTGCTAAGATGCATTGGTTCGATGGTCTGAGGCCATGGTTCAGGAATTTTGATGTTGTATTACACACTCCTAAGAATTTATGGAATTTATACCTAAAGGAGAATTTGGGTTTATATACGTATCGTTCAACGGAATGGATACCTCAATGTACTCTTGCACCAAAGTGTCTAAACAATGAAAGGTTGTACAAGTTCGACTTATGAATCAATTTAACAAAAGTGAATGTAAGTGGGGTTCAAAATTCAAAACGACGATGAGGTGCAACAAATTAAAATCACCAAAAATTGGGAATAATCAATTATCATGCAATCATTTACTCATTAATTACGGAAAGATGAAAATACCCTTAATCCAAAAAGTGGGGGTGACAAGTCTACCCTCCTTAAAGAATTTCGTCCGCGAAATTTTAAAATAACTATCACTAGGACAAGCAATCAATTAATGAATTATACCTCAAGTCTCGAAGAGATATGGATACTGCTCGCGCATTTCGTCCTCTCTCTCCCAAGTTGATTCTCCTGGAGAGTGATTTCTCCATGCAACACGAACCAAGGGAATAGTCTGGTTTCGCAATATCTTCTCTCTACGATCCAAGATCTCCACCGGTTGTTCAGGATAGCTGAGTGTCGGTCCAACTTCGATCTCCGAGTGATCTAATACGTGACTAGGATCTGCCACGTACCGTCTCAGCTGCGACACGTGGAACACGTTATGCACTCCATCTAGAGTAGACGACAAGTCTAGTCTATAGGCCACTGCACCGACCCTTGCAAGAACACTGAAGGGCCCGATGTATCGTGGACTAAGCTTTCCTCCTCTGCCGAAATGAATCGTGTCCCGTGTCAGAGAAATCCGTAGGAACACCAAATCGCCAACCTAGAACAACGATCTTAACATGTAACCTAAACAAATCAATCACAAACCAAACAAAACAAATCAAAACAATACCTGAAACTCTAGGGGTCTACGGTGACTATCTGCCCAATGCAGCTGTCTGTCCTGCGCCACTCGCAGTCTGTCTCTGATAAGTTTCACCTTTTCTGCTGCGTCCACGACCATTTCTGGTCCTAACAAGGCTCTTTCTCCAACATCATCCCAAGATAAAGGTGTACGGCACCTCCGTCCATATAAAGCCTCGAATGGTGACGTCTCAATGCTGGCCTGGTAGCTGTTGTTGTAAGCAAACTCTACCAAGTATAGATGATCCTCCCAAGAACTTTCGAGATCAAATATGCAAGTGCGTAACATATCTTCTAGAGTCTGAATAGTCCTTTCAGACTGCCCGTCTGTCTGAGGGTGATATGCGGTACTGAACTTGAGCTGAGTGCCCAAGCTAGACTGCAGGATCCTCCAGAAATGGGAAGTGAAATAACTATCTCGATCTGAGACAATACTCACAGAAACTCCATATAATCTGATAATCTGTTGTACGTACATCTCTGCTAGCCTCTCCGTCGAAGTACCCACTTTAAAAGGCAAGAAGTGGGCTGATTTGGTCAACCTATCCACGATGACCCAAATTGCGTCCTTTCCTCCTGGAAAACGAGGAAGTCGCGAAACGAAGTCCATAGTCACGTGCTCCCACTTCCATTCTGGAATGGGTAAGGGTTGAAGCAATCCCCCTGGCCTTTGTCGACCTGCTTTCACCTGTTGGCACACTAAACATCGAGATACGAAGCGTGATACTTCGCGCTTCATACCATACCACCATACATGCTTCCTCAAATCTCGATACATCTTGTTGGCTCCAGGATGCATCGAATACTGAGAGAGGTGTGCCTCCTGTAAAACTTCTTCACGCAGCTCTCCACTTGGCACACACATTCTCGTGCCATGTCGTAAGGATCCATCATCCGCAATAGTGAAATCGTCTATCAATCCTGCCTAAACTTGTGCTCTAATATTTCGTAGAGTCTCATCATCATACTGTGCCGCTCTAATTTTGTCCATCAGTTCCGATTGAATCTGGAGTCCCCATATTTGAATCTCAGCTCCTGGAACTAAGACCTTAATTTTTAAGCTTTCAAGATCAGCTAATAAGTGTCTATCCGAAGTCAAGCACATAGCCATTGGGTACCTGCTCAAGGCATCCGCGACTACGTTGGCTTTCCCTGGATGATACTGTAATGATATATCAAAGTCTTTCATCAATTCCAACCACCTTCTCTGTCTCATATTCAGCTCCTTCTGTGTAAACACGTACTTTAAGCTTTTGTGGTCCGTAAAGATCTCCACATGCTCTCCGTACATATAGTGTTTCCACAGCTTTAGGGCAAAGATAACTGCTGCTAACTCCAGATCGTGAGTGGGGTAGTTCTTTTCATGAGGGCATAATTGTCTCTAAGCATAGGCAATTACTTTTTCGTGTTGTTGAAGAACGCATCCCAACCCTTTTCCTGAAGCATCACTGTAGATAGTGAATCCACCTGTCCCTGATGGCAACGTCAAAACTGGTGCTGTCGTCAGTCTCCTTTTCAGCTCATCGAATGTGGTTTGGCATTCTTCTGTCCAGACAAATTCCACATCCTTCTTGGTCAGCCTAGTCATTGGCTCTGCAATCTTGGAGAATTCTTGTACAAATCTTCTGTAGTATCCTGCTTGTCCGAGAAAGCTCCTGATTTCAGCTACCGTACCGGGGGTAGCCCATGACTTCACTGCCTCTATCTTCTTTGGGTTAACTAAAATTCTGTCACCTGTCACCATGTGTCCAAGAAATTCAACCTCTTCAAGAAAGAACTCACACTTTGAAAGCTTCCCGTACAATCTCTCTCTTCTGAGAGTTTCTAAGACTATTCTCAAGTGCTCTTCGTGCTCTTCTGGGGTTTTTGAATATACTAGAATGTCGTCAATAAACACCACTACGAACTTGTCAAGGTACTTGTGGAACACCTTATTCATCAAGTTCATAAATACTGCTGGTGCATTGGTTAAACCAAACGACATTACTGTAAATTCAAACTGGCCATATCTGGTTCGTAAGGCGGTCTTCGGTATGTCTTCTTTCTTTACTTTCACCTGGTGATAGCCTGACCTCAAGTCTATTTTTGAAAACACTTTTGCTCCGTTCAATTGATCGAAAAGACCATCTATCCTCGGTAGCTGGTATTTATTTTTGATAGTGAGGTTATTCAAAGCTCTATAATCGATGCACATACGTACCGTGCCATCCTTCTTCGTTACAAATAATACCGGTGCTCCCCATGGCGATGAACTGGATCTAATAAAACCTTTGTCTTGCAGCTCCTCAACTTGTTTCTTTAGTTCTACCAATTCGTTGTTGTTAACTCTATAGACATATTGTGAAATAGGCTCCGCTCCTGGTATCAAGTCTATAGAGAACTCAACATCTCTGTCTGGTGGCAAACCTGGCAACTTCTCTGGAAATACATCCAGGAACTCCGCTATAAGTAGATGCGATAACTCTTCTTCTTCCACCCTGGCTCCGCAAAAAGTGCCTCTGCTTCGCTCCTCTATTCCTCTGGCAATCTCAAACTCTAGCTCTCCTGGTGGTCGAAATACTACTCTTCCTCTGCGACAATCTATAGAAGCATGGTATTTACTCAGCCAGTCCATTCCGAGTACAATATCGTATTTCGGAAGTGGCATAACGAGTAAACTCATGCTCAACTCTCGGCCTTCCAATGATACTCTCCGATCCTTGCAATAATCACGGACTAGGATAATACCTCCTCCTGTCGTGATCTTGCAAGTCCTATCTAATGGTCCCATTTCTAAATGATGTTTAAGGGCATAAGATACAGATACGAAACTATGGGTAGCGCCAGAATCAAATAATGCAAGTGCTGGAGTAGAATCGAGTAAAACTGAACCTGAAATCACGTCTCCAGCTGGCTCGGTCTCCTCAATGGTCATGGCATAAGCTCATCCTTGTGGTGCTCCTCTCTGTTACTGCTGCTGCTGAGCAAACCTCTCCTGCTGCGATGGAAGTGGAGGTCCTCTCTGCTGGCCTCCTGGTACAATAGGTGCTCTGGCTGGTCCTCTCTGAGCGGCTCCTCCTCCTTGGCGATTCTGAATGGTTGGGCAGTCCCTCAGCTGATGTGCTGCTGATCCACACGATAAACAAGTGCCCAACCTTTTCCTGCAAATGTCTCTTATATGTCCCATCTTTCTGTAATAAGAACATGGGGTAAAGAGTTGATTATGTCTTTGTGGTTGCTGTTGCTGAGCATGTCCTCGAACTGGTGCTTGTTGCTGGTGTTGCTGCTGGTGTTATTGCTGGTACGGCCTATGTTGTTGTTGAAATTGTGGGCGCTTGGCTGTTCCTGTGTTACCTCCTGTTGCTCCAGATGTATCGCGTCCTCTCTTGGGCCTGAGGTCCAAGTCGTCTTCGGCAATCTGGGCATCCATCAGAATACTCTCAAATATAGCAGTACGTCATCCCGAAGTACGAGACTTGATCTCCCTATTCAATCCCTTCCTGAATTTCCGAGCTCTATCTCCTGGGTCTCGAACCATCGATGGCGCAAATTGACTCAATCGACAAAACTCTGCAGCATACTCGTCGACTGACATGCCTCCTTGGACTAAGTCATGAAACTGACTTTCTAAAGCTTCCAAGACTACGTCAGGAAAGAATTTCTCTTTGAAGAGTTTCTTAAAGTCCTCCCAAGTAAGTCCTTCAGCGGCGAGTCTCGGCTCTGTACGATACCACGTCAGTGCGATATCAAACATCTGACTGCCAGCGGCCTCTATCTGAAGAATCTCCAGAATCTGTAATAATCGCAAATTCCTTTCTATGTCTTCTAACCATTCGTCAGCATATAGTATTCCTTCTGTGCCTTTGAACTCTTGAGGCATCATCCTCTTAAAGTCCACTATGGTACTGGGCCTCTGTTGTTGCTGACCTTGATGTTGCGGTTGTCGTGCTACTCTCTCCACAGCCTGGAGAGTCATCTGATGAGCATTCTCCATGCTCTCTCTCATCAGTTCGGTCTGCGCCTGGTGTGCTTCTGCTTGCATTCTCTGAGCCTCAGCTTGAACACGCTGAGCTTCTGCTGTTACTCTCTGGGCCTCTAGCATGTCCTGCATCAGTGCGAACATCTGTGCCCCGTCAGCGGGCACTCCTCCAAAAATCGGTTTCGGTGGTGGTGGAAGATTTTCTGTCATAGTTGGGGAAATCCTCTGTATAGGTGGAGGAGGAATCCCGTTAGTTGCAGACGCTCCCACATGAACATGAGATATAGGAGAATCTCCAGGTATCTGTTTGTCAGGTTGAGAGGTGGTAGTTCTCTCTGAATTAGCTGCTCCCATTCTCATGGATCTAGTATTCGGCGACATCTTGAATACAGATCAAAGAATCAATTAAGGTGATAGATATGATATTATCAAGAAAGGACACTAAAGTGCTAAAGGAAGCAATCCATTAGAATAGCAATATGAAGTTCAGAATTTCCTAGTGTGATTGAGCATATTCTCATCCTAGATCCTATTTCCTATATCCTAGCACAGGCTCGCAGCAGTACAACTGAGTTTTCGTACTACCACGATATCGCATAACTTGCGAAACTAGACCTGCATGGGCCACCAATAAAAACGTATCACGACCCGCACCCGGTATAGGGGCACGAGAGCGTGGGTACGTCCAGCCTACGCCGCAGTATCGACGGTAGAACGCTGTCAAGGTCACAGTAATACTAGATAACTAAACACCTGTCAATAATATACATCTCCATAATCTCATAATATAACTCAATCACCACAACTATAAGGCACGATAAAAGATAAAAGAAAATGACATAGTTAAACACCATGTCTCAAACATAAAGATACTCATAATCTAACTGTCCAACACAAGTCTCCAATTAAACTTAACATAAGTCTAAACATAAACTGCAATATCCTCCATAAGTCTCAAGCATAAATAAATACTATCTAAATAGCTGTAGGCAAAGTCTCATCTAGAAGCATAGTCTCTTCTAGGATCTCTGGTGCATAGTCTGCTTCTATACCTGGTCCGTAGTGCATAGTACAGAAATCCTCAAGGTTCTCTGGAAAAAATATCCAGTCAAGATTGGAACAAAAATACACCTCTAACAGCAGTTCCACATATATTGACAAAAACTATAACACAGTGTAAAAAAATACAAGACAGATATGAATAACTGGAAATAAGATACTGAAATAAGAAATGCTGGAATAATACTGGAATATCATCATCAATATGCATCTAACAAGGAATAGAACTACAAGTGTACGCAAGTACAAAGAACTGGTATGTAAGTGTATGTAAGAACAATAACTAGAACATGTAGAAATACAAGATCAATCTATCAAGATACATGTCAAGAATCATCTAACTAAGTGTGTGAAACATCAGTATATCATGTGATCGGCTTGGAACTATATGACTCATTACATGGATTAGCGATCATCCCCAACAGGTCAAGCTAACCAGAATGTAACAGCGATGAGGCATGTAAGGGTAAGGCTGCACCGACGTGAGATGTGGGTGAGCTAATGCTGCATGTAAGGGGTATGTTCACATAAGCTACTAATACTTCTCCGTTTTTCCCCAGCTAGCATGATGGATTCCAATCACGACTCCTCGTGACAGGTCTCAATGATACCAACTCGTGTAAAGAACAATGTCAGAGTCATGTACGCTATACAACAAGAATTATAGAGATAATCAACATAATGGAAACTGTTAGAGAATGTACTCGCCTGTGGTCTTTAGCTGGCAATACCAAAGTCCGGGTTCCAAGGTTCCGTCTGAGTGATCCAACAGTCCTATAGATATATCATAAACACAATACTGCATCAGACATCACACTAATACACGATCAACAGAATGATCAAGGATCATACTAGGGGTCGCGTCTGTAATTGATGTGCATAACAGACAGTCAATGGTATGGTCTTGCCAGTACGTCAGTGTACATATGGCAGTCTACTATCATGCTACATGGTCACAGGTAGATGTAGCTACGGGGTATCCGTGGTCACAATCAAGACATCTTGGGCATGTGATACATAGGACTTAATATGAACTAATCTCTCATCATACTAATTAATTCTATTTATAATAGATATGTATAAGTATATTAACCTAATTGAGCATTATACGGTTCGTAGGCATATATATTAACCTATATTAATTATGATTATAATACACGTATTGATATACTAGGGAATACCTACACATTACTTATACGCAAGTATATAGATATTAGTTGGAAATATTATATATATACACCAATATACCAATACGTATGCAAATACGTATATACATATGTCCCCAGTTACTTGTATATCATCGCAGGGAATGATGGAAACGTGGACAGGAGCTAACCTGCGCTCGGCACGATGACGATTACGAGGCGATGGTCACGAACAGGGAAGGCTGGTCGATGTGCAGGGTCGGTCGTCGAACTTCGGTCATCGAGCAGTCAGTCCGCGCGGGAACTCTCGGTCAGCAGCGTCGGTCTTCGCGGGAACTTCTCGGTCGGCAGGGTCGGTCTCCGCGGGAACTTCTCGGTCGGCTGCGTCGGTCTCCGCGGGAACTTCTCGTTCGGCAGCGCTCAGCGCTTGGGGCTCGGGGCTCGGCATTCAGCGCTCGGCGCTCGACGTTCAGCGCTCGGGGCTCGGGTGTTCGGCCCTCGGGGCTCGGCGTTCAGCGCTCGGGGACAGCGGGTGTCCGGCGCTCGGGGATGTCCGATGAGGAACAGTAAAGTCGGGGGTTTGAGATGGTCGGCTGGGGGTGTATTAGGTTTTGGTTGAAAAGAATAAGGAAGCTATACTTATGTATATATATGATCATAGTAGACTTTGGGTTGACCTAGAATTAGGTCTGGTCAAGGCCTTCCTGGAATTGGGCTTTCTCATGGGTATTACAATGGTTGAAATTTTAATAAAGAAATTGCTAAGATGCAATGGTTCGATGGTCTGAGGCTATGGTTCAGGAATTTTGATGTTATATTACACACTCCTAAGAATTTATGGAATTTACACCTAAAGGAGAATTTAGGTTTATATACGTATCGCTCAACGGAATGGATACCTCAATGTACTCTTGCACCAAGGTATCTAAACAATGAAAGGTTGTACAAGTTCGACTTATGAATCAATTTAATAAAAGTAAATGTAAGTGGGGTTCAAAATTCAACACGACGGTGAGGTGCAACAAATTAAAATCACCGAAAATTAGGAATAATCAATTATCATGCAATCATTTACTCATTAATTATGGAAAGACGAAAATACCCTTAATCTAAAAAGTGGGGGTGACATTATTCCCCAAAACCTAAAGAATTAATTCCAGCCGACCCCCCCTTTACCATCACCGTACATCCTTTCCTTCCCTGTGCCCGACCCCTCCGTCGACCAAGGCCACCTCCCGCCGGAGACGATCACCTCCGCCTCAGCGCTCGACCCCATCGTCTCCTCTCCCTGTTCTCTCCTCCCTCCCCTATCAGAAACGAGCAGCGGCAGCAGTCCTCCTCCCACACGACTGCCTCCTCCGGCGGAACCCGACCGGAGCGGCCCAATACCCCGTTGCCATTCGCCTGAGCCGCCCCCATCGACCACAGCGACCAACCGCCGCTCCAGCACAGTCCTCCTCTCCCGCCGCTGCTGGCCCGCGTGAATCCCCCACTCCGGCCTAACTTCCCCCGACCCCGCACCCCGACCGGCCGGCTTCCCCGCTCCTCCCCGTCCGACTTCAGTGTCACCACCACTCGACAACACCTGAACGCCGCCGCTTCCCTAGCCCCGGACACGACCAACACGGACCCAGCAATATCCCGGACACGGCAGATTCGGACCAGGACACGAAACAACATCTCGGACACATGAAACTCAGATTCACGGAGCCCTGTTGAGGTAGCATTTTCTCTCGCCTCGTATTTCCGTTTTCGATTCCGTCTGTTGCAATGCGTAGACTGTATAACCCTCTCGATGCCCGGGCAACCCGCTCGGTGCGTCGCATCCTGTGGTGATCGTACACCACGATCCAAAAATAGGAAAACCAACGCCCTGTTTTACCCCGGAACTGAGTGTGCTCCGCCAAACGGGACGACTTGGTCACATGCGGTCTTTAACGAAACGTGCGCAACGTTGATACGGACGTGTAGGATTTCGCAGAAGTTGATTTGGATGTGCGTGCACACCGGAATCAACGCGTATCCGCCGACAACGCCCCTTATCCATCCATTCTGGAACACGTTGTAACTTTGTGTACACACGTCGGATCGAGACTAAACTTGCGCCATCGGACTCGTAGAAATAATCTGGTCCTGTGACCCAAGTTTGGTTCGATTCTGAGAACGTTGACAAAATTACGTATCGTGGGCCCCACCTACTTTACTTGACAGGCGATTTTGTGATCGGCTCATCGGAATCCAATTCTGGAAGTTCCTTTGGGTTTGTATCATCGTTCCTGACTTGTTGACACTAAGTTTAGTGAATTTGGAGACCTTTGACCCTGACACACTTTTTGGTGCAAAGTGGCCCACATGTGGACCCCGCTTTGGCCCGAAAATATCATTTTTGCCCTTGTGTCCAAATTGGACTTAAGGACAGGCACTTCTAGCTATTTGATATCTTCTGAAACTATTGGTGATATTTATTACAGCTTTTGGAGGAGTACCTACAGGATCCACTGATACAGGGACAACTGTTGGTATTCAAACCTCAGGCAAGTGTACCTTACCAAACTCTGCAGTATTGTTACATATTTTCCTTGCTTTCTTTATATTGTTGTGCATGCTTAAACTAGGACCGTGTGACTTACTTAGCGTCCGATTAATAGTCGGGTGCCAACACAGTATGCGGCGTTGTGTATTGTCATCTAGGGATGGACATTCGTGATTCTATATATTCTCGTACTTGTCTTATCAAGTACACTATGATCCAGGACACTTGACACCATTCATGAGACAGAATCTTCCTAAGATATTCATGGTGATTCTGTATAGGATACAGGACTTGACATGGATACTATATTCATAGATACTTTATGACTTGTGCATTAGCTATGATCCCGCTTGACATGGACATGAGACGTTATGGTCATGTTATGCGTGGTTACATTGGGTGGGGAGAGACACACAGGCTACAGGCTATTTCATATATATATATCTACTACTATTGTGAGGTTATAGACTCTCGTAGCAGAGCTAGACACATTACCGGTTATTACGGCTACCGGCTCCCCGACACAGAGCTTGTAGTGGCTCAGCCTGAGTACTCGTGATGCTCTCATATTGCATTTCATATAGATGGTTATATAGCTTACCCTATTTATTTTATTATTTACTGCACTGTATTTATTTTGGCTTGTATTATCTGTACCTTGCTATGTCCCCTGAGGACCTGGATCCGGATTATGTCCTCATGATTTGCAGACGAGATCTATCCCGAGGTATACGGGACCGCAGCAGAAGCTGATACAGGAGCTGTACCGACACCCGAGGACGAGGTGTTAGCTGAAGACTTTTCCTGAGCATCTATGTTTTATGCTCAGTATTTACATTATTCTGTCATTTATATTTTGGTCTGTTAAACCATTGTATCAGATATTTATCGGGTTGTTCCCCGAAGCACTTTGTTGAGACTGGTTGATGATTTACATTCCTTATATTCTGTGGATCATATTTTATATCTTGTGTGGATGAGATTAGATGTGCCATGTTGTCATAGACTTATTTTTACAGCTTAAGTATGCCCTGATGGATCCATTAAATTGGATTTGTCCATCGGTGTGTACTGCTGGCCATTATCACGCGTTTGGTCCCACGATATTTTGGGACTGGGTGTGACAAGTCTTAAAATTGAGTTGGACCTGTCAAAAGCCCTACTATTGGTAGTTGGTCCTTTTTGCATATGTCAATGAATGCGGAGTCTGGAATACAGGAGGGTAGTTTTAGGTTTTCCTGTCTGAAATGCTCGACAAATTCATGAGCGGATTCCCTCTCCTTCTCTTTGATATCAATGAGTGAAGGCATTGTCATATCCATGCCTCCCTCGTAGAATCGTGAAAGGAATAGACATTTTATGTCTTCAAATAAAGATATGCAGTTATCAGGTAAACTGTGATACTAATCGCAGGCTATCTGGCTCAGCATCCCATAAAAAATCTGGTAAGAAGATCATCCTCTTTTTGTAAATGATCCGTCATCATATTGATGTAGCTGATATATTGGCTCGGTGATGTCCTACCTTCAAACATGAATATCGATTGGGGCTTGTACTTAGGATGAAATGGAACATTATCCCAATGTGGAGGATAAGGCTATTTCACCCCTAACTTGCAAAATTGGTCTTTGTTCTTTAGAATATCGATCTGTGCATGCAACTCTCGGATCACTTCAAAAGGATCTTCTGTTCGGAGTGGTGTAGCTGACTGATGAGATCCTAATTGAAAATAAACCATCATTGGCAGAGATCTACCCCTAATATTGATAGGATTAAGAGTTGGCCCTGCTGACTCTTAGTTTATGACCGCTTCTGGATTTATGTTATCCGACAGAGGCGTTGTCCCAGGAGTAGGTTGTGTAGGTGTGAATAAAGTCACTTGGATTGGTTTTGATGAAGCAGGATGTTGGGCTATCATCATTTGATGCATATTTTAATTAGTGGTGTGCATATCCCTGAGAGTGACCTCTAATTAACTGAGGCATTATTCAGTAGCTTTTGATGGAGAAGCGTCTTGTTCATCACCGATGGCATAAACTCTAGCATCCCTGTATATGACAGAGGGATTGATAGAAAGAACCGCGTAGTTAGAGTCTACACTGTCAGTTTCATAATCGAGGAGATTGCTACCCCCAGCTTAAGATTATGAGGAATGGGGATTCTTGTAATGAACAAGCTCTTATCTTCGAGAACGAGTATTCTGGTATACTCCTTCAAAGGAATCGATGAGTTGGTCAAATCTCCTTTGACTGGGTGTTCTTGTTTTCTACCATGGAAAAGATACGAAGCCATATATGCTGAGGCATAGAGCGGTTCATCCTCGTGCTCCTAGTTGTCAATTTGCTTTGTGCGTTGAGTCTTAGGAGACATAATATAAGTCAATCGGTCAAACATAGACCATTTTTCTGACACACATCAATATTCAATTACAAATCTATGACAACTACAACGATGTTCATTAGAAAATACCGTTGTAGTCTCAGAAGGGCCCCTCTCTTTATGCTTTTATACTATAAGCTCGCATAAATCGAGAGAGGGAAGGGAAAAAGAGGAAGAGGGCAGACTCTCCCTCTTTACATGAGATAGATTAAATCTTTTGTACACATTTTTGGTCCCTTGTGTGTAGAGTGATGTGCTGGCTTGATTTGTAAGTGATTCATTGTATCTTGAGTTCTTACCCTTCAGAGAGTAGAGAAAGTTGTCTTTGATAGTCTTCTTGTGCATACGCGCATAATCAACGTAATCTTGACGCATATTCTTTGGCACAGACAAAGTTGGCGTGGTTTTTCTGTGCATTTAATTTTACACGAAGGTCTTGGCTTGGTGCGCGAGTGGTGCATAGTATTCCATCCATTGTGTGCATAGCGAAAGATTCTCTCTGACTAACACTTTATTTATTCGCTGGTTGGTTTGGACAGTAGGTCCATGCCTTACTTGCCTGGCATATTTTGGCGAATATGCGCAGTTTGAGGAACTTGGGTGCGAATCACCCTTGCTCGAAATTGCACGATTTGTGCGAATTTTATCCCTTTTTTAACATAAGGGATTCAGAAACATAGGTGGGGAGCATCATTTGCTTGAAGTTGCACAAGTTGCACAATTTGTAACCCTTGTTCAATGCAAGAGAATTATCCACCATGTCATTGATCTGAAAATATTTTTACAGGGGAACTCTCATCGATCAGAATGCTCTTTTCCTTATTGGCAGTAACTTCGGGATATGCATGACGAGGCTTGGGAACCCACACTTTACGATTTTTTCTCGACTTGAGTGCTGATAAGGGACAAAAACTACTCCCAGAATGGAGCATTTCTTCATATGCCTGTTGGTCAAACTTTATGAACAAGGTCGTCTGCGTCGAGCCGACCGAAGCAGTGTTGAGTTGAACTATCATCTTATCTTCAGAGGAGAAGGAAGTCCTCAATAGAGTTGCCATCCTTGTTTGCGAGAAAAAGTTTATAAAAAAATTTTGTGTCACAAACTATTAAAAAAAAGTAAAGTACAAATGAAGATCCTAAACAGGAATCTAAGTACAATTGATTCTTTGATTCTGAAAAATATAGCTATAAAGATCTGATCTACTGACGATCACTTTACTCCTTGGACCAGTTGACGATGAAGAAATGCACACGTTGACAAAAAACTGGCACACAATAATGAAGAACTTAAAGGAATGCTGCGAACAACTTGGAGAGTTGAACAATAGAAAAGCTTTGGCACAAGGGCATGTAAAAGCTTCTATTTTTCTCGCCCTACTCTTGAACTTTGCAGTCTTGAAGACTGCTGTGAACAAATTGGAGAGTTGAACAATAGGAAAGCTTTAGCACAGGGGCACGTAAAAGCTTCTATTTCTCTCGATCTGCTTTTGAATTTCAAGGACTTGACAATTCTAGCTCATTTCTCTCTATCTCTGTGTGTGTGTGTTCTCCTTTGTGTAAGTGTAGGTAGTTCCCTCTGTATGTAGGTATATGCAAATATCTCTCTCGATATGTGCTTTGTTGATCGATCCCTGTCTAGGTTGCAAATAACCTGTATTTATAGAGATTAGGAGTGATTATGAGAATGTGAGCACACTTTGCACAGTCAAAACTATTTTACCATTGTGTACGCACTTCTAGTAGATTAACATCCCACGTTCTGTATGAGTGGGTGCACAACTTGCTTCCTGCTTGACACTTAGCTTCCTATGCGAGGAAAGTGTTGGTCGTGGGGGACAATTATTTGTACACCTTTCACGAGATGTATGACATATATAATATGCACTTATAATCGCTCACTGTTGGTGGATAGCATGTGCACTTTATGAGTCATCTAGAGACTAGCAAATATTTGAAGGAATTGCACTACAGTAAAATTTTGATGGGAGTGGTACTGCGGCCCACTTTTGAGTGGAGTGGCACTGCGACGCACTTTTTGAGCAGAGTGACACTGTGGCACACTTTTGAAGAAGTGGCACAACGTCGCACTTTTGAAGAGAATGGCACGTGAGACTGGGTTGCTAAACGACAACCTTTGTTTTTGTGCCCCACTCCATTGTAATAAGGACTTTTGACTCTTCAGATTCTGTATATGTCAGCTGTCAGTCTGCTGCATTAAATGATTGAGAAAGAGTCGACCGTTTGTGCACCATCTTTTGTGGTAAGAAGAAAGTGCATTACTTTTCTGCCATATGAATAATGAGCCATCCTATGCAATAATAGAAATTATATGAAAGTAAAAAATTGTGCCTCTCTATTCTGGAATAAGTTGAAAGTGTGTCATTCTTCTGCTTATTGGGTCTTTTTGTAGGAAACTACACCATCTGTCTTAGGCGCACTTTTTATGCTTCTACACCTATCTCGTGTTGCATTGCGTTATGCGATATAAGAGTAACACGATAAAACTTGCAAACTTACCATACATCCTTCCATGCCCAAAGATGAAACCAAGTTAACCAACATATATAGAAATCATGAAATTGGAAAACACTAAGGTGGAGGTCAAGTGTTCTGATTGTGTTCCTCCCACAGGCATGTTACGCTTGAACAATATAATGAACCATGCTTTCAATATTGTGAACATACAAATATTCCATGCATGCATTACTCGATTCAATTAACAATCTACACGCAGATTGTCGTGGATTCGTTACTTGCACAAGGCCAATTAACTCGCACATGTTTGCTGCAACGACCCTCTAAGTCTATATGAATATCGCTGTCATACTTAGCTATGCTGGACCATAGTCCAGTCTGACGATGGTCGTTGCAGTACGGGTAGCGAGCTCTGCTACAAATGTCTCACCTTCCCCATGATGATGTTGCTAGCTGACTACACGAGTTTCGGCCTAGGTCAACAAGGACCCGTTGTGCCCCGACAGCCGTTCGCAGGAACTATACAAAATATTGTGCACAAGTTGTCTATGACAATGGAAGTCTCTTCTTTAATTTAGTTCACATTCTTAAACTTTACATACGGGCTCCACGAGCTGATGATTCATTACGGACTCTACGAGCTGATGACTTATTATGGGCTCCAGGAGCTGATGATTTATTACTTTATGTAGCTCCTGTGTCGAGAGTCACCTTGGCAGCCCAAAGGTCCCAAATTCATTCTATATTTTCTATTATTTGGCTTAGAAGGACTATTTTGATAGTCTTTCTACCTCAGGTGAGTAAACCATATTTCCTGATGTGCATCCAGATCGTGGCATTATCTATGTGACGAGCATTTCAAATATATGAAGCAGTATACTATAAGGAACATATAGATAACATAAGTAATGCTACAAGGACGAGACTATAACAACCGAAAGGCGAGCATACTATTCCGTTCAATCGATTTACTTTCAAGTTCTATGCAAAGAGATATAAGATGGGGTTACTCTCTTAGCTTGGTGCGTTGACTTCTTTTATTATCATGCAACATATGATTTGCCTAGCGAATAGCATGTATCGTCCATGTTATTAGATGTGCAGGCTAAGCAAAGACATGTTCATCGGATCTACTCACCGTAGCGATGAATCGCATCGCCCGAGCGAGACTCCGAGTGCTGTAGCGCCCCATTCCTCCTATTCGAGGAGTGCGGCTAAGAAACACAAGACGGTATCGTTCGATCGGGATAGATTGAATTAAGAACTCGTCCTCGTTATGGATTTGTTTCTTCGGAATCGATTCCCATATTCAGTGGACTGCGCCCCAAGGATCGGCTTAGCGGCAGAGTCAGGAGGGACCTCTCCGCTGCTATCTTTTATTGCCTCGGTTTTCGATATCGCTTGTTGCTTTCGTGCTTTGAGTTGGTTTTGGGATTTGCTTGTTTTCCTTGAACGGTTTTGATGGTTTTTATTATTTTCGTTTATTGACTTGTACTTCTATTTCGAGATTGGAAAGAGAGAAAGAAATATTAATCGAGCTGTTCGTGTGCAGGTGAACGAGCAGTAGGCGGCTTACGAGCGGAGTCGTGAAGCGCCTCTTTCCTTCTTCCTTCCAAAATCTAAGTGAGTGGCTACCAACCCGATTAGCTAGCCCTACTTCCAAGCTTCACTCCTTTGCCCCGATCAAATGATACCAAATAATAATAAAAGAGATCAAGATAAAAAGGGAATAGACTTGGGAATACTGCTTGTCAACTAAACTTATGAACGGTTATCATCCTGTATGCTAGTTCGTTTATAACTGTTCTATGAATCGTGCTAAGTATGGAAATATATGCTTGTTATGAAATAAACTATCAGGATGACTATGCAAAACCGTTATGCTATGGAACAAATTCTATGAGTGCTGTTTGATCACGGACAACTTGTGCACAAGGTATGTTATGAGTTCCGCGGACGGTCACCGGGGCGCTGGGACCGATCCGATCCGGACGGAACGTATGTATAGTCGTATGTTACCCGGCAAGTGTTATGCAGCGGGGCTCGCCCCCCGCGTTGCACGTTACCTTGTCTTGAGACTATAACCTGTCCCTCGTAGCACCACGCCAGTGATCTCTATGTATATTTAAACCTGTTGCATACTAACTTGTGTCTTCGTTTCAGGGAAGGCATGGTAAGTATTGTGCCGGTAATTCAGACGACAGGTAAAATCCACCGAACGGTGGCACGTTCATTTCAGTAAATTCTATATGCTGCTTACTTGTAAATGAACTAAGGCAAGATAGAAACCCACAAATATGCATGCTTCATTAAAATAACGTGTCGATTGGTATAGTTCGGCTAGCTCACCTTTACCAGCATGTTTCGATATGCTGACCCTCGTTGAAACAGGTTCTCCGCACCAAGGCGAACCGAGCGAGGAGCCGAAGTCGTCTTTTCGATCCAGTCCAGCTGTTGGCGCATCTTTACCGCGCCCCTCGAAGCCTTTTGAAGTCCGAAGTTGCAACTCTTCACACACAAATGCAGCTCAGTGGCAAAGCTATCCTCCAGCCTAGAGGTCTATATCTTTTGAAGTTTAGTAAAGGGATATAATGTACAGGACTGCTATCTCATTTTGAGTCATCTCTTTTGTAAGCCGTTCGGCATATTAGCTGACTCGTTCAAGAGTTTGTAATAGATGTTCATTATCAATAAAGAGAACTTTTCTATGTTTCAAATCTGTATTTTAATTTATCTGCGTACTCTGAATATGTGCTTGTTATGCAAAATACTTTAGCCTTGTGCGGGCGCAACCCCAGGCCCGCACGGCATTACGATTCGGGGGACGCCCCAACGATTCTACGGAATCGGGTCGTGACATAGTGGTATCAGAGCACAGATTCAAGTTCCTTAGACTTCGTACTAGAAAAGTTCCTTTAACGATCAAATTTCTGTGCGAACTCTTGAACTCGCTGAGCCAAAAATGAGATACGTTCATGTAATAAGTCCATAATACATTATGATTCTAATATAATTTACCTTCTTTTGAAGGAATGGTACCAGCGCAATCTGCAGCGCAAGCTCCGAACGAAACACAAGAAAGCAGTTCGGACACTTCGGGAAGCTCTCGGAGCCAGCGAGGCATATCTCAAGTCGACCCGCTTGAGCGGGTAATGCAAATGTTAGAATTGCAACGACAATGAGATGATGCTCGCCAAGCCAAGTTCGAGAGCAATCTAGAGACCCAATTCTCAGTCCAACAAAAGCAGGTAGATGTCCTGCAACAGATCGTTCAGACATTGGCTGCCAACCATTCTGCCGCAACAGCAACGACTCCGGTGGAACAGCCCATGCTTGAAGTAGAGACGCCACAAATTCTAAGGCCGAGGGACGTGACTGCCTTCTACTTAGGACACTTCAAGAAAGTCTGCAACACCCCATTCAACGGGACTGAGGACCCAGTGGTAGCTCTAGATTGGCTAGCCGAGCTTGAAGATTACTTCGCTCTGCTAGAGGTCCCCGAAGATAAGCGCGTTGCCTGCGCGCAGCTACAGCTCCGCCTCAACGTGCACGATTGGTGGAACGTGCATCGACGATCTCTCCAATTTGATCATGGAGAGGAGGCGATCTCGTGGACGACTTTTCGTGCCGCATTTGAAGAGGAGTTTATACCCCCTCCAGTACAACGTTAAATGGAAAATGACTTCGTGCAACTAAGGCAAGGCAGGATGACAGTTAAAGAGTATTCCGCCGAATTCAACCGACTCTCTAAATTCGCTAGGGCCTATTTACCTGATGCAGCGAGTCGAGCCAGAAGGTTTGAAGGTAGACTACGCCCTGCCATCCATTCGCACGTGGTCAATAATGAGTACGGGATAATGCGTGAAGTCATGAATCACGCCCTATCTCTCGAACCACAATATCCTCACGTTTCTGCCGGCGCTGTGCATACATCCAGTCACAAACGCTAAGGTAACGATGGAGGAAATAATGCTGCAAAATGTCATAATGACGGTGGTTATCACAAAGGGAACCAGAGACCATACTGTGATTTTTGTAGAAGACGTGGGCACACTACTGATAGATGTTACAGCAGAAAAGGTCTATGCTTCAACTGTGGTGGGCCAGGCTACGTAGCTCGGGATTGTCCACTCCCCTCTAAGCTCCTGCCTTAACCCAATAATCCCTAACGGTTGGTTCTATTCCTAAGTTTCGGGACGAAACTTCCAATTAGTTAGGTAGGATGTAGCGCCCCGTTCCTCCTATTCGAGGAGCGCGGCTAAGAAACACAAGACGGTATCGTTCGATCGGGATAGATTGAATTAAGAACTCGTCCTCGTTATTGATTGTTTCTTTGGAATCGATTCCCATATTCAGTGGACTGCGCCCCAAGGATCGGCTTAGCAGCAGAGTCAGGAGGGACCTCTCCGCTGCTATCTTTTATTGCCTCGGTTTTCGATGTCGCTTGTTGCTTTCGTGCTTTGAGTTAGTTTTGGGATTTGCTTATTTTCCTTGAACGATTTTGATGGTTTTTATTGTTTTCGTTCATTGACTTGTACTTCTATTTCGAGATTGGAAAGAGAGGAAGAAATATTAATCGAGCTGTTCGTGTGCAGGTGAACGAGCAGTAGGCGGCTTACGAGCGGAGTCGTGAAGCGCCTCTTTCCTTCTCCCTTCCAAAATCTAAGTGAGTGGCTACCAACCCGATTAGCTAGCCCTGCTTCCAAGCTTCACTCCTTTGCCCCGATCAAACCATACCAAATAATAATAAAAGAGATCAAGATAAAAAGGGAATAGACTTGGGAATACTGCTTGTCAACTAAACTTATGAACGATTATCATCCTGTATGCTAGTTCGTTTATAACTGTTCTATGAATCGTGCTAAGTATGGAAATATATGCTTGTTATGAAATAAACTGTCAGGATGACTATGCAAAACCGTTATGCTTTGGAACAAATTCTATGAGTGCTGTTTGATCACGGACAACTTGTGCACAAGGTATGTTATGAGTTCCGCGGACGGTCACCGGGGCGCTGGGACCGATCCGATCCAGACGGAACGTATGTATAGTCGTATGTTACCCGACAAGTGTTATGCAGCGGGGCTCGCCACCCGCGTTGCACGTCACCTTGCCTTGAGACTATAACCTGTCCCTCGTGGCACCACACCAGTGATCTCTATGTATATTTAAACCTGTTGCATACTAACTTGTGTCTTCGTTTCAGGGAAGGCATGGTAAGTATTGTGCAGGTAATTCAGACGGCAGGTAAAATCCACCGAATGGTGGCACGTTCATTTCAGTAAATTCTATATGATGCTTACTTGTAAATGAACTAAGGCAAGATAGAAACCCACAAATATGCATGCTTTATTAAAACAATATGTCGATTGGTATAGTTCGGCTAGCTCGCCTTCACCAGCATATTTCGATATGCTAACCCTCGTTGAAACAGGTTCTCCGCACCAAGGCGAACCGAGCGAGGAGCCGAAGTCGTCTTCCCGATCCAGTCCAGCTGTTGGCGCATCTTCACCGCGCCCCTCGAAGCCTTTTGAAGTCCGAAGCTGCAACTCTTCATACACAAATGCAGCTCCGTGGCAAAGCTATCCTCCAGCCTGGAGGTCTATATCTTTTGAAGTTTAGTAAAGGGATATAATGTACAGGACTGCTATCTCATTTTGAGTCATCTCTTTTGTAAGCCGTTCGGCATATTAGCTGACTCGTTCAAGAGTTTGTAATAGATGTTCATTATCAATAAAGAGAACTTTTCTATGTTTTAAATCTGTGTTTTAATTTATCTACGTACTCTGAATATGTGCTTGCTATGCAAAATACTTTAGCCTTGTGCGGGCGCAACCCCAGGCCCGCACGGCATCACGATTCGGGGGACGCCCCAATGATTCTACGGAATCGGGTCGTGACAAGTGCACCTTTGAAATCTAAGTCTGAAATTCTGAAGGGCCAAGTCTGAATTTCTTGCATCAAGCGAGTCAATTTTTCCAAGCTAGGTGGGACGGGTCATCGCTCTTGCGCCGATTGAATCAGCCCTTTGAGCAGAGCGAAGCAGGTCATTAAATATATCATCCACATAGAGCAATATTATGATGAAATCATTCTCAGTAAAATACTTCACAAATATATAATTGTCCAAAGTCATCCGTGTATAACCATGATCTCCCATAAATACCTCAAAATATTTGTACCATTGCGTCGGATCCTGATTCGGATCATACTACCTCTTCACCATTTGGCAGACTAAATATGATCTGCTTTGCTAACAGAATTCCTTTGGCGGCTCCATGTATAACTCCTCATCTAAATTACCTTGGTGAAATATGATATTCATGTCCATCTGCTCAACTTTAAAGTTAAAACTGGTTGCCAATGCTAGCATGACTCGAATAGTTGACAACTTGACGACCGACAAAAAGATCTTATCAAAATTCACGTCCTTCAGCCGACTGTAGCCTTTAACTACTAGCCCCGCTTTATATTAAGGGCGAGTAGCATATTCTGTCTGCTTCACTCTGAATAACCATCGATTCTTCAAAGCCTTCTTGACCTTTGGCAACCGCAGTAGAACATAAGTAGAGTTTGCAAGTAAGGAAGTTATCTCCTCCTAAATGGCCTACATTCACTCCTGCTTGTATTTATCTTCCATCTCCTCTATGAAGCTTTCAGGTTCTCCTCTGTCAATCAATAGCGCATACTCATCTGATGAGTATCTCATAGATAGTCGACACTCTCTCGTACTACTTCTTAATGGATCCTCTGATGCTGGCTGTATATAATCAACCTTATCCTATTCAGGAACTGTCTCCTGGGCATGCTCATCCTCTTGAGAATTTTTCTGACCACCATCAACAGGCTGATGATCAAGGTTAGGAGCATCTCCATCTATTGACTCTCCCATAACTAGATACTCTATAGTATCCTCTACAAAGATCTCAAAGCATGATGAGTCTAACTTAGGTAATTCCTCCGCCTTAGAAGATATCTCAGAATCTTGACCATAAAGTCTATCATAGATCATTCTGTAGAGCTTTCCTTCCACTAGGTCGTAGAGTCTATAGCTGAACTTATCCCAACCATAGCGATAAAAATATATTACCTCATCTTTGACTCAAGTTTGGATCTTTTGTCCATGGTACATGCACGAAAGCCTTACCAAACACTCGCAGGTGAATATATGATGGCTCATTGCTATAACATCCTATATCAGGCACATCAACCTATAAAGAGCAGTATAAGACAAATTAATAAAATAATTAGTAGTATTTAAGTCTTACCCCAATAACTATCCAGTAAGTTTACTTATGACAGCAAAAATTGTACCCTCTCCATCAGTGTCATGTTCATACGCTCCACTACACTATTGAGTCGAGGTATCTTTGGAGAGTCTTCTGGTGTCGTATCCCTTGCTCTTTATAATAAGCATCAAAGGGACTAATGTATTCACCATCATTGTCGGACCGAACACACACTGCAAGAAAAATTGCGTTTCTTAATGATCGATTTATTGACGTATAGCAAAACCCGTCAAGAAAAGTAGTTATCTTGATGGTTTTAGTCATACGCCAAGAAAATACCCTTTTTCTATTAAGTATTAAAATTTGACCATGTTCCTTGACGGTTTTAGATGAAGCGTCAAAAAAATCCATTACATTACTTGACGGTTGGTTGATAACCGTTAAGTAATGCATGTGCGAGAAATTTTTTGCGCATATTTTGGATGGCATTTTTGTAAAAAATTTAAAATCTTTTTTAATGTAGGTTCTATGTTGATGGTTCCGCAATCAATTTATTCGTTGCTGCTGAGTTCATTTTTTTATCTCTCCCTCTCTCCTGAGCCGCTCCTCTCTTCTTCTATCCTCTCTCCGTTTTTCCACATTGCTGCTCTCCTCTGCCACCTCCTCTATCACGTCCCAGTCACAAAATACCTAGGGACTAGCCATGTGGCAATGGCCAACAACACAACTCTAATGGGCAAACCTAATTTAATGGACCCGTTAGAGTGCACTTAAGCTGTAATAAATATCAATACAGTCTACGCCATCTATCACAGAATAATTTTAATCTCATGCACAGAAAGAAACATAACTAAATATGATAGACTAATTAAGATAATAGATAAAGGAAATAGTCCATCATTAAGTCAATATATGTAGTGTCACGGGAAATAATCCGATAAAATAGGAAAATAGGATAAGTCAATACATAAGTCCATGAGTCAAGATATGAAATAAATGGAAGCATAAATAGCTGAGTATGTAACAGAATACTCAGGAGAAATCCTCTGGCACAACATCGTCCTCTGGTGCCAGTACTGCTCCAGCGTCAGCCTGTCCCGTATATCTTGGGGTATTCCTCCTCTACTGTACCTGGGGACATAATCTAGATCCAGGTTATCAGGGGATATAGTAAGGTACAAGAATAACTCAAGCTAAATAAAATATAGTATATAAAAATAGATCCCCAGGGCAAGCTATATAACCAGTTATGTGAAATACAAATGAGATCATCACTAGTACTCAGGCTGAGACCACAAAAAGCTCTGTGTCGGGGAGCCGGTAGCAGTAATATCACGTAATGGGCCAAGCTCTGGAACATAGACTAAAGTACCTCAATAATAAAGTATATATGTATATAATCAACCAGTAGCCTGTGTGTCTCTTCCTACCCAATATAATCACACGTCTCATGTCCACGACGTCTCATGTCCATAATACGTAAGATCATGACCTCTAACTAGTACAGCGAGTCATAATGATATCAATGTATATGCAAGTCTTATGTCACGAATCCAGTAAGCCTATACAGAATCATCATGAATAACTCAAAAAAGATTCTGTCACATGAATAGTATCAAGTGTCCTATGGTATGACGTACTTGATAAAACAAGCACGTAAAAATATATAGGATCGAGGTATCAAATCTCTAAGTGACGTTACACGACTCCGCGTACGGCGTCGACACCAGAATCTTGTTCGAATGTTAAGCAACATCTCACGGTCCTAGGTTGAACAGTTATATCACAGAAGTATATAGAAATAACTCAAGCAAAATAATATCACAAGATCTACTACAAGTTGACAAGGTACACTTGTCTGTGTTCTGAGCTCCGTTAGTTGCTCCAATCTAAGTGGAATCTCCAGGTACGCCTCCAGATGCTGAAAAAAAAATCCATTATACTCTGAATACTTAAAATTGCTAGGATTGACTACCCATAAGTCCAATTTGGACACAGGGGCATAATTGACAGTTTTGGATCAAAGCGGGGTCCACAAGTGACCCACTTCGCACCGAAAAATATGCCAGAGACAAATTTCTCCAAATTTGTCAAACTTAGTGTCTATGAGTCCAAAACAATGATATGAATCCAACAGAATATCCATAACTAGATTTTGATGAGCCGGTCACGAAATCGCCCGTCTAGTAGAACCCTGGGGCCCACGAAACATTATTTCGTCAACGTTCTCAGAATTGAACTAAACTTGGGTCACAGGACCAGCATAATACTACGAATTCGATGGAATAATTTTTGTTGTGCATACAAAATTATGACGAGTGTCAAAATAGGCCGATACAGAATTTTTTGACGAATATGCATTGATTTCGGTGTGCACGCACATCCAAATCAACTTCCATAAAATTTTACACGTTCGCGTTGACGATACACACCTTTTGATGCAATTTGTATAGGACAAAATTGCCTTGTTTAGCTGGACGCACTCCGTTTCAAAAAAATTTGGGTTTAGAAAAATAAGTTTTTGGAGGATTTCAACAGCGAATAGATCACAACATACAACGAATTAAAATAAACTAATTAAAGATATTAAATCTCGGTTATGTTATCTAAATTATTGTTCAAGTGGAATTTAAAAATATTAACTAGGTTGGAAAAAAATTAGACATGAACATGGGTGGTTGGAACAGTTTCAGAACTATAAATTGGATATTTTTTTCCTGTTTTGCATCGCAAATTGCAACCGACACTGGATATGATATACCGAACTAATTATACAGGGTTCAAGAGGGTCATATGGTCTTCGCATAGGATTCGACGGGTCGATATTTAGTTAACTGTGCAGGGAGATACAAGGGCTAGAAGATGGGTACCTCGCTGTGTTGTTTGCTCAGGATTTTGGGCGGCTGCGCGGTGTCTTCTTACGGCGTACTGCAGAGACTGTACGGTAGTCGACGTCGACGGTGACTCATCGGGATTGGAAGAGAAGTTTATGGTGGTGATGGTCGGCTAGGCTAGGCTTTAAATAGGGTGGCGGGGAGGAAGTTACGGGGAGACGAAGAGGAGGGGGTGCGACGGATTTAGAAGATGAATGGAGGGGACGCAGGCTGCGGGGGCTTGGGGAGGAGAACTGTAGCAGCGGGTTCGGGTCTCGGGTTAGCGGGTTCGGGTGGGTTTAGGATCTGGTTTCGGGTAGTCTTAGTGGGTTGGTCTGGTTTGATTTGGTTCGGTTTGGGTTGGTTTGGGTTGGTTTAATATATATATGGTCATTAAAAATAGTTTAAGACCCCAATAAATTTCAAAAAAATTACACAATACTCTATTATTAATTATACACCCAAAAATATAATTTTTGTACTATATTAATATTTAATTAAATATACATAATTATAAATTTATGAACGAACATTTATTATAATTAGCTAAAAATTACAGAAAAATCTTCCTTAATCTTAAAAATTCCTAATTCTAATATTTAAAATTCTAAAATTAAATTGTAAAAAATTAGGATGTTTACATTCTCTCCCTCACCCCCCCAAACTCTCCACTTAAACCCTAGCCTCCCCGGCGGCCTACTTGACCCCTCTCCCTCATTTCCCTCCTAAGTTTCCTGAAACCCTAAACCTAGTTTTCGATCTTTGACGAGAAATTGAGCTTAGGCGCCTTCACTTTTTGGCAATTTCGAGTTTGAGCGGTGAGCTCTGTTCCTGAGCTCTCTTCTATCAGTGTTGAGATCTGTTCTGGAGCACTCCTTGACGACAGTGATTCTGACGGTAGAGGTGAGGGCTTCGATGAGGGTACTATGACGGAGGCTCATCGATGATGGAGGAGAGAGGGAGGGAGCGGGTGGTGGCAAAGGGCTCATCAATGTGCAGGAGGCGGTTTGAGGTAAGGATGAGGACGAGTTTGATGGTGGAGATGAAATTAGGGTTAGGGTGAGGGTTTGGCTTGGGAAGTAGGTCGACGGAGGGGAGAAGGGATCGCTCGACCTCGGTCGGGAGGAGAACCGGCCGACCGGAGCCGGTCAGGGGAAGAAGGAGCAGGATGACGGGTCTTTACAACAGCACGATTTCTCTTTTCCCTCTATTGTTCTTCGGTAATCATCCTCATCACCGTCGTAGTCATCAGTAAGATTTTTTTTCTCTTTAAGGCTTCGTTTACATTTTTTTCCTGTTCTTATCAAGGAGATTAAATTCATTCTAAAATCCTTTGCTCGGGTTTGATGAGTAGGTATTCAATCGAAGTCCGCTGAGGAAGTTGTCTTTCCAATTGGGCTGTACTCATCTTCTCTGGCATGGTAAGAATGTGTGTCACGACCCACACCCGAAAAATCGGACATGAGTCGTGGGTACGTCCAGCCTATGCCGCAGCATCGGCGGTAGAACGCTGTCTAGGTCTACTAACAATCTCACACAATTAATATATCCCTGTCAAGATCTCAACTCTAAACAGAGGAGCAATATCATAATGATAAACACAATGTACTCAATCACGAATCTAAGCACGATAAGATAACACAGAAAACTAACAGCTATAAAGTCTAACCAACAATAACTACTACAACAACCACAACATCAATAATAATAATACAACATCCAAAATAATATACAATACAAGGTCTCAGACCAAAACCGGAGACAAATCCGGTGCTAAAAGCTAATAAAACAATAACAAGGTCCTAGTGATCTCGGCTACCAATCCGGAAATTACTCCTAAACTAGAGGGTCCCTGTCTGCACCATCGACAGGCTCAGGTCCATAAAACGTTGGATACCACTCCTCCGGATACTCTGGAAAAATATGCCCAGTCAGGACTGGAGCAAGTACATCTCTAACAGCAGTTCCAGTTAAATGATAAAAACTATAAAATAGTTATAGCAAGTAGCAAGAAGAATGAAGTATGAAACACGAAAATATACATGTCACTGGTGCATAAAGGTAAAGATGCATGAATATCAAAGCAAGATAGTGATGACTGCAAGATACAAGAAATCTAAACTAAGATCAAGTCTGTGCACATGAACGTGTAGTGAGTCTAGCATGAAATATATGTAGTGAGTCAAGTCCAAAAATATGTAAGTGAGACCAGCAAGAAATGCAAGTGAGTTCAGACTATAAAGAATGAACTCGGTGTCTTTGAAATACTTATTTCGAAATGTAAACGGCTAGAGGTAAGTACGGCTCGCCGCGCACTGGGTGCGCGACTGCTATCATTCCAGATTAGACCAGAGGGGGTGCAAACTCCCTCACCCAAAATAGGTATTTTTATATATTTTATATTATTATATTTATTATATATGTTGAATTTATTTAGAATATGCTCTTAGTTAATTAGAAAATAATTTTTTGGATATATTTACTTATGTAAATATTTATTTAGAATTATTTTAGGTTATTTTAGATTTTTGAGATTTTTCTAGAATTTTTGGTAATTAAAACTTAGAAAACATAAATTTCTAGGACTTCTATGATTTACTATACGACCATACTTGCATGTCGTTCCTACCAAATATTTATTTTAGTTTAAAATATTTAATTATATTTTTTTATAATTTATTTAGAATTTTAAGAAATTTATTTAGATTTTAAAATTATTTAGGATTTATTTGGATATATATAGTCTTAATATTAGATAGATGCTAATTTAGTGTTAATAGATATTAATAAAATTTTATAAATTATTTGTATTATTTTTAATTATATTTAAGATTATAAATTATTGAGATAAATTCAAACTCTATTTTAAATTAATTCAAATCCTGAACCTACTAGGAAATCAACTTCATGCATATCCTATCCTTATTTAAATTCATCATAATCCTATCCAAATTAACCAATCCTATTCGTATTTAATTAAGTAGTGTCCACCATTATAAATACCTCATCCTTCGTATTTTTCTTTCCCAAATTCCTCTCTTTTTCGTCCAAAAAAAAATCAAAATTCGTCATAAATTCGGCCTCATTTTCTACTAGTTATGAGGAATTAAAAAGACGATATCTCCTAACTCCGGACTCCAAACACGCTCCAATTTTTTTTGTTAGAACAATAATAAGGTTAGATTTCTGATAATATAAATTATTTTTCTAAATTATTAGTATTAAATTCTAAAAAATTTGTAGAGCACAGCATGTCTGAAAATAGACGTGTTTCGATGTTTTCGCGATTTCGGGAGAACCAGGAATCAGAATCATGAACCGTTTAAAGTTTCAGAAAGTTAATGTCAAGATCATCGAAATATATTTTTCTCAGAATTTATTTCAAAGTATTTACATACTGTTAATTCTGTTGAACTTCTAGGTTAGAATTTAACCATCGGTGCACAATACAAAATTTTTATGTGCCATAATTTCCAAACGAATTTGAATTCAGACGAGCCGTAAATTCTAGTATATTTTTAATGCTGAAATCTACAGGAAATCATGCATAAAAGTCGAGTTTGTATCGGTTGACTTTTTGGTCAACAGATCGCCTCGATTTGCGTGCCATGAGTCTCGAGTTGATAAAATTCAGTTTCTTTGGACAAAATTTAGGAATTAACATAAAAATCAGAATAATAAGATTAAAATAGGATTTTAGAGTAATTATTCTAGAATTAAATAAATTAAAATAAATTATCTTTTGACGTGATAAATTTGTAATACATAGGCTATTTGGACTGTGACTTGGACTCTGATTCATACCAACAGCAGGACCCCAGGCAAGTATACCTTGCCATTGTACTGTTATTTATATTCCATATGTTGCATGTATCTTTATTTTCTGTCTTTAGTTCATATATTTTAACTGTTATATAAAATGCGCGCGACAGTGTCGTCGCGATATATTTTTATTTATGTATTTGCATTGACCTTGTTCATGAGACTACCCCATTATCATGTAGCATCATTAGGTTCATTGGCCGTGACACAGTTGTTACACGAGTATGAGTCTCATATAGAGATCACGGACTTGCGTGCAGGGTTGGCCTCCTGTACGTGTGGGCCGTGCGTTAGGAATAACTGCTGTTAGAAACTTTGCATGCTAGAAGACTTAGCAGTTATTAGAGGTCTATGGACATAGCCTATTGTAGTACGGTGCTCCCATCCTTGTCCTTGTTTGGTTGCAGGATTGGGCTAGGGTACTAAGGATAGGCTATGGACCAAATCGTGTCATGGATGTGACATGCTTAGAGCATGGGGTGGAGAGAACAATAAGTACCACATTTGAGCTCCTTTACACTTTTTCTTCTGTAACCCGGAAGCTTTGCTGGAGATACGGGCGGTGATGACCCCTTTACTACTTGGCGGGCCTCTGCCGTTCAAAAGATGACATGTCTTTGAGGCCCCTGGTTCTCCGAGAGAGTCATGCCAATCCCAGTTCTCAGCCAGATAGCTCACTTGTTAGAAAGTTGTTCTTAACTGCATTCACTTTAGACGGTTAGGCGACCCCTTTGTAGATTTATTTTAGTACTTTATTGGCATGTGTTTAAGTATCTTGTTATGTCCCTCTGAGGACCTGGTCCGCTGCCAGGTGTATCTGTTCTTGAGTATTTGCAGGAGCACAGATTTGGATGGTTGTATATGCTTCGTGGACATCTTCTCTTCGAGCCGTGATCGATAGCTGGTATACTTATATTGGGCTTGATTGTGTTGTACTTATATTGTATTTACTTTTCTATTTGAGTTGGTAGTGGATTTGTTTCCATCCAACTATCATCCTTAGATACTTCTTATTGAGATCTAGTTTCATAGACATTGGTTATTTTATTCAGATATAATTTTGGTGGATGAGATTTAGATTATACCCTATGACTTGTGACATATGTTTTATACCACTTGTGGATTTGATATTCAAATTACAACGTACGTGTGGATTGGTTTCCATATATTGGAGTTGCCATATCCATGCGGCTGGCATGCTTACGTGTCCTAGTCCTACGTATTTTTGGGACTGGGGCGTGACATGTTTTTGTGGTGGCCCATGCAGGTCGAGAGCATATTGTCTTGGTTACGTTACTGTACCGAACAAGCCTGCACATAGGACTAGAGTATAGGATCTCATCCACAATTGATTATGATTCACCTTCCTCCTCTATGATCTATTCTAACAATTGTATCCTGCTTGATTCCTGTACTTCCCTAATAAGTTCCTTGAGTATATATGGCCTTCTGCTAGAATATAGGAACCCCTGTTATTAGGATAATAATTAGAGTAGCACACCTATTAAGAATACAACAAGAATATAGACACACCACTAAGTTTAGAATATCTAGTGAACCCTAGAATTTCTTATCTTTAGATTGGTATACCATTACCCCTTGATGTATTAAGAAGACTTAAGAGTAGTATAGACACTACTAGAGATAGTTAGAAGTTTTACCATAATGTTTGACCCTAGTATTGAGGAACCAATGGAGAACCAATATTGAACATTAGGACTGAACCTAACCTTCATAATTGGATAGTATTGGAGAACTATAAAACTTAGATCATTGTCTTATTATTAGTAGACAACACCTTAGGAAGCCTAGAGGAATATAATTAACATTTTTTTCTTGATCATACCTCAAACATAGCAACTAGCATACCACTCCCCCTTAGAAAACCATGATGCTATCTAGAGCCCTCTATTTTTAATTTTATATATTGCTCCTCTGCGACCATAGCACTCGCTATTGTGCAACGACTAATTATGTTTCTTCTCTTCATCTTTCAACTCGTGCCATCTGACACTTCTGATTGTAGGCCAGGTAATTTTATTCTGTGTTAAGGACATATAGTTGCTAAGATTATAGTTGTTAATGTTAAATTTTAAAATTGTGTGCTTAGTAGTTAGAACTTGATGGTTTAAGTTATTCTTATAGATTGTGACCTGGTGATTATCCCTTAGTTTTAAATTGCGTAGCATGTACCCCCACCTCGATATAAGTTATACCCCCTTTTACCTTGAGGCTAGTAACTCTTCTATCCTTACTATTGACACTTGTTCTATAAGCACTATGACTAAGACAAAGACGACCATGACCTATGTAATATAAGAGGATACCCTAATAAGTACCAAGACCCCTTCTCGTATACCTTAACAGGAGTTTCTACGGTATCCTTAAGACAATCACAATATCAGTTTAATTTTTTTAAGTTGGGTAGTATGCCTCACAACCTTGTATCACATAGTCCACTTGTGTAAACCCCTGAATTTTCAAAATTTTAAAACTAGAATTTTTCACAATTTTCTGGAATTTTCTGAGAATTTTCTGTAATTTAAAAACAGGGTTTTAATTATTCAATGATTTTTAATTGATATTAAACAGTATTAAAATATTATGAAAATAATATTTTTGGATGTAAAATGAAAAACTGGACTTAGGGCAATTTTTCTGGAATTTATCGGACCCCGGACCTATTTTTAAATGCCTGAAAACTATTTATTTAATTAATTAATTATTTAATTATTTATTTTACTGATTATTAATATTATTAATATTATTATTATTATTTACCCGGCCCGCGGCCCGTTGGGCCGGCCCAGCCCAACAGACCCAGCCCAACTACCCACCGGGTCGGGTCGGATCCGCCGCCGCCCGACCCGAACCCGCCGACCCGCACCCCACGACCCAGCCCCCGTCCCCGCGTTTTCCGCCGCCTCCGCCGCGTTCTCCGCCCGCTCCGGCGCCCACGTCCACCCCCGACCTCCGCCTCCCCCGCCACGACCCACTCCCCTCCGCCGCCTATAAAACCCCGATCCTCCGGCCAGTCCCCCCCCCAGCCTCCACGCCCCGCCCTCCGCCGCTGCTCAGCTACGCCGGACCGCTCCGCCTCGCCGCTGCGCCCTCCGCCGGACCTCCTCGCCGCAGACCCTCCGCGCTCCGCCGCCCGCTCCTCCCTCCTCCTCTCCTCAGCTCACAGCAGCAGCCGCAGCGGCAACAGCGCCACCTCCGCCGCTCGCCGTCGCCTCCCCTCGCCTGAGCCGCCGCAGCCCGGCCGCCCTCAGCCGCCCCTGCCGCCGACCAGTGCACAGTAAACCCTAACCCTATTTTTGAATCCCCTGTGTCCGACACGAGTCGGACACGTGTCGGACACGATTTGGACCTGGTTTTCGGGTCCCCTTCAGGTGCGTGTAACTTTTTATTCGTAGCTCCGTTTTCGATTCCGCAAATTGCGTTGCGAAGCCTGTATGACCCTCTCGGTGTCCGGACAAACTGTTCGGGGCATCGCGTCCTGTGGTGATCGCACACCGCGATCCAAAAACAGGAAAAACCAGACCCCGTTTCACTCTAACTTGGTGTACACACGTCGGATCGAGACGAAACTTGCGCCATCGGACTCGTAGCAATACGCTGGTCCTGTGAGCCAAGTTTGGTTCGATTCTGAAAACGTTGACGAAATCGCGTGTCGTGGGCCCCACAGGCCCCGCTCGACGGGCGATTTTGTGTTCGGCTCATCGGAATTCAATTCTGGAAGTTCTGTTGGGTTCGTATCAGCGTTCCTGACCTGTTGACACTAAGTTTGGTGAATTTGGAGACCTTTAACCCTGACGCATTTTTCGGTGCAAAGCGGGCCCACATGTGGACCTCGTTTTGACCCAAAACTGCCGTTTCTGCCCTTGTCTCCAAATTGGACCCAAGGACAGGCGTTTCTAGCTGATTGATATTTTTTGGATCTGATGGTGATGTTTGTTTCAGCAACCGGAGTACCGCCTGCAATTCCCGCCGAAGTCAGAACTGCAAACATAGCCGGAACCACAGGCAAGTGTACCTCGCCAAAACTTGCAGTCTTGCTAAATAATTCCTGGACTTAGTTATACATCAGAGGGCAAGTATACATTGCCAAACCCTGCAGCTTGCTATATATTTTCTTGGTTTAATTTTGCAACAGTAGGAACATAAAGTCTGTCAATCCTCAGATATTTCTGGTTATAGTGTTTTACTTGATTTCTGGTAGATTCCCATGTAACTTGTTTAACTGCTTAACCCAGAACACCTGACACTATTCATGTGACGGAATTACCTGACATATACTGGGTGATTCCGTATAGGTTACATTTTCATGTCATTTCCCGTTTAAATGCTTAGATTCTAGCCTGACTCGTTGCATTAGTTCAAACTTGCGTGACTGGTACCTGATATATTCTGGACTGTGACGTGAGATTTCATGGGGTGGGGAGAGTATTGTCATATCAAGGCTGAATATAATATAATATAAATACTTATATCTGGCGGTGCCTTAGACTCTGATACAGAGCTTTGGTTCCTTACTGGCTCCTCGAGAAAATACTGCTATGGTTTCTTCGACACTGATCCTGTAGTAGTCAGCCTGAGTATGACTAAGCTCTCACATGCATATCACTAGCTGGTTTATATATTTACCCTGCTGTCTATTTTATTGCTGCACTGCATATGTTTTGGCTTGTATTTTCTGTACCTTGTTATGTCCCCTGAGGACCTGGAATGGACTATGTCCCCAGGTATAGCCGAGGAGAACTTCCCCGAGGTGTACGGTACAGGAGCACTCCTTGGAACAGAACCCGGAACCGAGGACGAGATAGTGGTCGAAGACTTCACCTGAGCACCGGCTTCAGCTACACAGTATTTCCTTTTCAGTATTTTATTTCCAGTCTATGTTTCCTTAATTGTAACAGACTAATTCTCGGAGTTGTTTCCCGAGATAATCTTATTTATTGCTTATTTATTTCTATTTGCATTATTTCTGGCATTACTCTGTGTTTATTCTGTGGATGAGGTTAGAAATACCTGAGACTTGTACTTAGTACTGCGAGACTACAGCTTAAGCATGCCCTGATGGATCCATTAAATTGGGTTGTCCATCGGTGCGTGCTGCTGGCCATTGCTCACGTGCTCAGTCCCTCGTTATTTTGGGACTGGAGCGTGACAACTTGACCCATCAAGGTAGTTTAACTGAATGACATTAATTGCATGCTAGCAAAAGACGACAGTGTTTATTCAGACGATATAATTTAGAGGTCCTTGCCCCTATTTGGTCGACTAGCGACTTAGACAACGAGGTTGTATGATAACTGTAGGGATTGTAAAGTCTTTTATTATTGTTGCTTAGTTGTTTTTGTTTTTGTGAACTTGAATTAAATTGTACCTCCTTTCATCATCATCTAGCGTACTTATATTTGCTGTACTACCTTGACTTATGCTGCTATTATAGCCTAGTTTTTGTAAGCTTATTCTTTATCGAGCTTGTTCATGACATATGTATTATTGGGGAGGCCCACAATAATACAATTTAGAATCAGTATATTAAGGTCTAGCTAACCTTAGTGCGCTTGATTCGCCCTTCGCAATAGTATTTTACGTGGATTGAGATGTATAGTGGACCAGTAGACAAATATACTTACCCTCAAGATACGATAAAGCATATCATATCAAGTACATAACTGCACCGATGTGAGCATGCGAATAGGAAATTACCAAATTAAGATTTTAATCCACAACTATCTTGACAATTCCCATTTGAATTCTTTAAACATTTTGATTCCCATACTTTCATTCTATTACCCCTCCTTGAACTCTTTTTCGTTGCTTTCCGTCTTCCCTTGTTTCGGAAAGACGAAATCTCGTGCTTGGATATAAGTGATACACGGGTAGTACAAGATATACCCCATAGGCCAATCACATTATTTGGTGACTATCTTTCATAATTGATTAAGGGCATATCACATATGATATAGTTGGTGTTAAAGTTTTGAGGATTGAATGACATGAGAAAATAAATTGAGGAATATTTTTCTTAAGTGTAAGAGCCTTATGTGATAGATGGGTAAATTCTAAGTTGGGTAGAAATTGCCGTATTAAACTTGAGGAGAATTCTTTTAGATTGTGATCAAGTAGGATTAGATTGAGAGATTAAGTCCTTTTAAATGTGGAGAATTTTAAAAGAGGAATTAAGATAATAAGGATTTAATAAATTTTAAAAATCTTGATATTGATGACCCAATATTTATACTTTGAGCACATGATTTAAATTTTGAATATTGAAGGATGAATCATCGATTTAAATTTTGAGGATAAATATAGAATTTTAGACTTGAACAATTGGTTAATTAGATTTAAATTTTACAATTTGGTGATTTGAATTAAAAGTTCAATTTTGATTGTTGGGTCACCTATTTGAAATATTGAGTATGTAAATTGAGTTTACATATTTGAATAGTACAAAATTCTTAAGTTAAGAATAGGAATAAGATTTGATTAGAATTGTTTATTGTTCAAAGTCTAGAGGAGATTATGATAGTTGAAAATTATGATATAAATTTTGATGTGGGATGTCATATAGACTTGAGTCAGATTTGGATGTTGATTATTTAAAAATCGAGAAGAGATTACGACAGGTTGAATTTTGATTTAAACAGTGGTTATATTAATTTTGAAGTGATCACGATAGATTCGAATAGATTTTATTATTTAAATTTTTGGAAGAGATTACAATTGACATACCTTATGTACGAATGTGAAAGATTTAACAAATTATGTCTTATTTTAATTTCGAGTACGAAATTATTTTAAGTTGGGTAGATTATAAACTCCCTCACCCAAAATAGGTATTTTTGTATATTTTATATTATTATATTTATTATATATGTTGAATTTATTTAGAATATGCTCTTAGTTAATTAGAAAATAATTTTTTTGATATATTTACTTATATAAATATTCATTTAGAATTATTTTAGGTTATTTTAGATTTTTGAGATTTTTCTAGAATTTTTGGTAATTAAAACTTAGAAAACATAAATTTCTAGGACTTCTATGATTTACTATACGACCATACTTGCATGTCGTTCCTACCAAATATTTATTTTAGTTTAAACTATTTAATTATATTTTTTTATAATTTATTTAGAATTTTAAGAAATTTATTTAGATTTTAAAATTATTTAGGATTTATTTGGATATATATAGTCTCAATATTAGATAGATGCTAATTTAGTGTTAATAGATATTAATAAAATTTTATAAATTATTTGTATTATTTTTAATTATATTTAAGATTATAAATTATTGAGATAAATTCAAACTCTATTTTAAATTAATTCAAATCCTGAACCTACTAGGAAATCAACTTCATGCATATCCTATCCTTATTTAAATTCATCATAACCCTATCCAAATTAACCAATCCTATTCGTATTTAATTAAGTAGTGTCCACCATTATAAATACCTCATCCTTCATATTTTTCTTTCCCAAATTCCTCTCTTTTTCGTCCAAAAAATAGTCAAAATTCGTCATAAATTCAGCCTCATTTTCTACTAGTTAGGACGAATTAAAAAGACGATATCTCCTAGCTCCGGACTCCAAACACGCTCCAGTTTTTTTTTTTAGAACGATAATGAGGTTAGCTTTCTGATAATATAAATTGTTTTTCTAAATTATTAGTATTAAATTCTGAAAAATTAATAGAGCAAAGCATGTCTGAAAATAGATGTGTTTCGATGTTTTTGCGATTCCGGGAGAACCAGGAATCAGAATCATGAACCGTTTAAAGTTTCGGAAAGCTAATATCAAGATCATCGACATATATTTTTCTCAGAATTTAATTCGAAGTATTTACATACTATTAATTCTGTTGAACTTCTAGGTTAGAATTTAACCATCGGTGCACAATACAAAATTTGTATGTGCCATAATTTCCAAACGAATTTGAATTCAGACGAGCCGTAAATTCTAGTATATTTTTGATGCTAAAATCTATAGAAAATCATGCATAAAATTCGAGTTTGTATCGATTGACTTTTTGGTCAACAGATCGCCTCGATTTGCGTGCCATGAGTCTCGAGTTGATAAAATTCAGTTTCTTTGGACAAAATTTAGGAATTAACATAAAAATCAGAATAATAAGATTAAAATAGGATTTTAGAGTAATTATTCCAGAATTAAACAAATTAAAATAAATTATCTTTTGACGTGATAAATTTGTAATACATAGGCTATTTGGACTGTGACTTGGACTCTGATTCATACCAACAGTAGGACCCCAGGCAAGTATACCTTACCATTGTACTGTTATTTATATTCTATATGTTGCATGCATCTTTATTTTCTGTCTTTAGTTCATATATTTTAACTGTTATATAAAATGCGCGCGACAGTGTCGTCGCGATATATTTTTATTTATGTATTTGCATTGACCTTGTTCATGAGACTACCCCATTATCATGTAGCATCATTAGGTTCATTGGCCGTGACACAGTTGTTATACGAGTGTGAGTCTCATATAGAGATCACGGACTTGCGTGCAGGGTTGGCCTCCTGTACGTGTGGGCCGTGCGTTAGGAATAACTGCTGTTAGAAACTTTGCATGCTAGAAGACTTAGCAGTTATTAGAGGTCTATGGACATAGCCTATTGTAGTACGGTGCTCCCATCCTTGTCCTTGTTTGGTTGCAGGATTGGGCTAGGGTACTAAGGATAGGCTATGGACCAAATCGTGTCATGGATGTGACATGCTTAGAGCATGGGGTAGGGAGAACAATAAGTACCGCATTTGAGCTCCTTTACACTTTTCCTTCTGTAACCCGGAAGCTCCGCTGGAGATACGGGCGGTGATGACCCCTTTACTACTTGGCGGGCCTCTGCCGTTCAAAAGACGACATGCCTTTGAGGCCCCTGGTTCTCCGAGAGAGTCATGCCAATCCCAGTTCTCAGCCAGATAGCTCACTTGTTAGAAAGTTGTTCTTAACTGCATTCACTTTAGACGGTTAGGCAACCCCTTTGGATATTTATTTCAGTACTTTATTGGCATATGTTTAAGTATCTTGTTATGTCCCTCTGAGGACCTGGTCCGCTGCCAGGTGTATCTGTTCTTGAGTATTTGCAGGAGCGCAGATTTGGATGGTTGTATATGCTTTGTGGACGTCTTCTCTTCGAGCCGTGATCGATAGCTGGTATACTTATATTGGGCTTGATTGTGTTGTACTTATATTGTATTTACTTTTCTATTTGAGTTGGTAGTGGATTTGTTTCCATCCAACTATCATCCTTAGATACTTCTTATTGAGATCTAGTTTCATAGACATTGGTTATTTTATTCAGATATAATTTTGGTGGATGAGATTTAGATTATACCCTGTGACTTGTGACATATATTTTATACCACTTGTGGATTTAATATTCATATTACAGCGTACGTGTGGATTGGTTTCCATATATTGGAGTTGCCATATCCATGCGGCTGGCATGCTTACGTGTCCTAGTCCTACGTATTTTTGGGACTGGGGCGTGACAGGGGGTGATTCCTGATGATTCCAGATTGGAATGTTTACA